>JAREIK010003023.1:1233007-1627856 GCA_029783825.1 Sapria himalayana | reverse complement strand
ACAAAGCTATAACAAAGGAGATGAACTCATACATGTATAACACCATATTTTATATAACTTTTCTAATGTGGAAAAATTATAACACACCCACTTCTTGCCCACGACTGGATATCAAGAGCATAAGTTTTGCAAGATTGACATCTTTGTGCATCCCATATTCACTATCATACAATATTTGAAAAATACATTACTTCTCTAAAAACATTTAGTTTAGTGACATTGCAAAGTTAAATTAAGAAAGAAAAACAATAATTGACTATGGTTAGTGTAGTGGAAAAAAATAGAACTACTTGGTTAATTATTTTCTTCATGCAGAATTGATTTTAGGAGAAGCTTTTTTTTACTTTTTTTATTGTGTGGAGTCTCCATTTTCTTCTCGCTTTTCTACATTGTTTTGGAGTGTTTTATCCTCTTCTCAGAGCATGGATTACTATGCATCTATGTAGAAGAGTATAATTTTTCTCTCCTCCTCTCCTTGTTTCCTCTCTCTCACATTTCTTTGATATTTGTAATTTATTTATAAAAATATATTTTCAGTTGCAATCTATTGTCTATAGTATGTGTATTATTGTGTGATTTATTTTTTTGTCCACTATGTGCATATTATATACAATCAATATTAATTATAATTCTAGGTGTATTTTGTGTGTGTTGTTTCTTTGGTGAGTGCATATTATATACTATGTGGATTACAGCCTGGAAGTCACTAAAAAATTAAAAGGTTTATTAAAAAGAACACACCTCTTTTCTCCAACATTCAAAATACAACCATTTTTCCAATTCTAAGTCAAGAAGCAAGTGAATCGATACTATCACCTACATAATAACAATGAAAAGAGTACTAAAGTTTTCACCCCAAAAATGTTAAAATTCATATGGTTGTACTGAATTGTTCAATTTGAAGGGTTCTAGATTTTAGTATCATAGAAAAAATATTATTTAGTCTAAAAGCATAAAGTTTAGTATTTTATGCTTACGAACTTTATGTAAATATGAGAAAATTTTAGCACACATTATTTGATTTTATAGTATTGTAATTTGACATTTATTTTTATTATATTGGATTTTTAGAGGTTTGCATTCTGATTTTCGAATTTTTGGATCTTTTAATTGTATAATTTGCATTGCTTAAATAACAAAGCATCATTTGTAAAGTTCGTAAAGCATACAAAATACTCCAACTATTGGTATCATTGGAAAGCACTCAATATCACGTAAAAAGTTATATCCAAAATTCTAGTGAGGTGGTTATTTGTTATGATATCTAGATGATATCTAATTTATTAATTATTATTATACTGATATCTGATTATTCTGATGTCAAGATAGTAATTTAGAAGTATTTCAAAAAATTTTTGCACGTGTTGGTTATTTATGATCAACATTGTTTTAAGTTATTATGGAATACCACTCCATGATAAATAAAGTTAACCATGATTAATTATTATATCTGGAAAAATAAAATAAGTGACTATTTTGTCATCTAATAATGATAGAAAATCGTGGGAGAAACTACAATCTATGTTCCAAACAAAATGTTTAGAAGTGAAAAATTAATCATTAGATGTGTAGTTGACCTAAACTTCAAGAATGATAGTTTATAAATGATCCATATTGACATCTTTAAATGACTAGAGAATTAGTTTTCATTAATGAAGTAGATCTTTGAAGATTAGCTTTTAGCTTGTCTAATACTGAGATAACTTATGAACAGGGATAATTTGTGGTTTCCTATATTATATCACCACCTAGAGGTGTTGTGTTGATGCATATTTACTCATTAAAATTTATTTTCCAAAAATCAAGAATAAATGAGAAGAGATGATCTTCTCATGGTATTCTTTTTTTTTTTAGAAATATGTTACGAGGACCACAAGACACACACAGATTGATGGAAAATTTCATCATTCCTAAACCAAGTTGCAAGGTAGAAATATAATCAAGTGTTACTTTTATAATAAGATAAAACATATGAAAAATGAATGATATTCTATTAAAAGACTACAAAACAATGCACGAAAGTAGATAGAACTGAGGGAGAGGCAAAATAATCTTAGATGGTGACTCGATACTTGTTAGCAATCAAAATTATATTAATATAGTATTTGATAAGAATGATTGACTTATTGACTAAGAAATACCATTTCATTTCACTCCACACGTTGATTTCTTTACTTCCTATACACATGATGATTATGGCAACAATATAGATTTTGAGCATGGGCAATAATTATTTATATATGCATACATGATATCAGCTAATTCTGATAGATGTCTGATATTTACCTAATATTCATGTGAACTTGATATCATAGGTATACTGGATGATATGGTATGTGTGAACCATTTTGGTTAGGCCTAGAAAAAATAAATCAAGGGCAAAATAGTTATTATGCATGGTAAGAAAGACAATAATTTTAATGTCAAACAAGCAATAGCGCATAGAGATATGACAAATATTATTAATCATGATATAAACATTACTCTTTGAAATAGGAGACTTCATCAATCTAAGTGAGAAGTTTCTTCAACTTCTAGGCAGTACAATAAATTTTATTCTCTCATACTCATGACTTTCAACACATCTTATTATCAGTATGTATTTATTAGCATTAGTTGGGTTATAATAGATTAACAATTTTATTGTATGTTGATAATTATCCATTCCTTACCTATCAAAAAGATTTGAGAAAAGTCTAAACTATTAAATATTAAAGCCTAAGTAGATTTTAAGAATAAATATTATTTGGGATATGCCCTCTCTAGGCATATATGATTATCTTAAGAATGATAAATCGACAAAGTTTTTTAAAGATTACTTTCTTTAGCTAAATATTTTAAGCTGAGTATCAAGCATAATGTCTCACTGATTCTTATATAGCTTGTGATTTTGATTCAAATGATAAAAGTCTATAATACTATCAAGCACTAAGGTTGAGTTCATTAAAATTTCTAAAATTAGAAAGTAAATTGTTTGGATAAACGGTTACTTATATAATTAGATGTGTGACATTAAATATATTCTAAAATTTAATGGTAGGCGTTGGTTATCTTTAAAAAAAAATTATCATATATAGTAGCTTAAAACACATTGATTTATAATATTATTTTTAAAAGCACAAACAGAACAAAATTATCATTATCAATAAAATAAAATCCAGTAAGACACATGTTGTGTATTTTTTTATGACCCTAATGTGTTGTAATAAAGAATGGGAGTTGTCCTCTCTTCCAAACTATTCATATGTAAGGAAACTTAGAGATAAATGATAACAAATCAAAGCAAATCAACACCATTAATTCTTGTATTTCTGTTAACATCAAAAGCAAATCATGACACGATAGATTCGGAATGAACCACAAGAAATAGTATTGAATAGATAGAACATGCATGACCAAACACCGAATCAGCTCCACTATGTTAAGGAAAAGTAATAAAATGGAGGTGGTGGGGATTTGTACTGGTATGTTGGAGGTGGGGACTTGTATGTGGGTGCTGTATGTGGTGGGTTCTTGTATTTGTAAGTTGGAGGTGGTGACTTGTATTTATAGGTGTGAGGAGGCGGTGGTGGCTTGTATTTGTAGGTGGGAGGGGGCGGTGGTGGCTTGTATCTATAAGTGGGAGGAGGCGGTGACTTGTATATGAAGGTTGGGGGAGAAGGTGGGGTTTGATGACCGTAAGGGTCTTTCGTTGTGGTTTCCATAGGCAGTAAGAAGTAAACCATAGCCATAAGTAGACTGCAAACGAGCGAAGCGACTGTTGAGAGGCCTGCCATCTAATGTCTGTGTAGATCGCTGTTCGGAGGGAATCGAGGTTTGTGTTTTCCCAGAGTTCTGTGCTGCTTGCTCATTTTCATTTTTTCCATTTATATAGTGCAAGAACTTGGTCTGGGCAAGTGTGTAAAAATAAAGTCAAACAGAAATAGCTTCCGGTGTCAAACAAAATAACTTCCACTGTCAAACAGCCTGTCAAATATAATTTGTTCATTCTTCAGTCAACATCATTTTAAAATATCTTTCCTTTCATATATAACGATTAGTTGTACATTGTGGTTTTCCGTTTGTGTTATTATTATGCAATTAGAATGTTAGGTCGACAATGATTGTGGATAAAATTAATTGATAGATTTGTATTTTGGTATAATAAACATAAATAATGTACACTAAATTCTAAAAATATTAAATTTTGTTAAACTAAAATTCATAAATTCGATTGTACGCTCTAAAATTTGGAAAAAATACAATTTAATTTAGTTGACTTAATTTAGATTTTATTAATAATAATTTAATTTAAAAACTAAGAAATTATATAGTAATGTTGAAGGGGCATGATGAGATTCAAACTCATGTACTCTACATGGAAAAAATAGAAGAAACCACGCTGTCACAAGATTATTATAATATAAAAAACAAATCATATAACATATATATATATATATATATCAAATGGCAGATAAACAAAAAATGGCAAAGTGATTTTTTGTAATAAAATTATTATTCCTCAATTCTCCAAGGTCAATACATATATTTGAAGTGAACATGAACTCATTTCCATCTAAAAAAAATTTTTTTTTTGTCTAAACACATTATAACTTAGTGAAATTCATGCACTAATAATGTTTCTCATAAATTATACTTAACCATATATAAAATTTTTATCATTTTCTTTACAAGATATAATTGTTCCCCAACTAAAGAAGCATTAGAAAGGGATTAAACATTCATTGTGATAGCTTAATGGGATAATGGTAATGGTGTTATGCTAATCATAACATTAAAATTACTTAATGTATATGTATATTGCAATAAAATTGTGATAGCATTAGAAAGGTATATGTATGCATGATATCTTAGACACCCTAATTAATATTTGATCACAATAAAATTTAATTTAACTCAATGTAATATTGCAATATTAAATAGAATAGTTGAGTGTTTAGTCTTCAAATTACTTAACATTCTTTAATATTTTGGAGTTGTTAGTTAATATTTAAACATGATAATGAGAAATTACTAGATCGATTTCAAAACTTTTAAGTTGTTGGGAATTTTAATAAATAGTCATGAAATCAATAAATTTTTGGAAGCTTTTGGATATATGGTAAATTATGGTTCATCGAGCAGTTTCAATGTCTATTCTTAGCTAAAACACTACTAATTTAACTATGTGACAACTAAATTAATGGCAAATTAATATTTAGCTTATTATGTTACGGATGAAATATATTATATTTGAAAGTAGAACAAAAATTCAAACAAAAAAGAATAGCTGAAACCCATACAATTAATATTTAGCTTATTATGTTAAGGATGTCAATATTTAGATAATGTTTCATGTTTGCAAACTAGAATAGTTGGTCGTATCTTATATCTTATCATTTATATTGATGATCATTCATCAATGGTATGGGCCTTTACCTTAAAACATAGAGGTTGTGTTATAGATGTGTTTATGGAGTTTCATGCTAATGTGTAAAGAGAAAAAAAAGAAAGAAATTAAAATTTGTGTTTGGGTAATGATGGTGAGCATTGAGGCCACTTTATGAATTTTTTCAAGAAACATTACATTAAACTTATGAAGATGGTTCTCAAAACTCAATGGCACTGATTTGATAGAAAGAATGAATAAAGGCACAAAAGTAAACTATAAGGTGTTTGCATTAACACTCCATGCTACCAATTTTTTTTTGGCGAGATGCTATGAGAATAATACATGATATGCTCACTTTTCTCCAATTTTATCTTTGAAAGGTGATGTAGATGAGAGGATCAAGTTACTAAAATATGTTTCACATAACCACCTGAGATTGTTTAGATGCTTATGAAGAAAGATCCAAACCTAATAGCAAAGCAAGATCAAGTATCTTCTTGGGATTTGATCAGCTAGACTTTATGTGCATAACATGAGATTCTATGAACAAGAAATTGATTATAAACATAGATGTGACATTTCCTGAGGATCAATTATTTGGAGATAGTGATAGGAAATAAAAACTCAAGTCTAATGCTAATACTTCTATTAGTTTGAATGCTTTTGTTTCATCAAATTTTAATGTCAATATTCGAAAAGATTGTCAAGAAAAGCAAATTCATGAAGTTGATGATTTTTTAGTTGATGAATTAGCAATCAAATGGAGTCGACCCATAACCCATTCATCTCCCTAGTTGTGATTTCTATAATGAAATCAGGAAGGGCACACCTCCCTCTTCTATATATAGTTTTGATGAGTGAGTGATACTTTCTCAAGAGAGAGATCCAAAATCATGTTCTTACGTACCAAAGATATAAGATAAAAAAAATCATGAATAGGTTCAATCAGAAAAAGACTATTTTGAGGAAATATTTTTTTTAATTGAGAAGATGTCTTCCAATATAAGACTATATTTTTTTGATAATTTAGAAGGATAGAATTACTTGGAGAATCTTAAGAGACATGAATTCAAGGTAATAGATAGCATCCTTTTTAAGAATATAAAAAATATTATATTATCTCATTTAGATAGCATCCAAAAATTCAATACATTAGGTTTGGCTATTTCATGTTAGATCATTGATATAAAAGAACCACTTTGGATGATTGTATGTTTATAAAAGTTTTTTTTTCATATATTTCCTTAGTTATTCTTTCGTTGAACTTTTAGGACAATTTGTATGTTGGTCAATATGCCAATAAATTTTAATAGTTGAAGCACTAGAATTAGTCAAATCCTTTTTAGATGATTTTTCATAGTAGATATAGAAGCAACATTTATTAAACAATGTGACAACATTCATGTGTAATATCTATTAATAGACATATCAGCTGCGGGATTGGACAGCTGCATCCGATAGATATTCCATTTGAGTGCCCCCTGGGTAGTTTCATGCAAGACATTACTTAGGACCAACGGGGCACACGATAGGTGCACAATCTACTTTGCATGCTTCATCTTTCGCCCCTTCACCTATTAGCTTGAAATGAAAACCTTGATCCATCTTCAACCTCGATTTGTTATGCTCGATAACTCCAACAAGCCCTAAAGTCCATTACTGCCTAAAACTTTTTCAAGAAATCTCTACTTTATGTTTGATCCTATATGCCTAGAAAATGCAATGCATTCTCCACTTTCATGCCTGGAAAAAAGAGAAAATGTTTTTTTCCTCAGAATTTATCTTTCATTCATGGAGTGAAGAAAGTGGGCTTTGCCCCAACTACCACTATCCTTGTGAAACCAAAATAGCTACCACCATTGGCCTTTGGAGAGGAGAAAAAAACATCCTTCGCCAAGTTTTTTTGCTTCCTACGCCCTTACTAGTAAATGGGCTCTTAGTATTAGGGTGGTTGGTGGTATTTCAATGATTGTCTCGGTCTTATAATTCTTCTTGTTGTGATGCACTAGTCATAGGGAGTCATAGTTTGGGTTTTCCTAATATGAACCTATCAAAAAGAGGCAACATGCTTCATTCATTTAGCATGATTTGTATTCTCCTCTCATTTATTTATATGAATAAGACCCAAGGGTTGTTGTTCAACAACCAAGTGATATTAATAGAGAAAATAGACTGAGAATACTACATATGGGATGTCCATCATAGCAAACCACTATTCTTGACTAAAGATAGGGAGAATATAATAAGGTATGACCTAATTATAATTACTTACAATTTTTGTTGTTGTAATTAAAAAATGAATGTCTCTTTTGTGGCTGCTCCAACGACAAGTTCTTTTTAGAATTTACATAATGAAACTTAGAGTATAGGCACTATTCGGTCCATTAAACCACCTCCAAGCAAGAGTTGGCCCTTAGCTAAAGACGAGATTGCATTGCACTACTTCAACATTCAATCACATAGTGGAGCCCATTAAAGGTGGTGGAAAGTGATGCTGACGAATTAAGTCAAAACATATGAACATCATACCCTTTTTGTTAGGCTTTAACTGGTCTTTTTGATTAGAACGTAGACAAACGATAGGTGGATCTAATAATTGTTCCAAAGGATGTCTAAAAAGTCACAACAGGTTTCCTCATACCACCGGACATATTGTACGAGAGATTCCACCCAATATTTGAGCATGACCCTCTCCACATAGAAGTCCCCTTGTTCAATGAGCTTATTCTCAAAATCATCCCACATAGACAATACATGTCATATGGATAACATGACTCCAAAAGAAAATACCACACCTTCTCAGTTGATAGTAGGACTAGATAGCTTCTTTTATAAAGTACTTACAGGTTAATATTACTATATAATTCTGCTTTCACTTGCCTTAGAGAACTAATATGGTACCAAAGGGGAACTTTCCTAAAAAAAGTACTAGATTTAAAATATTATAATGCATTCCATATTATTAGAAAATAGAGGACTATGTAAGAGGTAGAGAGATTGGTAGTACAATAGAGGAAAGTCATGAAATCAAGAACTATCATTGGATAAGCAGTAACGGCAACATAATATTATCCAATTTAATTTCAATATTATGTTGGATACTAATTGGGTTCATGTTGACTTCCTAGCTCTAAATCAAGGTGTGAAGCGAAGCCACGAATTCTCTTGCATTAACACGAAAGAATAGTAGGGGAGTAAAAAGAAGACTCAACTATCAAGTTTTCCAACTACAAGGAGGATTCAGAATAAAAGGAAAGAAGGAAGAACCTTAGATAATTGAAAGAGACTTAAGGAAGATCAAGGAAAGTCCTAAAGGAAAGATATTTTATATGATAGCTTTTTGCGTTTAGCAGCAAGATCAAATCTATATTCTTAGGTGCCATATATTGATATAGTGTAATATGATGATAGAATGATATTAACATTTCCATTACTAGAATCATCTAGTATAACCTTCAAAAGAACAATGACAACTGATTCCTCTAGATATCCATTGATGATGCATATGTTAGGTATTATAATTCATTAGTTTGGAATCCTTACTACTTGAAGGAGAAATCCAAGAGCATGAAGGCTAATAATGCCACGAGAGAAATGATTGAATCTTTGACCTCCTAAAGAATAGAGGATTGGAATGAACCAAATGCAAAATTGATCGGAGACCAACCTTACTTCTTGCTTTCGAGCATGAATTTTCTTGTTTTAGTCCATACAATGCCTTCCTAAGTCAACTCTCTAGATGTGAAGAAATTGATCACCCTGGCGAAGGTAGCATGTAAACTCCCCTATCATTACTAGCAATTTTCCATTTTAAAATGTACTCCCTACATCTCACTGAAATGAAGGTTACTTTAAAACTATGGCAACCAAAAGAAGAGCTAGTAAAAAATAACTTTTGCCCATGCAAAAGGGCATGCTAAGTCTTTTAAGAATCGATACCAATCTGAATTCCTGGTTTTATGATCTAATCTAATAAGGAAGGTTATTTTCATCATGATATGGTTTGAAATTCCTATCTAGATTAGAAGATAAGGTAATGAATGTCATCTTCTGCAAGACTGGAAATTCCTCAGATATGGCATGCTGGCCCATCCCAATAAAATGTGTTTATCAACCACCCCTGTCAACTTTGAACAAACCAACATTGGGTCCTACCCTATAATCGAAATCCATTAGGGAGGTGAGTCAAAATCCCTATAAATCCTCCGCATGAATGTGTATGTTCTCCGAATGTGTGTAATCACTAAAGCTATCTTAGCTACTATGTTTGGGGCTATCCTACTGACTATGATGCTCTATGAGGCCCAATTCCATGTAGTAAGATGGAATAGAAAGGGGGTATTGTAAGAAATGAATACGAGCATAGAGTGAGTAATGATTGTTAACTTGTTGGACGGGTAAGTCAATTG
Source organism: Sapria himalayana (assembly GCA_029783825.1). Taxonomy (NCBI): domain Eukaryota; kingdom Viridiplantae; phylum Streptophyta; class Magnoliopsida; order Malpighiales; family Rafflesiaceae; genus Sapria; species Sapria himalayana. The sequence continues at coordinate 1,618,076 of JAREIK010003023.1, read as the reverse complement.
GACACTCATCATTTCGAAAGGAATTTGTTATTGGAGGATGAATATCAGACTTAAGTCCTGAATAAATTCTGACTCTAAAACTTTTAGCAAACTTCTCTATTGTGTTACATTTCTTCTGCAGCGATCCCCTCGATCCATCATACTGAAGCGATTTGATACTTTGATATAGGTGGTGCAACTTCACATCCAATAATGACAACTGATCCAGATGGATGATGAGAATAGTCTCACCATTAGGGGTGTGTGGGCAATGTTCCATGTTCCAAAAATAGCACTGTTAATTATAGTGGATCTGGGTCTCAAGCTTTGTACCTAATAGCATCTTTGACTATTTGAATTATCATTGATAAACATTGAATGAAAAAAAACACATACATTCTAATAAATGGTATGGATAATAAAAAAGAAGAAAGTCTTGGGTTGACCCATCTCTAATACTTGCAAATCAAAATCATGCTTTTCTAAAGAGGTTGATAGAATGGGTATAATGCCCATTTAGTGGCAAAGACATTTAGCCTTGTTGGTAAGATTACCATAGTTCATTTCCTTGTTTTCATTGCTACAGCAAGGCCCATGCCTTGTAGTCGACCGATGCAAGCATTCGTAAGCGTACTACTGGGAGTGAAATTATTCACTCCTAACTATCATGCAATCAATATCTCATCACTCCCATGTATACTATTGAAGGAGGGAAGAACAAGGGTGGTTTATGAGACTAATCAAAAGTTAATTTTTTTTTGAATAAATGGATGAATTTTTAGCACCTCGTCTATACCTGAATCCACATCCGTAGCAAAAGATGCCTTTGGTCCAAAAAAAAAAAGAAAGATGCTACCACCGAGTATCTTTTTCTTTCTAATAGGTTTTCATCAAGGTCTTATTTTTTCAAATAAATATTGATGGCCCCTCTTCCTTTATTCGTAGCTTGCTGTGCATGAAAAAAATACTATAGTCGAGACAACATCCTAAATTAAGACCATTGATGTCATGCTCTCGGGACTCTTTCATCTAGTAATATACACCATAATATAGGGTAGGGCAGAAAATGAATAGGCGAGCCTTCCAACCAAGTGTGTGAGATTGGAAATTGGAACTAGAGAATGTGACATGGGAACTAAACTCTCTTTCTCATTCTTTGATAGGACAGTGACAACAAGCTTTTTATAGATAGGTGCGGGCATGCAATTTCATGTTCCTCCTATTCAGACACAAATAGAATAGCACAACTGAATGATTTCTCTCCAACCAATGTAGTTCTCTCCACAAATCAATCCAGCTGTCACGTAGTAAAAATAAAAATGACTATTGGTACATGGGTGAGCCAATTATCTCAGTGCTCAGGATAAGGGTGTCATAGATCAAAGGCAGCACTCAACTATCAGACACATCACGACCATATATCTTGAGACCCACTACTCGAACTCTTCCACTATTGATTCACTAACTGATTCAGTAGAAAGGAAAGCATCCTATAGTGAAAGTTTAGAGACCAACTTCAAAAGAAAAATGCAAGGTGCTAACAATCAATCTTTGAAATGCTATGTCAACTGGCCTTTTTTTTACCTATTGAAGTGCAGGATAAAACACTTTGATTTGAATCACAAAGATCTAGCCTAATAGTTAGGACCAATCCGATGTGATCTTAGAGCTATTGGCTTTACCCAACTCTCTTTAAATAATTTCTAGCCCTTACTTAGCTTAGTCTTCTCGAAGGATATAAAGGTTCGTGCTTCTCTTGTGAGCGAGTTTGAAGTAGACTGCTTTCTTTCAAGGTGTCGGATTTCCCTGCTTCAATGTGAGGAAGAAGAGAAAATCCATTCCAAAATTCAAACTCCAGTATGTAAGAGACAGATCTATTTCTTGTTACACACGATCATGGTAAATAATCCTAATCTTGACTCCTAGAGCAAAAAGATGAGACTAGTTATAGTTTATAGCAAGGAGTTAATGCATAATCTTTATGTTCCCGAGGAGCAATAGCTCAATGAGAGACTCGAGGAAAAGAGATTTAGACAAACTGCCAAATATAGAGTTTATAGTTGGAGTAAAAGAAACTCAGGATTTGGGAACTCATAACCTCATGGATATAAAGTAATAGCCTTTAGATTCTTCCTTCGAATAGTAATGAAATTGTCAACTATTGGAAAAGGGCAGCACAAGGCCGTAACACCATTGTCCTCTAGCTGTCCCTTAGAGAATTTGAAAAAAGAAAAGTTGAGAAATCATGCTCATATTCATAATATCAGTTCCAAGACTCGATATCATCACTAGTAAGCCATGCTGCCAATTCTGAAGAAAGGGATTGAGTTAGGTAGAAGATTTGATTTGGGCAATAGAACTAATCGAATCGGGCTTTCACATACTCCCAGCATTGAAGGAATGTTGAATCAGGATAGTCAAAGCATGACAAGAAGAAACATAATCTCGAGCATGAAGAAAAAGACTTGAATTTCCGTCAACTCCTCGCCAAAGGGCTACATGGAGAGAAGAAAGTCTAAGACAAGCAGTGAATTCAACCCAACTAGGACTGCCATAGAGCGTAGCCACTCAACCTGCCATTGATCCTCACCCTAAAGGTGAACCAGATTAAGAAATCATATGAGCTTTTATGAAAGCAGCAACTCTATGTTTTGTTTCAAGCACTCGAATGACAAGTAGAAGGAGCAGCTCAATTGATTCTTGATTCCATTCTTTCAATAGTACCAATCTTTATTCAATAGACATCTATATAATAGAAAAAGTATTGGAGCCCATTTCCCTAGTTGACGTGGGAAAATCCCACATGAAGCAAGTCAGCAAGAGTAACTTCAAGGTCTTCGTCAACGAGTTCAACTATTGACCCAAGTGGAGATCAAAGAGCTGCACCTCAATCTACACACAATTTTCCAATCTGAGTGGGCTTGCAGTAAAATAAATCCTCTATGGTGACTCATCGAATTTCCTAGCCAAGAGATATATCTATCAGGAAAAAAAGCCAATTAGCTAATGATGACTAGCCTTTTAAGGCTGGGCCAAGGCAAGAAATGCGAGAACAAGAAAGGTCCCACTTGGACTGTATTTAAAAAGAAATCTTAGATTCATCAGTAACTAGCAATCAAATTGAGAAAGGTAGTCGGAAATGTTATATGCTTAACACATGTGAGTCAAATCAGGAGAGATAAATGGAGGTGCATGATAGTGCACTCTTGCTTTCGAGCCTATGTTTGCTAGACATCAGTGTGAGTTAGAGATCTAGACGCATACGTAGAGATAGAGGCAAATGGTGTATTAGGAGGGAGAGATGGTTCCATATACCTGATTTGAGAGATAGGTAACCAAGCATCCTCACCCATTGAACCAAAGTACCCAGCTTCCCTTCCTAAACAATAATACAAATACCCATAATGCATAAAATCACATTTGCCTTTTGATATCTGCACCACACCACAATCGAAAGGTCGCACTCCACATTCCACACTCGAGTCCTGAAACTAAGAGTCGAATCAAAAAGAGTGATAGAGATAGATAAAAAAAGAAGTGTAAAGATGAGACGAAGAGAAAATATGAGAAAGAGAGAGAGAGAGAGAGAGAGAGAGAGAGCTAAATTAAAAAATATGAATGGGGGGGCGGATTATAAATTTCAAAACTTTTTTTAAATTTGTTTAATAATTAAAAGAGGCAGAATTTTTATGTTGTTGCATTCTACCTCCTAGCCATTGTGGGCAAAATCCAATAGACAAAAATGTTTAGAAGTGAAAAATATATAATTAGATGTGTAGTTGACCTAAACTTCAAGAAAGATAGTTTATAATCGATGCATATCGTCATCTTTCAATGACTAGAGAATTAGATTTCATCAATGAAGTTAGTCTTTGAAGATTAGCTTTTAGCTTGTTTAATATTGAGATCACTTCCTAACATGGATAATTTGTGGGTGTTTCCTATCGTATATCACCACGTAGAGGTGTGTCAAAGCATATTGACTCAGAAAATATACTGTTCAAAAAAACAAGAATAAATGAGAAGATAGGATTTTCTCATTTCTTTTGTTTTAAAAATATGGTACGAGGACTATAAGGTACACATATATTAATGAAAAAATTCATCCTTATTAAAGCAAGTTGCAGGGTAGAAAAATAATCAAGTGTTACTTTTATAATAAGATAAAACACATGAAAAACGAATGATATTATTTCAAAAGACTACAACATCAATGCACGAAAGCAGATAGAAGTGAGGGAGGGGCCAACATAATCTTAAATGGTGACTTGATACATGTTAGCGATGAGAATTATATTAATATAGTATCTGATAAGAATGATTGAGTTATTGACTAAGAAGTATCATTTCATATCAATTCACACATTAATTTCTTTACTTCCTATACACATAGATGATAATGGTATAAAAAAGATGGTTAATAATGGAACAATACAGATTTTGAACATGGGCTATAATTTTATAAATATGCAGACATGATATCAACTAGTTTTGTGACATGTCTTATATGTATCAAATATTCATGAGAACTTGTTATTCATAGGTATGCTAGATGATATTGTATGTGTGAACCATTTTGGTTAGGCCTAGTAGAAATTAGTCAAAGGTACACTATTTATTATGCAGGATAAGAGAATAATTTATATGTCAAATAAGCAAGAGAGCATAAAGATGTAACAAATATTATTAAACAAGGTGTAAACATTACTCTTTGACATAGGAGACTTCATCATATGAGTTTGAAGTACATTCAACTTCTAGGTAGTGCAAGAAATTTTATTCTGTCTCATTAATTCAACACAATCTTATTAACACTGTATTTATTAGTATAAGTCGGGTGATAATAGATTTATAATTTTGTTGTATGTTGATAATTTGCTATTTATTAGCTATCAAAAAGATTTGAGAAAAGTATGTACTATTAAATATTGAAGCCTAGCAAGATAGATTTAAAGAATAAATATAATTAGGGATATGCCTTCTCCATGTGTATCTAGTTATCTTGAGAATTATAAATCAGTAAACTTTTTTAAAGAATATTCATAAATGAGCCTAAGTCGATCATAATTTTTTTAGTCAAAAATTTTAAGCTGAATATTAAGTATAATCTATCACACGATTCTTATATAGATTGTGATTTTGGTTCAAAGCATATCCAATTCTTCAAGTTATCTAAGAAGATATATCCTAGCAATTCAAACAATAAAAGTCTGTAACACTATCAAGCACTAATGTTGAATTCATTTTAATTTCAAAAATTGTAAAATAAATTATTTGGATGAATAGGTTTCTTATCAATTTAGATGTGCGATAAATAAATATTTTATAAAATATAATAATCAGTGTTAAGCATCTTTATAATATTTATCTAATATAGTAGCTTAACATATTGATATGTAATATTAGTAGAAAAACATAGAACAAAAATATCACCATATTAGTAGTGTTGATATGTATCTTTCTACAACCCTAATGTGTTATAGTAAAGAATTGGAGTTGCCCTTTCCTCTACAATTTAGTAAAACATATTTTAATGTGATTGATTTGTTGATTACATCACTTAATTAATCTATAATAAATAATGATATTTTATTAAGAATCTTGATATATTATAGTGGTGGAAATCATGTGTCTACCTTTCCCGTACTATCTAGGATGACACGGGATCTACTGACTCCTCTGGTATCAAGCGTAGCATCGAAGTCTATTTTTTTTTTTGTAATGAACGTGATTTCAGATAGGAGATCGAGATTACGTCTAGATATTGTTGAGGCTTTGGCATATTTGAAAGATTAGGAAGATTCGGGGTTTAACATTCATGATCGTGTTGGAACTGGGACTACAGCCGCATCTACTGCGAAAGCGGATGAGTTGATTACTGATGATGATGATCCATAAATATTAATCTTAATGTTACGGCTGATGATGCTCATGATATGCCGATTGACGATGGATGATGATTCACTGTTTTTTGATTTCAATGTTTTATTTTTTATTGATTGTACATTTTATTTTTACGTTACGTTGAAACTTTAATTTGTTTGGTTCGGTCCTTTGGTATCTATTAGCTGATTGGTTATTTTTCATTTCGTTTGCTTTTGTTTTTTTTTACTTTTTAATTCTTTTTAACGAAATTTTTTGATTTATTTATTTTTTGGTTAAATTTTTCATTTAAAAATTTATAACTTTATAATTTAATTCTAATAAATTATAAACTAATTTTGTTTTAAATTATAAAAAAAATTTAAACTTTGTAATTTATTAAATTTTTATCAATTTTCATTTTATAAATCTAATATATTATATATTATTTATAATTCTATATATAATTTAATATATTTTTTAATTAAACTAAAATATAAAACTCTAAAATATTTTTTTTTTAATTTTAACCTGGCCCATATGGCCTGGTTTGGCCAGACCGGGCCTGACTTTTATAAACCATGCAGGGGCCATGCACGGCATGGTACAGTAACCGTGCCTGGCCCGTCACAAAAGCACGGCACTGCTCTAAAAAAATGGGCTGGGCTGGCCCGCACGGCCCGTTTGACACCTCTAATTACCCACACTGTGTGCCAAAGAGGACAAATATCAACTGCCACAAAATACGAGCTCTTGGACAGTGTAGGAGAAGGTGATCGGCCTTTTCATACTCTTCTGTACTCTCGTATAGCATCTATTGGGCATCCTCCACCCTCAACCCATTAGTTGATCAAGGGTGAGGATTTCAGCCCGGGTGGACTCCCATGCAAAGAGGAGTAGAAGAAGGTCTCTCATCTCTTGGCTTCGGCCACGTCAAAGTGTCCTCTGGGCCTGGGCTGATAGAATATCTGCATAATTTTGCACAGAAATCTTCGACCTCTTGCAACTCCCAGCAATGAATTCATCTAGCATTATTTATCTACGTAGGATCTCTCTTTTCCCCTGATCCAACTTTAAATTATGTTTTTTCTTTGAACTCTATACACATAAATGTATTTCTATGTGATCTATGTTGAGCAAATGGAATATGTAGAAATAAATAAATGTACCAATAAACAATGCTTAATGCATTCCATGCAATTTAAATTTTAATACAATCAAATCAACTCTGCCATATTTTTTTTTTTTTTTTGAACATCAGAATCTTGTCATGCGGAATACAACATTGGCAGAAGACTTGTCGAAGGAGTCCTTCCCAGATGGGCAAGGAGGTGGAAGTAGCACAGAGAGAACCCTGATGGGCATGCTCGAGCAGGAGATTCACGAAGCTTCTCTGCAAATAAAAGCACTCGCGACAGAGAAAATGAAGCTGGAGTCAGAGGCGGCCACTTTCTTTGATGTGTCAGGAAAGATGAAATCAGATCTGAAAAGCTTATCGGATGCATATAATCTTTGGAACGGGCCAATCTACAGCTGGAAGAAGAGTTGAAAGCATTGAAGAAGAGTGAGGGGGCCATGGTTGGCGCCCAGGTCGAGGCGGTCAAGGCCGAAGCCAAGGAAGAAGCAGAGAAAGAATCAGAGGCAGAATTGAATGATCTGCTGGTGTGCCTTGGCCAGGAGCAGAGCAAGGTGGAGAAGCTGAGTGCGAGGTTGCTGGAGTTGGGCGAGGATGTTGACAAACTCCTCGAAGATATTGGAGAAGATGCTGATCTGCCCGAAGATGGTGAAGAAGACGCCCTGGCCTGATCTCGACATGTTCCCCAATCAGTAGGAAAAGGAGGTGGCGCACCCCAATGTGTCTCGAGCGGTCTCTACCTGGTTGTTTTTTCCTTGTTATCTGTATACTTCTTCATGAATAACTTCGTACTTTCTTTTATTTACCATATCCCCAATTTTTTTTTTTTTTAAAAGTATTGGAGCATGTTTTAAAAAAGAATTAGAGGTGTTAACGGACTGAGCTGGGCTGGCCTGGTTTTATGTGGCCCAACCGTCCCACAGCTTGGCCCAATGCCACCAGGCCCTGGCTTGCACCACCTAGTCAGTGGTAGAGCCGTGCCAGTGCCGGCATGACCCAACATGGCTCGATCTGATATGGCATGTCCTAGTTTGCTCAAGTCATAAATGCTTGTCATTGAGATGTGCAGGGTTGACCTACAATGTGGTCGTGTTAGTATGACATGTCCTATTTTGACACCTTTAATCCTCATACATTTTATTTTTAGTTTTTTTTTTTCACTATTATTTTGAATGCGTAAGGATGAGGAAACTATTCAATTCACCAAAATTCATAGTTTTTATTAATCTTTTAAAAAAAAATTGGACAATCTCAAGAAAATTTTTGTGTATCAAGATTAATAGCTTGATGTATGTAATGGTTTATACAATAACATACATTGCTTATGCAATTCTAGTAGTTGCTAATTTATCCTTAAAAGTTTTATTCATAAGTGGTGAAATAAATGGATTTATCACAAATAGTATTCATCACCATGATTCAAATGTACATCCTCCAAATAGTATGTCCATCAATGCACTTGAACAATAATTGAAAAAAAAAAAAAACTTTTACATGGGTAAAATGGAGCCCAAAGATTAAGACTTTTATAGGAATTAATATATGTGCCCACAAATAGGTCAATTATTTTTTCTCGATTTGAATCTTTTTATTTTACTTTTAGAAGCATTCAAATGTAGTGGAATATAATATATTTTGAATTTTCCAAATATCATTTTTGTCAATTTTAAATTAAAATTATATTTTAATTTTAATTTTAAAATCATGATAGTTTTCAATTTAATCCTAAATTAAATTCTGAATTACATTTTAAGATTTTCAAAAACATAAAGTCGTAATAAACAATTCTGCCTAAATTTAATTTTCAAAAACTAAATTTCAGTCTAATCTAAATTATATGCATTACATCTAAAAATATATATCAATTCCATCTCGAAATTAATTTACAAATGTCTTTTGTATATTTTGTTAGATTTTGGCAAACTATACTATGCACATACTTAGCACTCTGTCTATAATTGATAGAATATACAAATGGACATATTTAGAACTTCCCGGATTTGATAGAGTATACATATGAACATACTTAGTACTCTCCCCAAAATTGATATACTATACATATGGTTATGCACATACTTAGCACTTTGCTTAGAATTGATAGAATACGCGCACACACACACACATATAATCTTTTGATTTTAAAAAGAAAAACTAGTTCCAAATTTGAAAACACCAACTTTATATATATATATATATATATATATATATATATAACCTTTAGATTTTTTTTAAAAAACAAAAAACTAGTTTTCAAATTTGATGACCATTGACATTTTTTATAATAAATAAATAAATAAATATTTAGGAGAATTGAAAATTATTTTTTAAATTTGTTAACTTATATATATATAATATATATATATATATAATATATTAATATATATATATATGTTCACAATAAAAAACATTGTTTTAGAATTCTAAAATCAGTTTCGAATATGAAAATCACATATGAAAATTTATTTTAAATGTGGTTAAGCAAAAAACACGTTTTTAATTTTTGGGGCCCCAAAACTTGATTATTTTAGGATTTGTGATCCATTTTTTTAAAATGTTTTTGGCAGAAATGACAAGACTGTTTTTGACTAATTCATGTGACACAGAAAAAAAAGATAAATTTGTCATTTGGCTTCAAAAACTTCTAATTTTTTGCCACCATATTCTTCAATGTTTAAGATGGGGTGCAATCTCATTATGCTTAAAGATTTGCCTTGGGGAGAATTTGGCTTGGCTAGAATCAAGATTTGCACCAAAAGATAAAATACCCACAATGACACCACATTAGTTGCAACATCAAAAAAATAAAAATTAAAAAATTGAGAGATTTATGTTTTGGTGCACCAAACACAAAATAGTTATATATAATTATACATAACTATGTGTGTGTCAATTAAGAAAAGAAGCAATTAAAGATAGAATTTAGAAACGCTCAATTCTATTTCAAAAATAGGAATAGAATTGAAATAGAAAAGACAAATCAAGAGTAAATTAGAAATAGAAAAAAATTCCGTCGCTAATTAGCGACGGATTTTTATGAGTTTTTAAAAATTTGTCACTAATTGAGATGTGAAGTAGGGTGCAAATATGATTGCGTGGTATTTAGTGACAGAGACTAATATATCAATGTATTATTAGAAATGGAATGCGAATCTGTTTCTACATTTGGCGACGGAAATAATTTCCATAGCCAAATGAGAAACAACATGTTTATCTGTCACTATATCATTCAAAAGAATTTATTGAAAAAAAATTATTTCGTCATTATGCTAAAAACAAAAATAATTTCCATCGCTAAATTTTGATAATTAATTTAATACTTAGGGTTTCGGGAAATTTTCATTGTGAATCTGATTTCTTACAAATTATTTGTGGATTGTCTATCTTCTATATATTGATCAATGCACATTTCATCCATAATTTAGGTATGGAATTATAGTTTTCATTTTATCTCATATGTATTGTTTTCGGAAATAGCTATATTTGTGTATTTTGATATTTATTTATTTATTTTTTTTCATTTTTAACATTCATATTGGGTTCTCTTTTATTATTTTGTTGAATGATTATAATTCTAATTAATAAATTATACATTCTATATATTTTTTTCCCATACTTGGATATATTAAATTTTTGTGTTACCTAATTGCGATATACTTTTTTTTTGTAAATTTTGTTATTGATTTATAATTATGTTCATTATAATTAATTTGTACTTTGTTTCCTTACTAGGATTATATGAAATTTAATAATTTTTAAATTAATAACTAATACTAACGGCACAATCTTAATAATAAATAATTTATAATTATTATAAAAAATACTAAAAGTTTATGGGTAATAACAATAAAAATCATAAAAAATTATAAGGGTATATAATTGGAATGATGAAATAATACAAAGAATTGTAAAACTAAAAATATTATGAGGGTATGCATTTGGAAAAATGAAACATAAAGAAGAATTGTAAAACTAAAAATATATATATATATCTCTTTTAAAAATTCATATAATTACTTGATCTATATTTTACTATAGGTGCAATAAAATAAATAATACATTCCTTTATTTAATCTTAAAAAATCATATTATATGTCAAATATGGTATATGACTATGTATATTATATGCTACATATAGATTAGAAGATTTTCCATTTATTTGTTAATATTCTCCGTCGATAGGTGATTTACTTTTTATGTTTTTTCATTGATTAATTTTAATGCTTTGACATTTAAAATTTATTTATTATTTATATTAAATTTAATGTGCTCATATAATAATTTAGTACTCGTCATTAATTTATAAATAAAGAATTATGACATTACAAATTTTACTTTTTTTCATTATTAATGCATTTTCATCCAATATATATATATATCAAAAATTTAGGTTATGTAAATGACAATATTACAACTTATGTTTTTTGATAAATATATAAAACATTAAACAACCAGCCTTTTCTCATTTTAATCCAAAATTATATTATAATAATTGTACTATAACTTATTTATTAGATTTATGTATTATCATAAAAAAGGTACTACACCTTTATTACAAATATATCTCTATCTATATTATTATAATTAAAAAAATGTTTCTGTTATGTGTTATAGGAATGTAAAATATTATACAACCCGATCATCAATGGATGAATGTAAGATGAAAGATGAGTATTTGACTAATAAGTTTATAGATGATATTGAGGAGTTTATTGACTTTTTTGAAGAATAGCCTGAATTTATGAATAAAAGAAAAATAAGATGCTCATGTAATTTTTATAAATATCAAAATCAGAGTTTACAATGTGTACATAGTGTAGTTAGAGGTTTCTACCGGGCTGGGTCAGCCCGGGCCGGCACGAGACACGGCACAATTCGGTCGTGCCTGGGTCGGACTAGCATGGAAATTTATCGTGCTCGAGCTCGTGAGTGCCCGACCACGACACCAATCGTACAGTGCCGTGCCGAGGCTAACCGGGCCTCGTGCCTTGCCTGGCCCATCATGGCATCGTGGCTTGTTGGCACGGTACAATTTTTTGTGAGATGAAAGATCATATTCTACTTTGGATAAGTAGCACTTAATTATCATTCAAGAAAAAAAAGCTAGATTGTAATGGTAAACCAACCTCACACAACAATAAACAAACACAAGTAATTAATCTCAAAGGAAATAGTGGCGATGACCATATATTCTACTCTAGTAAAAGAATGTGACAAAGAATGCTATTTGTGAGAGATTCAAGATATAAATTTGAACCCAAAAAATTACAAAACTAGTGGTTAATTTTATATGATCAAAACAACAAACCCAACAATATTTATATTAACATGTATAGATACATGTATTACTATATAACAATAATTATATAACTATATAATGATATTATTATACAATTACATATTATGTTAAAAACTATAGATACACACACACACACATGACATTTTTTATCTGATAAAAACTATAGATATTATTATACAATTATATATATATATATATATATCATTATTTAGTTATAAAATTATTGTTATATATAGAAATATATGTATTTATATATGTATATATAATTTATGTATACGCATATATAACATATGTGTATACAGATCTAATTTCAGTTCTATAAATTTACCAATTCAATTAATATTTATTCTATATATCAATGAAACTATTGTTTCATCAAATTTTCATGTTAATAATGGAAGAGATTAGCATGAAAAGCATATTCATGAAGTTGATGATTTTGTAGTTGATTAATCATCTAATTGAATGGAGTCGGCCGATGCATCCTCCTTATTGTGATTTCTATAATGAATTCAAGAAGAGTGCACCTCCCTCTTCTAGATATAGTTTTGATGAGTTTGTGATAGTTACTCAACGGAGAGAACCAAAAAAAGTTCTCACCATAGACATAAGATAAGAATTATCATTAAAAGGTCCCATCAAAACAAAAATATTTTACTGAAATAAACATTTTTCATTGTGAAAATGTTTTCCAATATAAGTTGTTCTTAGTTTTGCTATCATATTAAACCTGGAAATAATACAACTTCTTATAAAGACTATATTTTTTCATGACAATTTGGAAGAATTTAATTACTTGGAGAATCTTGAGAGACATGAAGTCAATGTCATGGACAACCTCCTTTGCAAGAATATAAAAATCTTATTTTTTTCTCAAAGAAGCTCCAAGGTTTCGTTACATTAGGTTTGACTCATTCATGGTAGATCATGGATATAAGAGAACTAATTCAGACCACTGTGTGTTTATAAATATTTTTTTCATATACTACGTTCATTATTATTTGTTCAACTTTCATGACAACTTGAATGTCGATCAAGATGTCATATCGCATATAAAGCAACATCTATTAAACTATGTGGCAATATTTGTGGGTAAAAAATGGTCATTTTAGTGATGGTAGGAACAAAATCACTGCTAAAATGTATTCTTTTATTCATGGTCGTTCTCTTTTAGTTATAGTCATTAAGTAATCATGCCTAGAAGAACACCTTCTAGCCAATGTCTTAAAAGAACCGTGACTAGATGAGGAAATACCATTTGTTTGGTTTTGTGACATTAGATATTAGATTTAATTGATATTTGATGTGCTTGAATACAAGGTATTACCTCTTTGGGAAGTGTACCCTAATCAAATAGATCATGTATGCTTACAAAGTTGTTGCCTAGCAACAAGCTTATGTATTGTAGAAGCAAACATATTGTAGCCTACCATATGGAGTGGAAAGTGGAAATTAGTTAAGACCTCATCATTTTTTTGCTCAACCACATTGGTCGTTTGGTTTATTTACCAAAAAAAACCATTTGTTTGATTTTGTTTTATTAAGAATAATATAAGAAATGTTTAAATTTGTTAGAAATAGGCTTGAAGCAAACTTATTTACAAAAGCTATAACAAAGGGAGATGGAACTCATACCATGTATAAACACCATATTTATATAACTTTTCTAATGTGGAAAAATTATAACACACCCACTTCTTGCCCACGACTGGATATCAAGAGCATAAAGTTTTTGCAAGATTGACATCTATATGCATCCCATATTCACTATCATACAATATTTGAAAAATACATTACTTCTCTAAAAACATTTAGTTTAGTGACATTGCAAAGTTAAACTAAGAAAGAAAAACAATAATTGACTATGGTAAGTGTAGTGGAAAAAAATAGAACTACTTGGTTAATTATTTTCTTCATGCATAATTGATTTTAGGAGAGCTTTTTTTTTACTTTTTTTATTGTGTGGAGTCTCCATTTTCTTCTCCCTTTTCTACATGTTGTTTTGGAGTGTTTTTATCCTCTTCTCAGAGCATGGATTACTATGCATCTATGTAGAAGAGTATAATTTTTTCTCTCCTCCTCTCCTTGTTTCCTCTCTCTCACATTTCTTTGATATTTGTAATTTATTTATAAAAATATATTTTCAGTTGCAATCTATTGTCTATAGTATGTGTATTATTGTGTGATTTATTTTTTTGTCCACTATGTGCATATTATATACAATCAATATTAATTATAATTCTAGGTGTATTTTGTGTGTGTTTGTTGTTTGTTTCTTTGTGTGAGTGCATATTATATACTATTTGGATTACAGCCTGGAAGTCACTAAAAAATTAAAAGGTTATTAAAAAGAAACACCTCTTTTCTCCAACAATCAAAATACAACAATTTTTCCAATTCTAAGTCAAGAAGCAAGTGAATCGATACTATCACCTACATAATAACATGAAAAGAGTACTAAAGTTTTCGCCCCAAAATGTTAAATTCATATGGTTGTACTGAATTTGTCAATTTGAGGGTTCTAGGATTTTATATCATAGAAAAAATATTATTTAGTCTAAAGCATAAAGTTTAGTATTGTATGCTTTACTAACTTTATGTAAATATGAAGAAAATTTTAGCACACATTATTTGATTTTATAGTATTGTAATTTTGACATTTATTTTTATTATATTGGATTTTTAGAGGTTTGCATTCTGATTTTTCGAATTTGTGGATCTTTTAATTTATAATTTGCATTGCTTAAATAACAAAGCATCATTCGTAAAGTTCGTAAAGCATACAAAATACTCCAACTATTGGTATCATTGGAAAGCACTCAATATCACGTAAAAAGTTATATCCAAAATTCTAGTGAGGTGGTTATTTGTTATGATATCTAATTTATTAATTATTATTATACTGATATCTGATTATTCTGATGTCAAGATAGTAATTTTAGAAGTATTTCAAAAAATTTTTGCACGTGTTGGTTATTTATGATCAACATTGTTTTAAGTTATTATGGAATACCACTCCATGATAAATAAAGTTAACCATGATTAATTATTATATCTGGAAAAATAAAATAAGTGACTATTTTGTCATCTAATAATGGTAGAAAATCGTGGGAGAAACTACAATCTATGTTCCAAACAAAATGTTTAGAAGTGAAAAATTAATCATTAGATGTGTAGTTGACCTAAACTTCAAGAATGATAGTTTATAAATGATCCATATTGACATCTTTAAATGACTAGAGAATTAGTTTTCATTAATGAAGTAGATCTTTGAAGATTAGCTTTTAGCTTGTCTAATACTGAGATAACTTATGAACAAGGATAATTTGTGGTTTCCTATATTATATCACCACCTAGAGGTGTTGTGTTGATGCATATTTACTCATTAAAATTTATTTTCCAAAAAATCAAGAATAAATGAGAAGAGATGATCTTCTCATGGTATTCTTTTTTTTTTTTAGAAATATCTTACGAGGACCACAAGACACACACAGATTGATGGAAAATTTCATCATTCCTAAACCAAGTTGCAAGGTAGAAATATAATCAAGTGTTACTTTTATAATAAGATAAAACATATGAAAAATGAATGATATTCTATTAAAAGACTACAAAACAATGCACGAAAGTAGATAGAACTGAGGGAGAGGCAAAATAATCTTAGATGGTGACTCGATACTTGTTAGCAATCAAAATTATATTAATATAGTATTTGATAAGAATGATTGACTTATTGACTAAGAAATACCATTTCATTTCACTCCACACGTTGATTTCTTTACTTCCTATACACATGATGATTATGGCAACAATATAGATTTTGAGCATGGGCAATAATTATTTATATATGCATACATGATATCAGCTAATTCTGATAGATGTCTGATATTTACCTAATATTCATGTGAACTTGATATCATAGGTATACTGGATGATATGGTATGTGTGAACCATTTTGGTTAGGCCTAGAAAAAAAAATCAAGGGCAAAATAGTTATTATGCATGGTAAGAAAGACAATAATTTTAATGTCAAACAAGCAATAGCGCATAGAGATATGACAAATATTATTAATCATGATATAAACATTACTCTTTGAAATAGGAGACTTCATCAATCTAAGTGAGAAGTTTCTTCAACTTCTAGGCAGTACAATAAATTTTATTCTCTCATACTCATGACTTTCAACACATCTTATTATCAGTATGTATTTATTAGCATTAGTTGGGTTATAATAGATTAACAATTTTATTGTATGTTGATAATTATCCATTCCTTACCTATCAAAAAGATTTGAGAAAAGTCTAAACTATTAAATATTAAAGCCTAAGTAGATTTTAAGAATAAATATTATTTGGGATATGCCCTCTCTAGGCATATATGATTATCTTAAGAATGATAAATCGACAAAGTTTTTTAAAGATTACTTTCTTTAGCTAAATATTTTAAGCTGAGTATCAAGCATAATGTCTCACTGATTCTTATATAGCTTGTGATTTTGATTCAAATGATAAAAGTCTATAATACTATCAAGCACTAAGGTTGAGTTCATTAAAATTTCTAAAATTAGAAAGTAAATTGTTTGGATAAACGGTTACTTATATAATTAGATGTGTGACATTAAATATATTCTAAAATTTAATGGTAGGCGTTGGTTATCTTTAAAAAAAATTATCATATATAGTAGCTTAAAACACATTGATTTATAATATTATTTTTAAAAGCACAAACAGAACAAAATTATCATTATCAATAAAATAAAATCCAGTAAGACACATGTTGTGTATTTTTTTATGACCCTAATGTGTTGTAATAAAGAATGGGAGTTGTCCTCTCTTCCAAACTATTCATATGTAAGGAAACTTAGAGATAAATGATAACAAATCAAAGCAAATCAACACCATTAATTCTTGTATTTCTGTTAACATCAAAAGCAAATAATGACACGATAGATTCGGAATGAACCACAAGAAATAGTATTGAATAGATAGAACATGCATGACCAAACACCGAATCAGCTCCACTATGTTAAGGAAAAGTAATAAAATGGAGGTGGTGGGGATTTGTACTGGTATGTTGGAGGTGGGGACTTGTATGTGGGTGCTGTATGTGGTGGGTTCTTGTATTTGTAAGTTGGAGGTGGTGACTTGTATTTATAGGTGTGAGGAGGCGGTGGTGGCTTGTATTTGTAGGTGGGAGGGGGCGGTGGTGGCTTGTATCTATAAGTGGGAGGAGGCGGTGACTTGTATATGAAGGTTGGGGGAGAAGGTGGGGTTTGATGACCGTAAGGGTCTTTCGTTGTGGTTTCCATAGGCAGTAAGAAGTAAACCATAGCCATAAGTAGACTGCAAACGAGCGAAGCGACTGTTGAGAGGCCTGCCATCTAATGTCTGTGTAGATCGCTGTTCGGAGGGAATCGAGGTTTGTGTTTTCCCAGAGTTCTGTGCTGCTTGCTCATTTTCATTTTTTCCATTTATATAGTGCAAGAACTTGGTCTGGGCAAGTGTGTAAAAATAAAGTCAAACAGAAATAGCTTCCGGTGTCAAACAAAATAACTTCCACTGTCAAACAGCCTGTCAAATATAATTTGTTCATTCTTCAGTCAACATCATTTTAAAATATCTTTCCTTTCATATATAACGATTAGTTGTACATTGTGGTTTTCCGTTTGTGTTATTATTATGCAATTAGAATGTTAGGTCGACAATGATTGTGGATAAAATTAATTGATAGATTTGTATTTTGGTACAATAAACATAAATAATGTACACTAAATTCTAAAAATATTAAATTTTGTTAAACTAAAATTCATAAATTCGATTGTACGCTCTAAAATTTGGAAAAATACAATTTAATTTAGTTGACTTAATTTAGATTTTATTAATAATAATTTAATTTAAAAACTAAGAAATTATATAGTAATGTTGAAG
This sequence comes from Sapria himalayana, assembly GCA_029783825.1. Lineage (NCBI taxonomy): Eukaryota > Viridiplantae > Streptophyta > Magnoliopsida > Malpighiales > Rafflesiaceae > Sapria > Sapria himalayana. The sequence goes on along the minus strand of JAREIK010003023.1, from coordinate 1,599,876 downwards.
GGGCATGATGAGATTCAAACTCATGTACTCTACATGGAAAAAATAGAAGAAACCACACTGTCACAAGATTATTATAATATAAAAAACAAATCATATAACACACACACACACACACATATATATATATATATATATATATATATATATATATATATATATATCAAATGGCAGATAAACAAAAAATGGCAAAGTGATTTTTTGTAATAAAATTATTATTCCTCAATTCTCCAAGGTCAATACATATATTTGAAGTGAACATGAACCCATTTCCATCTAAAAAAAATTTTTTTTTTGTCTAAACACATTATAACTTAGTGAAATTCATGCACTAATAATGTTTCTCATAAATTATACTTAACCATATATAAAATTTTTATCATTTTCTTTACAAGATATAATTGTTCCCCAACTAAAGAAGCATTAGAAAGGGATTAAACATTCATTGTGATAGCTTAATGGGATAATGGTAATGGTGTTATGCTAATCATAACATTAAAATTACTTAATGTATATGTATATTGCAATAAAATTGTGATAGCATTAGAAAGGTATATGTATGCATGATATCTTAGACACCCTAATTAATATTTGATCACAATAAAATTTAATTTAACTCAATGTAATATTGCAATATTAAATAGAATAGTTGAGTGTTTAGTCTTCAAATTACTTAACATTCTTTAATATTTTGGAGTTGTTAGTTAATATTTAAACATGATAATGAGAAATTACTAGATCGATTTCAAAACTTTTAAGTTGTTGGGAATTTTAATAAATAGTCATGAAATCAATAAATTTTTGGAAGCTTTTGGATATATGGTAAATTATGGTTCATCGAGCAGTTTCAATGTCTATTCTTAGCTAAAACACTACTAATTTAACTATGTGACAACTAAATTAATGGCAAATTAATATTTAGCTTATTATGTTACGGATGAAATATATTATATTTGAAAGTAGAACAAAAATTCAAACAAAAAAGAATAGCTGAAACCCATACAATTAATATTTAGCTTATTATGTTAAGGATGTCAATATTTAGATAATGTTTCATGTTTGCAAACTAGAATAGTTGGTCGTATCTTATATCTTATCATTTATATTGATGATCATTCATCAATGGTATGGGCCTTTACCTTAAAACATAGAGGTTGTGTTATAGATGTGTTTATGGAGTTTCATGCTAATGTGTAAAGAGAAAAAAAAGAAAGAAATTAAAATTTGTATTTGGGTAATGATGGCGAGCATTGAGGCCACTTTATGAATTTTTTCAAGAAACATTACATTAAACTTATGAAGATGGTTCCCAAAACTCAATGGCACTGATTTGATAGAAAGAATGAATAAAGGCACAAAAGTAAACTATAAGGTGTTTGCATTAACACTCCATGCTACCAATTTTTTTTTGGCTAGATGCTATGAGAATAATACATGATATGCTCACTTTTCTCCAATTTTATCTTTGAAAGGTGATGTAGATGAGAGGATCAAGTTACTAAAATATGTTTCACATAACCACCTGAGATTGTATAGATGCTTATGAAGAAAGATCCAAACCTAATAGCAAAGCAAGATCAAGTATCTTCTTGGGATTTGATCAGCTAGACTTTATGTGCATAACATGAGATTCTATGAACAAGAAATTGATTATAAACATAGATGTGACATTTCCTGAGGATCAATTATTTGGAGATAGTGATAGGAAATAAAAACTCAAGTCTAATGCTAATACTTCTATTAGTTTGAATGCTTTTGTTTCATCAAATTTTAATGTCAATATTCGAAAAGATTGTCAAGAAAAGCAAATTCATGAAGTTGATGATTTTTAGTTGATGAATTAGCAATCTAATGGAGTCGACCCATAACCCATTCATCTCCCTAGTTGTGATTTCTATAATGAAATCAGGAAGGGCACACCTCCCTCTTCTATATATAGTTTTGATGAGTGAGTGATACTTTCTCAAGAGAGAGATCCAAAATCATGTTCTTACGTACCAAAGATATAAGATAAAAAATATCATGAATAGGTTCAATCAGAAAAAGACTATTTTGAGGAAATATTTTTTTTAATTGAGAAGATGTCTTCCAATATAAGACTATATTTTTTTGATAATTTAGAAGGGTAGAATTACTTGGAGAATCTTAAGAGACATGAATTCAAGGTAATAGATAGTGTCCTTTTTAAGAATATAAAAAATATTATATTATCTCATTTAGATAGCATCCAAAAATTCAATACATTAGGTTTGGCTATTTCATGTTAGATCATTGATATAAAAGAACCACTTTGGATGATTGTATGTTTATAAAAGTTTTTTTTTCATATATTTCCTTAGTTATTCTTTCGTTGAACTTTTAGGACAATTTGAATGTTGGTCAATATGCCAATAAATTTTAATAGTTGAAGCACTAGAATTAGTCAAATCCTTTTTAGATGATTTTTCATAGTAGATATAGAAGCAACATTTATTAAACAATGTGACAACATTCATGTGTAATATCTATTAATAGACATATCAGCTGCGGGATTGGATAGCTGCATCCGATAGATATTCCATTTGAGTGCCCCCTGGGTAGTTTCATGCAAGACATTACTTAGGACCAACGGGGCACGCGATAGGTGCACAATCTACTTTGCATGCTTCATCTTTCGCCCCTTCACCTATTAGCTTGAAATGAAAACCTTGATCCATCTTCAACCTCGATTTGTTATGCTCGATAACTCCAACAAGCCCTAAAGTCCATTACTGCATAAAACTTTTTCAAAAAATCTCTATTTTATGTTTGATCCTATATGCCTAGAAAATGCAATGCATTCTCCACTTTCATACCTGGAAAAAAGAGAAAATGTTTTTTTCCTCAGAATTTATCTTTCATTCATGGAGTGAAGAAAGTGGGCTTTGCCCCAACTACCACTATCCTTGTGAAACCAAAATAGCTACCACCATTGGCCTTTGGAGAGGAGAAAAAAACATCCTTCGCCAAGTTTTTTTGCTTCCTACGCCCTTACTAGTAAATGGGCTCTTAGTATTAAAGTGGTTGGTGGTATTTCAATGATTGTCTCGGTCTTATAATTCTTCTTGTTGTGATGCACTAGTCATAGGGAGTCATAGTTTGGGTTTTCCTAATATGAACCTATCAAAAAGAGGCAACATGCTTCATTCATTTAGCATGATTTGTATTCTCCTCTCATTTATTTATATGAATAAGACCCAAGGGTTGTTGTTCAACAACCAAGTGATATTAATAGAGAAAATAGACTGAGAATACTACATATGGGATGTCCATCATAGCAAACCACTATTCCTGACTAAAGATAGGGAGAATATAATAAGGTATGACCTAATTATAATTACTTACAATTTTTGTTGTTGTAATTAAAAAATGAATGTCTCTTTTGTGGCTGCTCCAACGACAAGTTCTTTTTAGAATTTACATAATGAAACTTAGAGTATAGGCACTATTCGGTCCATTAAACCACCTCCAAGCAAGAGTTGGCCCTTAGCTAAAGACGAGATTGCATTGCACTACTTCAACATTCAATCACATAGTGGAGCCCATTAAAGGTGGTGGAAAGTGATGCTGACGAATTAAGTCAAAACATATGAACATCATACCCTTTTTGTTAGGCTTTAACTGGTCTTTTTGATTAGAACGTAGACAAACGATAGGTGGATCTAATAATTGTTCCAAAGGATGTCTAAAAAGTCACAACAGGTTTCCTCATACCACCGGACATATTGTACGAGAGATTCCACCCAATATTTGAGCATGACCCTCTCCACATAGAAGTCCCCTTGTTCAATGAGCTTATTCTCAAAATCATCCCACATAGACAATACATGTCATATGGATGACATGACTCCAAAAGAAAATACCACACCTTCTCAGTTGATAGTAGGACTAGATAGCTTCTTTTATAAAGTACTTACAGGTTAATATTACTATATAATTCTGCTTTCACTTGCCTTAGAGAACTAATATGGTACCAAAGGGGAACTTTCCTAAAAAAGTACTAGATTTAAAATATTATAATGCATTCCATATTATTAGAAAATAGAGGACTATGTAAGAGGTAGAGAGATTGGTAGTACAATAGAGGAAAGTCATGAAATCAAGAACTATCATTGGATAAGCAGTAACGGCAACATAATATTATCCAATTTAATTTCAATATTATGTTGGATACTAATTGGGTTCATGTTGACTTCCTAGCTCTAAATCAAGGTGTGAAGCGAAGCCACGAATTCTCTTGCATTAACACGAAAGAATAGTAGGGGAGTAAAAAGAAGACTCAACTATCAAGTTTTCCAACTACAAGGAGGATTCAGAATAAAAGGAAAGAAGGAAGAACCTTAGATAATTGAAAGAGACTTAAGGAAGATCAAGGAAAGTCCTAAAGGAAAGATATTTTATATGATAGCTTTTTGCGTTTAGCAGCAAGATCAAATCTATATTCTTAGGTGCCATATATTGATATAGTGTAATATGATGATAGAATGATATTAACATTTCCATTACTAGAATCATCTAGTATAACCTTCAAAAGAACAATGACAACTGATTCCTCTAGATATCCATTGATGATGCATATGTTAGGTATTATAATTCATTAGTTTGGAATCCTTACTACTTGAAGGAGAAATCCAAGAGCATGAAGGCTAATAATGCCACGAGAGAAATGATTGAATCTTTGACCTCCTAAAGAATAGAGGATTGGAATGAACCAAATGCAAAATTGATCGGAGACCAACCTTACTTCTTGCTTTCGAGCATGAATTTTCTTGTTTTAGTCCATACAATGCCTTCCTAAGTCAACTCTCTAGATGTGAAGAAATTGATCACCCTGGCGAAGGTAGCATGTAAACTCCCCTATCATTACTAGCAATTTTCCATTTAAAAATGTACTCCCTACATCTCACTGAAATGAAGGTTACTTTAAAACTATGGCAACCAAAAGAAGAGCTAGTAAAAAATAACTTTTGCCCATGCAAAAGGGCATGCTAAGTCTTTTAAGAATCGATACCAATCTGAATTCCTGGTTTTATGATCTAATCTAATAAGGAAGGTTATTTTCATCATGATATGGTTTGAAATTCCTATCTAGATTAGAAGATAAGGTAATGAATGTCATCTTCTGCAAGACTGGAAATTCCTCAGATATGGCATGCTGGCCCATCCCAATAAAATGTGTTTATCAACCACCCCTGTCAACTTTGAACAAACCAACATTGGGTCCTACCCTATAATCGAAATCCATTAGGGAGGTGAGTCAAAAATCCCTATAAATCCTCCGCATGAATGTGTATGTTCTCCGAATGTGTGTAATCACTAAAGCTATCTTAGCTACTATGTTTGGGGCTATCCTACTGACTATGATGCTCTATGAGGCCCAATTCCATGTAGTAAGATGGAATAGAAAGGGGGTATTGTAAGAAATGAATACGAGCATAGAGTGAGTAATGATTGTTAACTTGTTGGACGGGTAAGTCAATTGGACACTCATCATTTCAAAAGGAATTTGTTATTGGAGGATGAATATCAGACTTAAGTCCTGAATAAATTCTTTGACTCTAAAACTTTTAGCAAACTTCTCTATTGTGTTACATTTCTTCTGCAGCGATCCCCTCGATCCATCATACTGAAGCGATTCGATACTTTGATATAGGTGGTGCAACTTCACATCCAATAATGACAACTGATCCAGATGGATGATGAGAATAGTCTCACCATTAGGGGTGTGTGGGCAATGTTCCATGTTCCAAAAATAGCACTGTTAATTATAGTGGATCTGGGTCTCAAGCTTTGTACCTAACAGCATCTTTGACTATTTGAATTATCATTGATAAACATTGAATGAAAAAAAACACACACATTCTAATAAATGGTATGGATAATAAAAAAGAAGAAAGTCTTGGGTTGACCCATCTCTAATACTTGCAAATCAAAATCATGCTTTTCTAAAGAGGTTGATAGAATGGGTATAATGCCCATTTAGTGGCAAAGACATTTAGCCTTGTTGGTAAGATTACCATAGTTCATTTCCTTGTTTTCATTGCTACAGCAAGGCCCATGCCTTGTAGTCGACCGATGCAAGCATTCGTAAGCGTACTACTGGGAGTGAAATTATTCACTCCTAACTATCATGCAATCAATATCTCATCACTCCCATGTATACTATTGAAGGAGGGAAGAACAAGGGTGGTTTATGAGACTAATCAAAAGTTAATTTTTTTTTGAATAAATGGATGAATTTTTAGCACCTCGTCTATACCTGAATCCACATCCGTAGCAAAAGATGCCTTTGGTCCAAAAAAAAAAGAAAGATGCTACCACCGAGTATCTTTTTCTTTCTAATAGGTTTTCATCAAGGTCTTATTTTTTCAAATAAATATTGATGGCCCCTCTTCCTTTATTCGTAGCTTGCTGTGCATGAAAAAAATACTATAGTCGAGACAACATCCTAAATTAAGACCATTGATGTCATGCTCTCGGGACTCTTTCATCTAGTAATATACACCATAATATAGGGTAGGGCAGAAAATGAATAGGCGAGCCTTCCAACCAAGTGTGTGAGATTGGAAATTGGAACTAGAGAATGTGACATGGGAACTAAACTCTCTTTCTCATTCTTTGATAGGACAGTGACAACAAGCTTTTTATAGATAGGTGCGGGCATGCAATTTCATGTTCCTCCTATTCAGACACAAATAGAATAGCACAACTGAATGATTTCTCTCCAACCAATGTAGTTCTCTCCACAAATCAATCCAGCTGTCACGTAGTAAAAATAAAAATGACTATTGGTACATGGGTGAGCCAATTATCTCAGTGCTCAGGATAAGTGTGTCATAGATCAAAGGCAGCACTCAACTATCAGACACATCACGACCATATATCTTGAGACCCACTACTCGAACTCTTCCACTATTGATTCACTAACTGATTCAGTAGAAAGGAAAGCATCCTATAGTGAAAGTTTAGAGACCAACTTCAAAAGAAAAATGCAAGGTGCTAACAATCAATCTTTGAAAAGCTATGTCAACTGGTCTTTTTTTTACCTATTGAAGTGAAGGATAAAACACTTTGATTTGAATCACAAAGATCTAGCCTAATAGTTAGGACCAATCCGATGTGATCTTAGAGCTATTGGCTTTACCCAACTCTCTCTAAAAAATTTCTAGCCCTTAGCTTAGTCTTCTCGAAGGATATAAAGGTTCGTGCTTCTCTTGTGAGCGAGTTTGAAGTAGACTGCTTTCTTTCAAGGTGTCGGATTTCTCTGCTTCAATGTGAGGAAGAAGAGAAAATCCATTCCAAAATTCAAACTCCAGTATGTAAGAGACAGATCTATTTCTTGTTACACACGATCATGGTAAATAATCCTAATCTTGACTCCTAGAGCAAAAAGATGAGACTAGTTATAGTTTATAGCAAGGAGTTAATGCATAATCTTTATGTTCCCGAGGAGCAATAGCTCAATGAGAGACTCGAGGAAAAGAGATTTAGACAAACTGCCAAATATAGAGTTTATAGTTGGAGTAAAAGAAACTCAGGATTTGGGAACTCATAACCTCATGGATATAAAGTAATGGCCTTTAGATTCTTCCTTCGAATAGTAATGAAATTGTCAACTATTGGAAAAGGGCAGCACAAGGCCGTAACACCATTGTCCTCTAGCTGTCCCTTAGAGAATTTGAAAAAAGAAAAGTTGAGAAATCATGCTCATATTCATAATATCAGTTCCAAGACTCGATATCATCACTAGTAAGCCATGCTGCCAATTCTGAAGAAAGGGATTGAGTTAGGTAGAAGATTTGATTTGGGCAATAGAACTAATCGAATCGGGCTTTCACATACTCCCAGCATTGAAGGAATGTTGAATCAGGATAGTCAAAGCATGACAAGAAGAAACATAATCTCGAGCATGAAGAAAAAGACTTGAATTTCCATCAACTCCTCGCCAAAGGGCTACATGGAGAGAAGAAAGTCTAAGACAAGCAGTGAATTCAACCCAACTAGGACTGCCATAGAGCGTAGCCACTCAACCTGCCATTGATCCTCACCCTAAAGGTGAACCAGATTAAGAAATCATATGAGCTTTTATGAAAGCAGCAACTCTATGTTTTGTTTCAAGCACTCGAATGACAAGTAGAAGGAGCAGCTCAATTGATTCTTGATTCCATTCTTTCAATAGTACCAATCTTTATTCAATAGACATCTATATAATAGAAAAAGTATTGGAGCCCATTTCCCTAGTTGACGTGGGAAAATCCCACATGAAGCAAGTCAGCAAGAGTAACTTCAAGGTCTTCGTCAACGAGTTCAACTGTTGACCCAAGTGGAGATCAAAGAGCTGCACCTCAATCTACACACAATTTTCCAATCTGAGTGGGCTTGCAGTAAAATAAATCCTCTATGGTGACTCATCGAATTTCCTAGCCAAGAGATATAGCTATCAGGAAAAAAAGCCAATTAGCTAATGATGACTAGCCTTTTAAGGCTGGGCCAAGGCAAGAAATGCGAGAACAAGAAAGGTCCCACTTGGACTGTATTTAAAAAGCAATCTTAGATTCATCAGTAACTAGCAATCAAATTGAGAAAGGTAGTCGGAAATGTTATATGCTTAACACATGTGAGTCAAATCATGAGAGATAAAATGGAGGTGCATGATAGTGCACTCTTGCTTTCGAGCCTATGTTTGCTAGACATCAGTGTGAGTTAGAGATCTAGACGCATACGTAGAGATAGAGGCAAATGGTGTATTAGGAGGGAGAGATGGTTCCATATACCTGATTTGAGAGATAGGTAACCAAGCATCCTCACCCATTGAACCAAAGTACCCAGCTTCCCTTCCTAAACAATAATACAAATACCCATAATGCATAAAATCACATTTGCCTTTTGATATCTGCACCACACCACAATCGAAAGGTCGCACTCCACATTCCACACTCGAGTCCTGAAACTAAGAGTCGAATCAAAAAGAGTGATAGAGATAGATAAAAAAAGAAGTGTAAAGATGAGACGAAGAGAAAATATGAGAAAGAGAGAGAGAGAGAGAGAGAGAGAGAGAGAGAGCTAAATTAAAAAATATGAATGGGGGGGCGGATTATAAATTTCAAAACTTTTTTTAAATTTGTTTAATAATTAAAAGAGGCAGAATTTTTATGTTGTTGCATTCTACCTCCTAGCCATTGTGGGAAAAATCCAATAGCCAAAAATGTTTAGAAGTAAAAAATATATAATTAGATGTGTAGTTGACCTAAACTTCAAGAAAGATAGTTTATAATCGATGCATATCGTCATCTTTCAATGACTAGAGAATTAGATTTCATCAATGAAGTTAGTCTTTGAAGATTAGCTTTTAGCTTGTTTAATATTGAGATCACTTCCTAACATGGATAATTTGTGGGTGTTTCCTATCGTATATCACCACGTAGAGGTGTGTCAAAGCATATTGACTCAGAAAATATACTGTTCAAAAAAACAAGAATAAATGAGAAGATAGGATTTTCTCATTTCTTTTTGTTTTAAAAATATGGTACGAGGACTATAAGGTACACATATATTAATGAAAAAATTCATCCTTATTAAAGCAAGTTGCAGGGTAGAAAAATAATCAAGTGTTACTTCTATAATAAGATAAAACACATGAAAAACGAATGATATTATTTCAAAAGACTACAACATCAATGCACAAAAGCAGATAGAAGTGAGGGAGGGGCCAACATAATCTTAAATGGTGACTTGATACATGTTAGCGATGAGAATTATATTAATATAGTATCTGATAAGAATGATTGAGTTATTGACTAAGAAGTATCATTTCATATCAATTCACACATTAATTTCTTTACTTCCTATACACATGATGATAATGGTATAAAAAAGATGGTTAATAATGGAACAATACAGATTTTGAACATGGGCTATAATTTTATAAATATGCAGACATGATATCAACTAGTTTTGTGACATGTCTTATATGTATCAAATATTCATGAGAACTTGTTATTCATAGGTATGCTAGATGATATTGTATGTGTGAACCATTTTGGTTAGGCCTAGTAGAAATTAGTCAAAGGTACACTATTTATTATGCAGGATAAGAGAATAATTTATATGTCAAATAAGCAAGAGAGCATAAAGATGTAACAAATATTATTAAACAAGGTGTAAACATTACTCTTTGACATAGGAGACTTCATCATATGAGTTTGAAGTACATTCAACTTCTAGGTAGTGCAAGAAATTTTATTCTGTCTCATTAATTCAACACAATCTTATTAACACTGTATTTATTAGTATAAGTCGGGTGATAATAGATTTATAATTTTGTTGTATGTTGATAATTTGCTATTTATTAGCTATCAAAAAGATTTGAGAAAAGTATGTACTATTAAATATTGAAGCCTAGCAAGATAGATTTAAAGAATAAATATAATTAGGGATATGCCTTCTCCATGTGTATCTAGTTATCTTGAGAATTATAAATCAGTAAACTTTTTTAAAGAATATTCATAAATGAGCCTAAGTCGATCATAATTTTTTAGTCAAAAATTTTAAGCTGAATATTAAGTATAATCTATCACACGATTCTTATATAGATTGTGATTTTGGTTCAAAGCATATCCAATTCTTCAAGTTATCTAAGAAGATATATCCTAGCAATTCAAACAATAAAAGTCTGTAACACTATCAAGCACTAATGTTGAATTCATTTTAATTTCAAAAATTGTAAAATAAATTATTTGGATGAATAGGTTTCTTATCAATTTAGATGTGCGATAAATAAAATATTTTATAAAATATAATAATCAGTGTTAAGCATCTTTATAATATTTATCTAATATAGTAGCTTAACATATTGATATGTAATATTAGTAGAAAAACATAGAACAAAAATATCACCATATTAGTAGTGTTGATATGTATCTTTCTACAACCCTAATGTGTTATAGTAAAGAATTGGAGTTGCCCTTTCCTCTACAATTTAGTAAAACATATTTTAATGTGATTGATTTGTTGATTACATCACTTAATTAATCTATAATAAATAATGATATTTTATTAAGAATCTTGATATATTATAGTGGTGGAAATCATGTGTCTACCTTTCCCGTACTATCTAGGATGACACGGGATCTACTGACTCCTCTGGTATCAAGCGTAGCATCGAAGTCTATTTTTTTTTGTTGTAATGAACGTGATTTCAGATAGGAGATCGAGATTACGTCCAGATATTGTTGAGGCTTTGGCATATTTGAAAGATTAGGAAGATTCGGGGTTTAACATTCATGATCGTGTTGGAACTGGGACTACAGCCGCATCTACTGCGAAAGCGGATGAGTTGATTACTGATGATGATGATCCATATAATATTAATCTTAATGTTACGGCTGATGATGCTCATGATATGCCGATTGACGATGGATGATGATTCACTGTTTTTTGATTTCAATGTTTTATTTTTTTATTGATTGTACATTTTATTTTTACGTTACGTTGAAACTTTAATTGTTTGGTTCGGTCCTTTGGTATCTATTAGCTGATTGGTTATTTTTCATTTCGTTGCTTTTGTTTTTTTTACTTTTTAATTCTTTTTAACGAAATTTTTTGATTTATTTATTTTTTTGGTTAAATTTTTTCATTTAAAATTATAACTTTATAATTTAATTCTAATAAATTATAAACTAATTTTGTTTTTAAATTATAAAAAAAATTTAAACTTTGTAATTTATTAAATTTTATCAATTTTCATTTTATAAATCTAATATATTATATATTATTTATAATTTCTATATATAATTTCATATATTTTTTAATTAAACTAAAATATAAAACTCTAAAATATTTTTTTTTTTTAATTTTAACCTGGGCCCATTATGGCCTGGTTTGGCCAGACCGGGCCTGACTTTTATAAACCATGCAGGGGCCATGCACGGCATGGTACAGTAACCGTGCCTGGCCCGTCACAAAAGCACGGCACTGCTCTAAAAAAATGGGCTGGGCTGGCCCGCACGGCCCGTTTGACACCTCTAATTACCACACTGTGTGCCAAAGAGGACAAATATCAACTGCCACAAAATACGAGCTCTTGGACAGTGTAGGAGAAGGTGATCGGCCTTTTCATACTCTTCTGTACTCTCGTATAGCATCTATGGGCATCCTCCACCCTCAACCCATTAGTTGATCAAGGGTGAGGATTTCAGCCCGGGTGGACTCCCATGCAAAGAGGAGTAGAAGAAGGTCTCTTCATCTCTGGCTTCGGCACGTCAAAGTGTCCTCTGGGCCTGGGCTGATAGAATATCTGCATAATTTTGCACAGAAATCTTCGACCTCTTGCCAACTCCCAGCAATGATTCAATATAGCATTATTTACTAAGTAGGATCTCTCTCTTTTCCCCTGATCAACTTTAAATTATGTTTTTTCTTTGAACTCTATACACATAAATGTATTTCTATGTGATCTATGTTGAGCAAATGGAATATGTAGAAATAAATAAATGTACCAATAAACAATGCTTAATGCATTCCATGCAATTTAAATTTTAATACAATCAAATCAACTCGCCCTATTTGTTTTTTTTTTTTTTTGAACATCAGAATCTTGTCATGCGGAATACAACATGGCAGAAGACTTGTCGAAGGAGTCCTTCCCAGATGGGCAAGGAGGTGGAAGTAGCACAGAGAGAACCCTGATGGGCATGCTCGAGCAGGAAGATTCACGAAGCTTCTCTGCAACTAAAAGCACTCGCGACCGAGAAAATGAAGCTGGAGTCAGAGGCGGCCACTTTCTTTGATGTGTCAGGAAAGATGAAATCAGATCTGAAAAGCTTATCGGATGCATATAATCTTTTGGAACGGGCCAATCTACAGCTGGAAGAAGAGTTGAAAGCATTGAAGAAGAGTGAGGGGGCCATGGTTGGCGCCCAGGTCGAGGCGGTCAAGGCGAAGCCAAGGAAGAAGCAGAGAAAGAATCAGAGGCAGAATTGAATGATCTGCTGGTGTGCCTTGGCCAGGAGCAGAGCAAGGTGGAGAAGCTGAGTGCGAGGTGCTGGAGTTGGGCGAGGATGTTGACAAACTCCTCGAAGATATTGGAGAAGATGCTGATCTGCCCGAAGATGGTGAAGAAGACGCCCTGGCCTGATCTCGACATGTTCCCCAATCAGTAGGAAAAGGAGGTGGCGCACCCCAATGTGTCTCGAGCGGTCTCTACCTGGTGTTTTTTCCTTGTTATCTGTATACTTCTTCATGAATAACTTCGTACTTTTCTTTTATTTACCATATCCCCAATTTTTTTTTTTTTTTTAAAGTATTGGAGCATGTTTTAAAAAAGAATTAGAGGTGTTAACGGACTGAGCTGGGCTGGCCTGGTTTTATGTGGCCCAACCGTCCCACAGCTTGGCCCAATGCCACCAGGCCCTGGCTTGCACCACCTAGTCAGTGGTAGAGCCGTGCCAGTGCCGGCATGACCCAACATGGCTCGATCTGATATGGCATGTCCTAGTTTGCTCAAGTCATAATGCTTGTCATTGAGATGTGCAGGGTTGACCTACAATGTGGTCGTGTTAGTATGACATGTCCTATTTTGACACCTTTAATCCTCATACATTTTATTTTTAGTTTTTTTTTTTTCACTATTATTTTGAATGCGTAAGGATGAGGAAAACTATTCAATTCACCAAAATTCATAGTTTTTATTAATCTTTTAAAAAAAATTGGACAATCTCAAGAAAATTTTTGTGTATCAAGATTAATAGCTTGATGTATGTAATGGTTTATACAATAACATACATTGCTTATGCAATTCTAGTAGTTGCTAATTTATCCTTAAAAGTTTTATTCATAAGTGGTGAAATAAATGGATTTATCACAATAGTATTCATCACCATGATTCAATGTACATCCTCCAAATAGTATGTCCATCAATGCACTTGAACAATAATTGAAAAAAAAAAAAAACTTTTTACATGGGTAAAATGGAGCCCAAAGATTAAGACTTTTATAGGAATTAATATATGTGCCCACAAATAGGTCAATTATTTTTTCTCGATTTGAATCTTTTTATTTTACTTTTAGAAGCATTCAAATGTAGTGGAATATAATATATTTTGAATTTTCCAAATATCATTTTTGTCAATTTTAAATTAAAATTATATTTTAATTTTAATTTTAAAATCATGATAGTTTTCAATTTAATCCTAAATTAAATTCTGAATTACATTTTAAGATTTTCAAAAACATAAAGTCGTAATAAACAATTCTGCCTAAATTTAATTTTCAAAAACTAAATTTCAGTCTAATCTAAATTATATGCATTACATCTAAAAATATATTATCAATTCCATCTCGAAATTAATTTACAAAATGTCTTTTGTATATTTTGTTAGATTTTGGCAAACTATACATATGCACATACTTAGCACTCTGTCTATAATTGATAGAATATACAAATGGACATATTTAGAACTTCCCGGATTTGATAGAGTATACATATATGAACATACTTAGTACTCTCCCCAAAATTGATATACTATACATATGGTTATGCACATACTTAGCACTTTGCTTAGAATTGATAGAATACGCGCACACACACACACATATAATCTTTTGATTTTAAAAAGAAAAACTAGTTCCAAATTTGAAAACACCAACTTTATATATATATATAACCTTTAGATTTTTTTTAAAAAACAAAAAACTAGTTTTCAAATTTGATGACCATTGACATTTTTTATAATAAATAAATAATAAATATTTTAGGAGAATTGAAAATTATTTTTTAAATTTGTTAACTTATATATATATATATATATATATATATATATATATATATATATATATATATATGTTCACAATAAAAAACATTGTTTTAGAATTCTAAAATCAGTTTCGAATATGAAAATCACATATGAAAATTTATTTTAAATGTGGTTAAGCAAAAACACGTTTTTTAATTTTTGGGGCCCCAAAACTTGATTATTTTAGGATTTGTGATCCATTTTTTTTAAAATGTTTTTGGCAGAAATGACAAGACTGTTTTTGACTAATTCATGTGACACAGAAAAAAAAGATAAATTTGTCATTTGGCTTCAAAAACTTCTAATTTTTTGCCACCATATTCTTCAATGTTTAAGATGGGGTGCAATCTCATTATGCTTAAAGATTTGCCTTGGGGAGAATTTGGCTTGGCTAGAATCAAGATTTGCACCAAAAGATAAAATACCCACAATGACACCACATTAGTTGCAACATCAAAAAAATAAAAATTAAAAATTGAGAGATTTATGTTTTGGTGCACCAAACACAAAATAGTTATATATAATTATACATAACTATGTGTGTGTCAATTAAGAAAAGAAGCAATTAAAGATAGAATTTAGAAACGCTCAATTCTATTTCAAAAAATAGGAATAGAATTGAAATAGAAAAGACAAATCAAGAGTAAATTAGAAATAGAAAAAAATTCCGTCGCTAATTAGCGACGGATTTTTATGAGTTTTTAAAAATTTGTCACTAATTGAGATGTGAAGTAGGGTGCAAATATGATTGCGTGGTATTTAGTGACATAGACTAATATATCAATGTATTATTAGAAATGGAATGCGAATCTGTTTCTACATTTGGCGACGGAAATAATTTCCATAGCCAAATGAGAAACAACATGTTTATCTGTCACTATATCATTCAAAAGAATTTATTGAAAAAAAATTATTTCGTCATTATGCTAAAAACAAAAATAATTTCCATCGCTAAATTTTGATAATTAATTTAATACTTAGGGTTTCGGGAAATTTTCATTGTGAATCTGATTTCTTACAAATTATTTGTGGATTGTCTATCTTCTATATATTGATCAATGCACATTTCATCCATAATTTAGGTATGGAATTATAGTTTTCATTTTATCTCATATGTATTGTATTCGGAAATAGCTATATTTGTGTATTTTGATATTATATTTATTTATTTTTTTTCATTTTTAACATTCATATTGGGTTCTCTTTTATTATTTTGTTGAATGATTATAATTCTAATTAATAAATTATACATTCTATATATTTTTTTCCCATACTTGGATATATTAAATTTTTGTGTTACCTAATTGCGATATACTTTTTTTTTGTAAATTTTGTTATTGATTTATAATTATGTTCATTATAATTAATTTGTACTTTGTTTCCTTACTAGGATTATATGAAATTTAATAATTTTTAAAATAATAACTGATACTAACGATACAACCTTAATAATAAATAATTTATAATTATTATAAAAAATACTAAAAGTTTATCTGTAATAACAATAAAAATCATAAAAATTTATAAGGGTATATAATTGGAAGGATGAAAAATAACAAAGAATTGTAAAACTAAAAATATTTTGAGGGTATGCATTTGGGAAAATGAAACATAAAGAAGAATTGTAAAACTAAAAATATATATATATATATATATATATATATATATATATATATATATAATCTCTTTTAAAAATTCATATAGTTACTTGATCTATATTTTACTAAAGGTGCAATACAATAAATAATATCTTCTTTTATTTAATCTTAAAAAAATCATATTATATGTCAAATATGGTATATGACTATGTATATTATATGCTTCATATAGATTAAAAGATTTTCCATTTATTTGTTAATATTCTCCGTCGATAGGTGATTTACTTTTTATGTTTTTTCATTGATAAATTTTAATGCTTTGACATTTAAAATTTATTTATTATTTACATTAAATTTAATGTGTTCATATAATAATTTAGTACTCATCATTAATTTATAAATAAAGAATTATGACATTGCAAATTTTACTTTTTTTCATTATTAATGCATTTTCATCCAATATATATAAATATCAAAAATTTAGGTTATGTAAATGACAATATTACAACTTATGTTTTTTGATAAATATATAAGACATTAAACAACCAGTCTTTTCTCATTTTAATCCAAAATTATCTTATAATAATTGTACTATAACTTATTTATTAGATTTATGTATTATCATAAAAAAAGTACTACGCCTTTATTACAAATATATCTCTATCTATATTATTATAATTAAAAAAATGTTTATGTTATGTGTTATAGGAATGTAAAATATTATACAACCTGATCATCAATGGATGAATATAAGATGAAAAGATGAGTATTTGACTAATAAGTTTGTAGATGAGATTGAGGAGTTTATTGACTTTTTTGAAGAATAGTCTGAAATTATGAATAAAAGAAAAATAAGATGCTCATGTAATTTTTATAAATATCAAAATCAGAGTTTACAATGTGTGCATAGTGCAGTTAGAGGTTTCTACCGGGCTGGGTCGGCCCAGGCCGGCACGAGACACGGCACAATTCGGTCATGCCTGGGTCGGACCAGCATGGAAATTTATCGTGCCCGGGCTCGTGAGTGCCCGACCACGACACCAATCGTACAGTGTCGTGCCGAGGCTAACCGGGCCTCGTGCCTTGCCTGGCCCATCATGGCATCGTGGCTTGTTGGCACGGTACAATTTTTTGTGAGATGAAAGATCATATTCTACTTTGGATAAGTAGCACTTAAATTATCATTCAAGAAAAAAAAAGCTAAATTGTAATGGTAAACCAACCTCACACAACAATAAACAAACACAAGTAATTAATCTCAAAGGAAATAGTGGCGGTGACCATATATTCTACTCTAGTAAAAGAATGTGACAAAGAATGCTATTTGTGAGAGATTCAAGATATAAAATTTGAACCCAAAAAATTACAAAACTAGTGGTTAATTTTATATGATCAAAACAACAAACCCAACAATATTTATATTAACATGTATAGATACATGTATTACTATATAACAATAATTATATAACTATATAATGATATTATTATACAATTACATATTATGTTAAAAACTATAGATACACACACATGACATTTTTTATCTGATAAAAACTATAGATATTATTATACAATTATATATATATATATATATATATATATCATTATTTAGTTATAAAATTATTGTTATATATAGAAATATATGTATTTATATATGTATATATAAATTTATGTATACGCATATATAACATATGTGTATACAGATCTAATTTCAGTTCTATAAATTTACCAATTCAATTAATATTTATTCTATAATATCAATGAAACATTGTAGTTATAATGAAATATTTATATATAACATAAATCAAATATTAATAATATTTAAAATCTTACAAAATTTTACAATGCTTCAAAAACTAGTTAATCTTTTTTTTTTGTAAAATCCATTATAAATCTATATACTGTGAAAATATATTACTAGTCTTTTTTGCACTTAAGAACCCAAATATCTAAACTTAATGCAACACAAATATTTATTTGAGTTTGAATAAGAATCTAATATTATTTGTATTTTATTATAATAAGTGATAGTATCATTTTTAATTGTACTTAAGATGATCATTAAAATTATAAACAAACTAGTCTTCTAAAGTATTCTTCATAAAAATTAGAGTCAAAATAAAAAAGTATATCAATAGAAGCAATTAATTTGACTACAATTTCTCTACCTACCATGAGAAAACATAAATTTTAACTACTAAATTGTGATGGTTGAACTAAAGCATGGCATGTGTTGGCTCACTCCTCTCAATATATTGTATCACATATTTTTCATCACGAGTGATTTAATGTCAATTCCCATTATCTATACCATTACCCATGTTTTTTTACAAAATTATTACTTTCAAAGTTCCAATTAATAATTCTATACTACCATTGATGCTTTTCCATCAATTTCTTTCTACTTGATGTAAAAGTATTCCTAATAAGGACACTCATATTACTCATATATATTTTTTATTTTAGAAGGAAAGATTGTGCCTGTCTAACTTTACATTACAATTTTATTTCTTCAATCTTCTTATTATATGATGTTTGGATAAAAAAATAAAATAGATAAGAGAAACAAAAATTAAATATATAGCTTTGAAAATGAAGAGAATATTGTAAAAAAAATAGTTTTTCATGGGAGACATCATGAATTGCCAAACCATTCTGACACCTATAAATACTCATATGGAGTTGAAACAAGATGCATGTAAGTCACACACACACAGACACGCCTATACATACTACCAATTGATATTTATTTTGATTTTTACTTTATTAAGATAAAATGGACACTGCTTCTTCTACTATCTTGACTGCTTACAATAAAACATTTTTCTTTTTGTCTTTTTAACCTTCACTTGTGTCTTAGGAGTTGTTAATGGAACTTAAGTATATTTCTAAAATTTTTTCTTTTTCTTTCTTTTTTATTTTAAAAGATTTTCTTTCTACCATGAATACTTTAGATGGTTTTATTTTAGAGATGATCAGGAAGACTTTAGGTGCATATCATGGGATTTGTGAACAAGAAGGTGATTAAAAATATAGATGTGACATTTATGAGGATCAATTATTTGGAGATCGATATGAAATAAAAACTCAAGTTTAATGCAAATACTTGTATTTATTTCGACTCTATTGTTTCATCAAATTTTTCATGTTAATAATGGAAGAGATTAGCATGAAAAGCATATTCATGAAGTTAATAATTTTGTAGTTAATTAATCATCTAATTGAATGGAGTCGGCCGCTGCATCCTCCTTATTGTGATTTCTATAATGAATTCAAGAAGAGTGCACCTCCCTCTTCTAGATATAGTTTTGATGAGTTTGTGATAGTTACTCAATGGAGAGAACCAAAAAAAAGTTCTCACCATAGACATAAGATAAGCATTATCATTAAAAGGTCCCATCAAACAAAAATATTTTACTGAAATAAACATTTTTCATTGTGAAAATGTTTTCCAATATAAGTTGTTCTTAGTTTTGCTATCATATTAAACCTGGAAATAATACAACTTCTTATAAAGACTATATTTTTTCATGACAATTTGGAAGAATTTTATTACTTGGAGAATCTTGAGAGACATGAAGTCAATGTCATGGACAACCTCCTTTGCAAGAATATAAAATCTTATTTTTTTCTTAAAGAAGCTCCAAGGTTTCGTTACATTAGGTTTGACTCATTCATGGTAGATCATGGATATAAGAGAACTAATTCAGACCACTGTGTGTTTTTAAATATTTTTTTCATGTACTACCTTCATTATTATTTGTTCAACTTTCATGACAACTTGAATGTCGATCAAGATGTCATATCGCATATAAAAGCAACATCTATTAAACTATGTGGCAATATTTGTGGGTAAAAAATGGTCATTTTAGTGATGGTAGGAACAAAATCACTGCTAAAATGTATTCTTTTATTCATGGTCGTTCTCTTTTAGTTATAGTCATTAAGTAATCATGCCTAGAAGAACACCTTCTAGCCAATGTCTTAAAAAGAACCGTGACTAAATGAGGAAATACCATTTGTTTGGTTTTGTGACATTAGATATTAGATTTTAATTGATATTTGATGTGCTTGAATACAAGGTATTACCTCTTTGGGAAGTGTACCCTAATCAAAATAGATCATGTATGCTTACAAAGTTGTTGCCTAGCAACAAGCTTATGTATTGTAGAAGCAAACATATTGTAGCCTACCATATGGAGTGGAAAGTGGAAATTAGTTAAGACCTCATCATTTTTTTGCTCAACCACATTGGTCGTTTGGTTTATTTACCAAAAAAAACCATTTGTTTGATTTTGTTTTATTAAGAATAATATAAGAAATGTTTAAATTTGTTAGAAATAGGCTTGAAGCAAACTTATTTACAAAAGCTATAACAAAGGGAGATGAAACTCATACCATGTATAAACACCATATTTTATATAACTTTTCTAATGTGGAAAAATTATAACACACCCACTTCTTGCCCACGACTGGATATCAAGAGCATAAAGTTTTTGCAAGATTGACATCTTTGTGCATCCCATATTCACTATCATACAATATTTGAAAAATACATTACTTCTCTAAAAACATTTAGTTTAGTGACATTGCAAAGTTAAATTAAGAAAGAAAAACAATAATTGACTATGGTTAGTGTAGTGGAAAAAAATAGAACTACTTGGTTAATTATTTTCTTCATGCAGAATTGATTTTAGGAGAAGCTTTTTTTTACTTTTTTTATTGTGTGGAGTCTCCATTTTCTTCTCGCTTTTCTACACGTTGTTTTGGAGTGTTTTATCCTCTTCTCAGAGCATGGATTACTATGCATCTATGTAGAAGAGTATAATTTTTTCTCTCCTCCTCTCCTTGTTTCCTCTCTCTCACATTTCTTTGATATTTGTAATTTATTTATAAAAATATATTTTCAGTTGTAATCTATTGTCTATAGTATGTGTATTATTGTGTGATTTATTTTTTTGTCCACTATGTGCATATTATATACAATCAATATTAATTATAATTCTAGGTGTATTTTGTGTGTGTTTGTTTCTTTGTGTGAGTGCATATTATATACTATGTGGATTACAGCCTGGAAGTCACTAAAAAATTAAAAGGTTATTAAAAAGAAACACCTCTTTTCTCCAACATTCAAAATACAACCATTTTTCCAATTCTAAGTCAAGAAGCAAGTGAATCGATACTATCACCTACATAATAACATGAAAAGAGTACTAAAGTTTTCACCCCAAAATGTTAAATTCATATGGTTGTACTGAATTTTTCAATTTGAGGGTTCTAGGATTTTATATCATAGAAAAAATATTATTTAGTCTAAAGCATAAAGTTTAGTATTGTATGCTTTACGAACTTTATGTAAATATGAAGAAAATTTTAGCACACATTATTTGATTTTATAGTATTGTAATTTTGACATTTATTTTTATTATATTGGATTTTTAGAGGTTTGCATTCTGATTTTTCGAATTTTTGGATCTTTTAATTTATAATTTGCATTGCTTAAATAACAAAGCATCATTTGTAAAGTTCGTAAAGCATACAAAATACTCCAACTATTGGTATCATTGGAAAGCACTCAATATCACGTAAAAAGTTATATCCAAAATTCTAGTGAGGTGGTTATTTGTTATGATATCTAGATGATATCTAATTTATTAATTATTATTATACTGATATCTGATTATTCTGATGTCAAGATAGTAATTTTAGAAGTATTTCAAAAATTTTTGCACGTGTTGGTTATTTATGATCAACATTGTTTTAAGTTATTATGGAATACCACTCCATGATAAATAAAGTTAACCATGATTAATTATTATATCTGGAAAAATAAAATAAGTGACTATTTTGTCATCTAATAATGATAGAAAATCGTGGGAGAAACTACAATCTATGTTCCAAACAAAATGTTTAGAAGTGAAAAATTAATCATTAGATGTGTAGTTGACCTAAACTTCAAGAATGATAGTTTATAAATGATCCATATTGACATCTTTAAATGACTAGAGAATTAGTTTTCATTAATGAAGTAGATCTTTGAAGATTAGCTTTTAGCTTGTCTAATACTGAGATAACTTATGAACAAGGATAATTTGTGGTTTCCTATATTATATCACCACCTAGAGGTGTTGTGTTGATGCATATTTACTCATTAAAATTTATTTTCCAAAAAATCAAGAATAAATGAGAAGAGATGATCTTCTCATGGTATTCTTTTTTTTTTTAGAAATATCTTACGAGGACCACAAGACACACACAGATTGATGGAAAATTTCATCATTCCTAAACCAAGTTGCAAGGTAGAAATATAATCAAGTGTTACTTTTATAATAAGATAAAACACATGAAAAATGAATGATATTCTATTAAAAGACTACAAAACAATGCACGAAAGTAGATAGAACTGAGGGAGAGGCAAAATAATCTTAGATGGTGACTCGATACTTGTTAGCAATCAAAATTATATTAATATAGTATTTGATAAGAATGATTGACTTATTGACTAAGAAATACCATTTCATTTCACTCCACACGTTGATTTCTTTACTTCCTATACACATGATGATTATGGCAACAATATAGATTTTGAGCATGGGCAATAATTATTTATATATGCATACATGATATCAGCTAATTCTGATAGATGTCTGATATTTACCTAATATTCATGTGAACTTGATATCATAGGTATACTGGATGATATGGTATGTGTGAACCATTTTGGTTAGGCCTAGAAAAAATAAATCAAGGGCAAAATAGTTATTATGCATGGTAAGAAAGACAATAATTTTAATGTCAAACAAGCAATAGCGCATAGAGATATGACAAATATTATTAATCATGATATAAACATTACTCTTTGAAATAGGAGACTTCATCAATCTAAGTGAGAAGTTTCTTCAACTTCTAGGCAGTACAATAAATTTTATTCTCTCATACTCATGACTTTCAACACATCTTATTATCAGTATGTATTTATTAGCATTAGTTGGGTTATAATAGATTAACAATTTTATTGTATGTTGATAATTATCCATTCCTTACCTATCAAAAAGATTTGAGAAAAGTCTAAACTATTAAATATTAAAGCCTAAGTAGATTTTAAGAATAAATATTATTTGGGATATGCCCTCTCTAGGCATATATGATTATCTTAAGAATGATAAATCGACAAAGTTTTTTAAAGATTACTTTCTTTAGCTAAATATTTTAAGCTGAGTATCAAGCATAATGTCTCACTGATTCTTATATAGCTTGTGATTTTGATTCAAATGATAAAAGTCTATAATACTATCAAGCACTAAGGTTGAGTTCATTAAAATTTCTAAAATTAGAAAGTAAATTGTTTGGATAAACGGTTACTTATATAATTAGATGTGTGACATTAAATATATTCTAAAATTTAATGGTAGGCGTTGGTTATCTTTAAAAAAAATTATCATATATAGTAGCTTAAAACACATTGATTTATAATATTATTTTTAAAAGCACAAACAGAACAAAATTATCATTATCAATAAAATAAAATCCAGTAAGACACATGTTGTGTATTTTTTTATGACCCTAATGTGTTGTAATAAAGAATGGGAGTTGTCCTCTCTTCCAAACTATTCATATGTAAGGAAACTTAGAGATAAATGATAACAAATCAAAGCAAATCAACACCATTAATTCTTGTATTTCTGTTAACATCAAAAGCAAATCATGACACGATAGATTCGGAATGAACCACAAGAAATAGTATTGAATAGATAGAACATGCATGACCAAACACCGAATCAGCTCCACTATGTTAAGGAAAAGTAATAAAATGGAGGTGGTGGGGATTTGTACTGGTATGTTGGAGGTGGGGACTTGTATGTGGGTGCTGTATGTGGTGGGTTCTTGTATTTGTAAGTTGGAGGTGGTGACTTGTATTTATAGGTGTGAGGAGGCGGTGGTGGCTTGTATTTGTAGGTGGGAGGGGGCGGTGGTGGCTTGTATCTATAAGTGGGAGGAGGCGGTGACTTGTATATGAAGGTTGGGGGAGAAGGTGGGTTTGATGACCGTAAGGGTCTTTCGTTGTGGTTTCCATAGGCAGTAAGAAGTAAACCATAGCCATAAGTAGACTGCAAACGAGCGAAGCGACTGTTGAGAGGCCTGCCATCTAATGTCTGTGTAGATCGCTGTTCGGAGGGAATCGAGGTTTGTGTTTTCCCAGAGTTCTGTGCTGCTTGCTCATTTTCATTTTTTCCATTTATATAGTGCAAGAACTTGGTCTGGGCAAGTGTGTAAAAATAAAGTCAAACAGAAATAGCTTCCGGTGTCAAACAAAATAACTTCCACTGTCAAACAGCCTGTCAAATATAATTTGTTCATTCTTCAGTCAACATCATTTTAAAATATCTTTCCTTTCATATATAACGATTAGTTGTACATTGTGGTTTTCCGTTTGTGTTATTATTATGCAATTAGAATGTTAGGTCGACAATGATTGTGGATAAAATTAATTGATAGATTTGTATTTTGGTATAATAAACATAAATAATGTACACTAAATTCTAAAAATATTAAATTTTGTTAAACTAAAATTCATAAATTCGATTGTACGCTCTAAAATTTGGAAAAAATACAATTTAATTTAGTTGACTTAATTTAGATTTTATTAATAATAATTTAATTTAAAAACTAAGAAATTATATAGTAATGTTGAAGGGGCATGATGAGATTCAAACTCATGTACTCTACATGGAAAAAATAGAAGAAACCACGCTGTCACAAGATTATTATAATATAAAAAACAAATCATATAACATATATATATATATATATATATCAAATGGCAGATAAACAAAAAATGGCAAAGTGATTTTTTGTAATAAAATTATTATTCCTCAATTCTCCAAGGTCAATACATATATTTGAAGTGAACATGAACCCATTTCCATCTAAAAAAATTTTTTTTTTTGTCTAAACACATTATAACTTAGTGAAATTCATGCACTAATAATGTTTCTCATAAATTATACTTAACCATATATAAAATTTTTATCATTTTCTTTACAAGATATAATTGTTCCCCAACTAAAGAAGCATTAGAAAGGGATTAAACATTCATTGTGATAGCTTAATGGGATAATGGTAATGGTGTTATGCTAATCATAACATTAAAATTACTTAATGTATATGTATATTGCAATAAAATTGTGATAGCATTAGAAAGGTATATGTATGCATGATATCTTAGACACCCTAATTAATATTTGATCACAATAAAATTTAATTTAACTCAATGTAATATTGCAATATTAAATAGAATAGTTGAGTGTTTAGTCTTCAAATTACTTAACATTCTTTAATATTTTGGAGTTGTTAGTTAATATTTAAACATGATAATGAGAAATTACTAGATCGATTTCAAAACTTTTAAGTTGTTGGGAATTTTAATAAATAGTCATGAAATCAATAAATTTTTGGAAGCTTTTGGATATATGGTAAATTATGGTTCATCGAGCAGTTTCAATGTCTATTCTTAGCTAAAACACTACTAATTTAACTATGTGACAACTAAATTAATGGCAAATTAATATTTAGCTTATTATGTTACGGATGAAATATATTATATTTGAAAGTAGAACAAAAATTCAAACAAAAAGAATAGCTGAAACCCATACAATTAATATTTAGCTTATTATGTTAAGGATGTCAATATTTAGATAATGTTTCATGTTTGCAAACTAGAATAGTTGGTCGTATCTTATATCTTATCATTTATATTGATGATCATTCATCAATGGTATGGGCCTTTACCTTAAAACATAGAGGTTGTGTTATAGATGTGTTTATGGAGTTTCATGCTAATGTGTAAAGAGAAAAAAAAGAAAGAAATTAAAATTTGTGTTTGGGTAATGATGGTGAGCATTGAGGCCACTTTATGAATTTTTTCAAGAAACATTACATTAAACTTATGAAGATGGTTCTCAAAACTCAATGGCACTGATTTGATAGAAAGAATGAATAAAGGCACAAAAGTAAACTATAAGGTGTTTGCATTAACACTCCATGCTACCAATTTTTTTTTGGCGAGATGCTATGAGAATAATACATGATATGCTCACTTTTCTCCAATTTTATCTTTGAAAGGTGATGTAGATGAGAGGATCAAGTTACTAAAATATGTTTCACATAACCACCTGAGATTGTTTAGATGCTTATGAAGAAAGATCCAAACCTAATAGCAAAGCAAGATCAAGTATCTTCTTGGGATTTGATCAGCTAGACTTTATGTGCATAACATGAGATTCTATGAACAAGAAATTGATTATAAACATAGATGTGACATTTCCTGAGGATCAATTATTTGGAGATAGTGATAGGAAATAAAAACTCAAGTCTAATGCTAATACTTCTATTAGTTTGAATGCTTTTGTTTCATCAAATTTTAATGTCAATATTCGAAAAGATTGTCAAGAAAAGCAAATTCATGAAGTTGATGATTTTTTAGTTGATGAATTAGCAATCAAATGGAGTCGACCCATAACCCATTCATCTCCCTAGTTGTGATTTCTATAATGAAATCAGGAAGGGCACACCTCCCTCTTCTATATATAGTTTTGATGAGTGAGTGATACTTTCTCAAGAGAGAGATCCAAAATCATGTTCTTACGTACCAAAGATATAAGATAAAAAAAATCATGAATAGGTTCAATCAGAAAAAGACTATTTTGAGGAAATATTTTTTTTAATTGAGAAGATGTCTTCCAATATAAGACTATATTTTTTTGATAATTTAGAAGGATAGAATTACTTGGAGAATCTTAAGAGACATGAATTCAAGGTAATAGATAGCATCCTTTTTAAGAATATAAAAATATTATATTATCTCATTTAGATAGCATCCAAAAATTCAATACATTAGGTTGGCTATTTCATGTTAGATCATTGATATAAAAGAACCACTTTGGATGATTGTATGTTTATAAAAGTTTTTTTTTCATATATTTCCTTAGTTATTCTTTCGTTGAACTTTTAGGACAATTTGTATGTTGGTCAATATGCCAATAAATTTTAATAGTTGAAGCACTAGAATTAGTCAAATCCTTTTTAGATGATTTTTCATAGTAGATATAGAAGCAACATTTATTAAACAATGTGACAACATTCATGTGTAATATCTATTAATAGACATATCAGCTGCGGGATTGGACAGCTGCATCCGATAGATATTCCATTTGAGTGCCCCCTGGGTAGTTTCATGCAAGACATTACTTAGGACCAACGGGGCACACGATAGGTGCACAATCTACTTTGCATGCTTCATCTTTCGCCCCTTCACCTATTAGCTTGAAATGAAAACCTTGATCCATCTTCAACCTCGATTTGTTATGCTCGATAACTCCAACAAGCCCTAAAGTCCATTACTGCCTAAAACTTTTTCAAGAAATCTCTACTTTATGTTTGATCCTATATGCCTAGAAAATGCAATGCATTCTCCACTTTCATGCCTGGAAAAAAGAGAAAATGTTTTTTTCCTCAGAATTTATCTTTCATTCATGGAGTGAAGAAAGTGGGCTTTGCCCCAACTACCACTATCCTTGTGAAACCAAAATAGCTACCACCATTGGCCTTTGGAGAGGAGAAAAAAACATCCTTCGCCAAGTTTTTTTGCTTCCTACGCCCTTACTAGTAAATGGGCTCTTAGTATTAGGGTGGTTGGTGGTATTTCAATGATTGTCTCGGTCTTATAATTCTTCTTGTTGTGATGCACTAGTCATAGGGAGTCATAGTTTGGGTTTTCCTAATATGAACCTATCAAAAAGAGGCAACATGCTTCATTCATTTAGCATGATTTGTATTCTCCTCTCATTTATTTATATGAATAAGACCCAAGGGTTGTTGTTCAACAACCAAGTGATATTAATAGAGAAAATAGACTGAGAATACTACATATGGGATGTCCATCATAGCAAACCACTATTCTTGACTAAAGATAGGGAGAATATAATAAGGTATGACCTAATTATAATTACTTACAATTTTTGTTGTTGTAATTAAAAAATGAATGTCTCTTTTGTGGCTGCTCCAACGACAAGTTCTTTTTAGAATTTACATAATGAAACTTAGAGTATAGGCACTATTCGGTCCATTAAACCACCTCCAAGCAAGAGTTGGCCCTTAGCTAAAGACGAGATTGCATTGCACTACTTCAACATTCAATCACATAGTGGAGCCCATTAAAGGTGGTGGAAAGTGATGCTGACGAATTAAGTCAAAACATATGAACATCATACCCTTTTTGTTAGGCTTTAACTGGTCTTTTTGATTAGAACGTAGACAAACGATAGGTGGATCTAATAATTGTTCCAAAGGATGTCTAAAAAGTCACAACAGG
Organism: Sapria himalayana; assembly: GCA_029783825.1. Taxonomy (NCBI): domain Eukaryota; kingdom Viridiplantae; phylum Streptophyta; class Magnoliopsida; order Malpighiales; family Rafflesiaceae; genus Sapria; species Sapria himalayana. The sequence continues at coordinate 1,571,104 of JAREIK010003023.1, read as the reverse complement.
TTTCCTCATACCACCGGACATATTGTACGAGAGATTCCACCCAATATTTGAGCATGACCCTCTCCACATAGAAGTCCCCTTGTTCAATGAGCTTATTCTCAAAATCATCCCACATAGACAATACATGTCATATGGATGACATGACTCCAAAAGAAAATACCACACCTTCTCAGTTGATAGTAGGACTAGATAGCTTCTTTTATAAAGTACTTACAGGTTAATATTACTATATAATTCTGCTTTCACTTGCCTTAGAGAACTAATATGGTACCAAAGGGGAACTTTCCTAAAAAAAGTACTAGATTTAAAATATTATAATGCATTCCATATTATTAGAAAATAGAGGACTATGTAAGAGGTAGAGAGATTGGTAGTACAATAGAGGAAAGTCATGAAATCAAGAACTATCATTGGATAAGCAGTAACGGCAACATAATATTATCCAATTTAATTTCAATATTATGTTGGATACTAATTGGGTTCATGTTGACTTCCTAGCTCTAAATCAAGGTGTGAAGCGAAGCCACGAATTCTCTTGCATTAACACGAAAGAATAGTAGGGGAGTAAAAAGAAGACTCAACTATCAAGTTTTCCAACTACAAGGAGGATTCAGAATAAAAGGAAAGAAGGAAGAACCTTAGATAATTGAAAGAGACTTAAGGAAGATCAAGGAAAGTCCTAAAGGAAAGATATTTTATATGATAGCTTTTTGCGTTTAGCAGCAAGATCAAATCTATATTCTTAGGTGCCATATATTGATATAGTGTAATATGATGATAGAATGATATTAACATTTCCATTACTAGAATCATCTAGTATAACCTTCAAAAGAACAATGACAACTGATTCCTCTAGATATCCATTGATGATGCATATGTTAGGTATTATAATTCATTAGTTTGGAATCCTTACTACTTGAAGGAGAAATCCAAGAGCATGAAGGCTAATAATGCCACGAGAGAAATGATTGAATCTTTGACCTCCTAAAGAATAGAGGATTGGAATGAACCAAATGCAAAATTGATCGGAGACCAACCTTACTTCTTGCTTTCGAGCATGAATTTTCTTGTTTTAGTCCATACAATGCCTTCCTAAGTCAACTCTCTAGATGTGAAGAAATTGATCACCCTGGCGAAGGTAGCATGTAAACTCCCCTATCATTACTAGCAATTTTCCATTTTAAAATGTACTCCCTACATCTCACTGAAATGAAGGTTACTTTAAAACTATGGCAACCAAAAGAAGAGCTAGTAAAAAATAACTTTTGCCCATGCAAAAGGGCATGCTAAGTCTTTTAAGAATCGATACCAATCTGAATTCCTGGTTTTATGATCTAATCTAATAAGGAAGGTTATTTTCATCATGATATGGTTTGAAATTCCTATCTAGATTAGAAGATAAGGTAATGAATGTCATCTTCTGCAAGACTGGAAATTCCTCAGATATGGCATGCTGGCCCATCCCAATAAAATGTGTTTATCAACCACCCCTGTCAACTTTGAACAAACCAACATTGGGTCCTACCCTATAATCGAAATCCATTAGGGAGGTGAGTCAAAAATCCCTATAAATCCTCCGCATGAATGTGTATGTTCTCCGAATGTGTGTAATCACTAAAGCTATCTTAGCTACTATGTTTGGGGCTATCCTACTGACTATGATGCTCTATGAGGCCCAATTCCATGTAGTAAGATGGAATAGAAAGGGGGTATTGTAAGAAATGAATACGAGCATAGAGTGAGTAATGATTGTTAACTTGTTGGACGGGTAAGTCAATTGGACACTCATCATTTCGAAAGGAATTTGTTATTGGAGGATGAATATCAGACTTAAGTCCTGAATAAATTCTGACTCTAAAACTTTTAGCAAACTTCTCTATTGTGTTACATTTCTTCTGCAGCGATCCCCTCGATCCATCATACTGAAGCGATTTGATACTTTGATATAGGTGGTGCAACTTCACATCCAATAATGACAACTGATCCAGATGGATGATGAGAATAGTCTCACCATTAGGGGTGTGTGGGCAATGTTCCATGTTCCAAAAATAGCACTGTTAATTATAGTGGATATGGGTCTCAAGCTTTGTACCTAATAGCATCTTTGACTATTTGAATTATCATTGATAAACATTGAATGAAAAAAAACACATACATTCTAATAAATGGTATGGATAATAAAAAGAAGAAAGTCTTGGGTTGACCCATCTCTAATACTTGCAAATCAAAATCATGCTTTTCTAAAGAGGTTGATAGAATGGGTATAATGCCCATTTAGTGGCAAAGACATTTAGCCTTGTTGGTAAGATTACCATAGTTCATTTCCTTGTTTTCATTGCTACAGCAAGGCCCATGCCTTGTAGTCGACCGATGCAAGCATTCGTAAGCGTACTACTGGGAGTGAAATTATTCACTCCTAACTATCATGCAATCAATATCTCATCACTCCCATGTATACTATTGAAGGAGGGAAGAACAAGGGTGGTTTATGAGACTAATCAAAAGTTAATTTTTTTTTGAATAAATGGATGAATTTTTAGCACCTCGTCTATACCTGAATCCACATCCGTAGCAAAAGATGCCTTTGGTCCAAAAAAAAAAAGAAAGATGCTACCACCGAGTATCTTTTTCTTTCTAATAGGTTTTCATCAAGGTCTTATTTTTTCAAATAAATATTGATGGCCCCTCTTCCTTTATTCGTAGCTTGCTGTGCATGAAAAAAATACTATAGTCGAGACAACATCCTAAATTAAGACCATTGATGTCATGCTCTCGGGACTCTTTCATCTAGTAATATACACCATAATATAGGGTAGGGCAGAAAATGAATAGGCGAGCCTTCCAACCAAGTGTGTGAGATTGGAAATTGGAACTAGAGAATGTGACATGGGAACTAAACTCTCTTTCTCATTCTTTGATAGGACAGTGACAACAAGCTTTTTATAGATAGGTGCGGGCATGCAATTTCATGTTCCTCCTATTCAGACACAAATAGAATAGCACAACTGAATGATTTCTCTCCAACCAATGTAGTTCTCTCCACAAATCAATCCAGCTGTCACGTAGTAAAAATAAAATGACTATTGGTACATGGGTGAGCCAATTATCTCAGTGCTCAGGATAAGGGTGTCATAGATCAAAGGCAGCACTCAACTATCAGACACATCACGACCATATATCTTGAGACCCACTACTCGAACTCTTCCACTATTGATTCACTAACTGATTCAGTAGAAAGGAAAGCATCCTATAGTGAAAGTTTAGAGACCAACTTCAAAAGAAAAATGCAAGGTGCTAACAATCAATCTTTGAAATGCTATGTCAACTGGCCTTTTTTTTACCTATTGAAGTGCAGGATAAAACACTTTGATTTGAATCACAAAGATCTAGCCTAATAGTTAGGACCAATCCGATGTGATCTTAGAGCTATTGGCTTTACCCAACTCTCTTTAAATAATTTCTAGCCCTTACTTAGCTTAGTCTTCTCGAAGGATATAAAGGTTCGTGCTTCTCTTGTGAGCGAGTTTGAAGTAGACTGCTTTCTTTCAAGGTGTCGGATTTCCCTGCTTCAATGTGAGGAAGAAGAGAAAATCCATTCCAAAATTCAAACTCCAGTATGTAAGAGACAGATCTATTTCTTGTTACACACGATCATGGTAAATAATCCTAATCTTGACTCCTAGAGCAAAAAGATGAGACTAGTTATAGTTTATAGCAAGGAGTTAATGCATAATCTTTATGTTCCCGAGGAGCAATAGCTCAATGAGAGACTCGAGGAAAAGAGATTTAGACAAACTGCCAAATATAGAGTTTATAGTTGGAGTAAAAGAAACTCAGGATTTGGGAACTCATAACCTCATGGATATAAAGTAATGGCCTTTAGATTCTTCCTTCGAATAGTAATGAAATTGTCAACTATTGGAAAAGGGCAGCACAAGGCCGTAACACCATTGTCCTCTAGCTGTCCCTTAGAGAATTTGAAAAAAGAAAAGTTGAGAAATCATGCTCATATTCATAATATCAGTTCCAAGACTCGATATCATCACTAGTAAGCCATGCTGCCAATTCTGAAGAAAGGGATTGAGTTAGGTAGAAGATTTGATTTGGGCAATAGAACTAATCGAATCGGGCTTTCACATACTCCCAGCATTGAAGGAATGTTGAATCAGGATAGTCAAAGCATGACAAGAAGAAACATAATCTCGAGCATGAAGAAAAAGACTTGAATTTCCGTCAACTCCTCGCCAAAGGGCTACATGGAGAGAAGAAAGTCTAAGACAAGCAGTGAATTCAACCCAACTAGGACTGCCATAGAGCGTAGCCACTCAACCTGCCATTGATCCTCACCCTAAAGGTGAACCAGATTAAGAAATCATATGAGCTTTTATGAAAGCAGCAACTCTATGTTTTGTTTCAAGCACTCGAATGACAAGTAGAAGGAGCAGCTCAATTGATTCTTGATTCCATTCTTTCAATAGTACCAATCTTTATTCAATAGACATCTATATAATAGAAAAAGTATTGGAGCCCATTTCCCTAGTTGACGTGGGAAAATCCCACATGAAGCAAGTCAGCAAGAGTAACTTCAAGGTCTTCGTCAACGAGTTCAACTATTGACCCAAGTGGAGATCAAAGAGCTGCACCTCAATCTACACACAATTTTCCAATCTGAGTGGGCTTGCAGTAAAATAAATCCTCTATGGTGACTCATCGAATTTCCTAGCCAAGAGATATATCTATCAGGAAAAAAAGCCAATTAGCTAATGATGACTAGCCTTTTAAGGCTGGGCCAAGGCAAGAAATGCGAGAACAAGAAAGGTCCCACTTGGACTGTATTTAAAAAGAAATCTTAGATTCATCAGTAACTAGCAATCAAATTGAGAAAGGTAGTCGGAAATGTTATATGCTTAACACATGTGAGTCAAATCAGGAGAGATAAAATGGAGGTGCATGATAGTGCACTCTTGCTTTCGAGCCTATGTTTGCTAGACATCAGTGTGAGTTAGAGATCTAGACGCATACGTAGAGATAGAGGCAAATGGTGTATTAGGAGGGAGAGATGGTTCCATATACCTGATTTGAGAGATAGGTAACCAAGCATCCTCACCCATTGAACCAAAGTACCCAGCTTCCCTTCCTAAACAATAATACAAATACCCATAATGCATAAAATCACATTTGCCTTTTGATATCTGCACCACACCACAATCGAAAGGTCGCACTCCACATTCCACACTCGAGTCCTGAAACTAAGAGTCGAATCAAAAAGAGTGATAGAGATAGATAAAAAAAGAAGTGTAAAGATGAGACGAAGAGAAAATATGAGAAAGAGAGAGAGAGAGAGAGAGAGAGAGAGAGAGCTAAATTAAAAAATATGAATGGGGGGGCGGATTATAAATTTCAAAACTTTTTTTAAATTTGTTTAATAATTAAAGAGGCAGAATTTTTATGTTGTTGCATTCTACCTCCTAGCCATTGTGGGAAAAATCCAATAGCCAAAAATGTTTAGAAGTAAAAAATATATAATTAGATGTGTAGTTGACCTAAACTTCAAGAAAGATAGTTTATAATCGATGCATATCGTCATCTTTCAATGACTAGAGAATTAGATTTCATCAATGAAGTTAGTCTTTGAAGATTAGCTTTTAGCTTGTTTAATATTGAGATCACTTCCTAACATGGATAATTTGTGGGTGTTTCCTATCGTATATCACCACGTAGAGGTGTGTCAAAGCATATTGACTCAGAAAATATACTGTTCAAAAAAACAAGAATAAATGAGAAGATAGGATTTTCTCATTTCTTTTTGTTTTAAAAATATGGTACGAGGACTATAAGGTACACATATATTAATGAAAAAATTCATCCTTATTAAAGCAAGTTGCAGGGTAGAAAAATAATCAAGTGTTACTTCTATAATAAGATAAAACACATGAAAAACGAATGATATTATTTCAAAAGACTACAACATCAATGCACAAAAGCAGATAGAAGTGAGGGAGGGGCCAACATAATCTTAAATGGTGACTTGATACATGTTAGCGATGAGAATTATATTAATATAGTATCTGATAAGAATGATTGAGTTATTGACTAAGAAGTATCATTTCATATCAATTCACACATTAATTTCTTTACTTCCTATACACATGATGATAATGGTATAAAAAAGATGGTTAATAATGGAACAATACAGATTTTGAACATGGGCTATAATTTTATAAATATGCAGACATGATATCAACTAGTTTTGTGACATGTCTTATATGTATCAAATATTCATGAGAACTTGTTATTCATAGGTATGCTAGATGATATTGTATGTGTGAACCATTTTGGTTAGGCCTAGTAGAAATTAGTCAAAGGTACACTATTTATTATGCAGGATAAGAGAATAATTTATATGTCAAATAAGCAAGAGAGCATAAAGATGTAACAAATATTATTAAACAAGGTGTAAACATTACTCTTTGACATAGGAGACTTCATCATATGAGTTTGAAGTACATTCAACTTCTAGGTAGTGCAAGAAATTTTATTCTGTCTCATTAATTCAACACAATCTTATTAACACTGTATTTATTAGTATAAGTCGGGTGATAATAGATTTATAATTTTGTTGTATGTTGATAATTTGCTATTTATTAGCTATCAAAAAGATTTGAGAAAAGTATGTACTATTAAATATTGAAGCCTAGCAAGATAGATTTAAAGAATAAATATAATTAGGGATATGCCTTCTCCATGTGTATCTAGTTATCTTGAGAATTATAAATCAGTAAACTTTTTTAAAGAATATTCATAAATGAGCCTAAGTCGATCATAATTTTTTTAGTCAAAAATTTTAAGCTGAATATTAAGTATAATCTATCACACGATTCTTATATAGATTGTGATTTTGGTTCAAAGCATATCCAATTCTTCAAGTTATCTAAGAAGATATATCCTAGCAATTCAAACAATAAAAGTCTGTAACACTATCAAGCACTAATGTTGAATTCATTTTAATTTCAAAAATTGTAAAATAAATTATTTGGATGAATAGGTTTCTTATCAATTTAGATGTGCGATAAATAAAATATTTTATAAAATATAATAATCAGTGTTAAGCATCTTTATAATATTTATCTAATATAGTAGCTTAACATATTGATATGTAATATTAGTAGAAAAACATAGAACAAAAATATCACCATATTAGTAGTGTTGATATGTATCTTTCTACAACCCTAATGTGTTATAGTAAAGAATTGGAGTTGCCCTTTCCTCTACAATTTAGTAAAACATATTTTAATGTGATTGATTTGTTGATTACATCACTTAATTAATCTATAATAAATAATGATATTTTATTAAGAATCTTGATATATTATAGTGGTGGAAATCATGTGTCTACCTTTCCCGTACTATCTAGGATGACACGGGATCTACTGACTCCTCTGGTATCGAGCGTAGCATCGAAGTCTATTTTTTTTTATTGTAATGAACGTGATTTCAGATAGGAGATCGAGATTACGTCTAGATATTGTTGAGGCTTTGGCATATTTGAAAGATTAGGAAGATTCGGGGTTTAACATTCATGATCGTGTTGGAACTGGGACTACAGCCGCATCTACTGCGAAAGCGGATGAGTTGATTACTGATGATGATGATCCATATAATATTAATCTTAATGTTACGGCTGATGATGCTCATGATATGCCGATTGACGATGGATGATGATTCACTGTTTTTTGATTTCAATGTTTTATTTTTTATTGATTGTACATTTTATTTTTACGTTACGTTGAAACTTTAATTTGTTTGGTTCGGTCCTTTGGTATCTATTAGCTGATTGGTTATTTTTCATTTCGTTTGCTTTTGTTTTTTTTTACTTTTTAATTCTTTTTAACGAAATTTTTTGATTTATTTATTTTTTTGGTTAAATTTTTCATTTAAAAATTTATAACTTTATAATTTAATTCTAATAAATTATAAACTAATTTTGTTTTAAATTATAAAAAAAATTTAAACTTTGTAATTTATTAAATTTTTATCAATTTTCATTTTATAAATCTAATATATTATATATTATTTATAATTCTATATATAATTTAATATATTTTTTAATTAAACTAAAATATAAAACTCTAAAATATTTTTTTTTTTTTAATTTTAACCTGGCCCATATGGCCTGGTTTGGCCAGACCGGGCCTGGCTTTTATAAACCATGCAGGGGCCATGCACGGCATGGTACAGTAACCGTGCCTGGCCCGTCACAAAAGCACGGCACTGCTCTAAAAAAATGGGCTGGGCTGGCCCGCACGGCCCGTTTGACACCTCTAATTACCCACACTGTGTGCCAAAGAGGACAAATATCAACTGCCACAAAATACGAGCTCTTGGACAGTGTAGGAGAAGGTGATCGGCCTTTTCATACTCTTCTGTACTCTCGTATAGCATCTATTGGGCATCCTCCACCCTCAACCCATTAGTTGATCAAGGGTGAGGATTTCAGCCCGGGTGGACTCCCATGCAAAGAGGAGTAGAAGAAGGTCTCTCATCTCTTGGCTTCGGCCACGTCAAAGTGTCCTCTGGGCCTGGGCTGATAGAATATCTGCATAATTTTGCACAGAAATCTTCGACCTCTTGCAACTCCCAGCAATGAATTCATCTAGCATTATTTATCTACGTAGGATCTCTCTTTTCCCCTGATCCAACTTTAAATTATGTTTTTTCTTTGAACTCTATACACATAAATGTATTTCTATGTGATCTATGTTGAGCAAATGGAATATGTAGAAATAAATAAATGTACCAATAAACAATGCTTAATGCATTCCATGCAATTTAAATTTTAATACAATCAAATCAACTCTGCCATATTTGTTTTTTTTTTTTTTGAACATCAGAATCTTGTCATGCGGAATACAACATTGGCAGAAGACTTGTCGAAGGAGTCCTTCCCAGATGGGCAAGGAGGTGGAAGTAGCACAGAGAGAACCCTGATGGGCATGCTCGAGCAGGAGATTCACGAAGCTTCTCTGCAAATAAAAGCACTCGCGACAGAGAAAATGAAGCTGGAGTCAGAGGCGGCCACTTTCTTTGATGTGTCAGGAAAGATGAAATCAGATCTGAAAAGCTTATCGGATGCATATAATCTTTTGGAACGGGCCAATCTACAGCTGGAAGAAGAGTTGAAAGCATTGAAGAAGAGTGAGGGGGCCATGGTTGGCGCCCAGGTCGAGGCGGTCAAGGCCGAAGCCAAGGAAGAAGCAGAGAAAGAATCAGAGGCAGAATTGAATGATCTGCTGGTGTGCCTTGGCCAGGAGCAGAGCAAGGTGGAGAAGCTGAGTGCGAGGTTGCTGGAGTTGGGCGAGGATGTTGACAAACTCCTCGAAGATATTGGAGAAGATGCTGATCTGCCCGAAGATGGTGAAGAAGACGCCCTGGCCTGATCTCGACATGTTCCCCAATCAGTAGGAAAAGGAGGTGGCGCACCCCAATGTGTCTCGAGCGGTCTCTACCTGGTTGTTTTTTTCCTTGTTATCTGTATACTTCTTCATGAATAACTTCGTACTTTTCTTTTATTTACCATATCCCCAATTTTTTTTTTTTTTTAAAGTATTGGAGCATGTTTTAAAAAAGAATTAGAGGTGTTAACGGACTGAGCTGGGCTGGCCTGGTTTTATGTGGCCCAACCGTCCCACAGCTTGGCCCAATGCCACCAGGCCCTGGCTTGCACCACCTAGTCAGTGGTAGAGCCGTGCCAGTGCCGGCATGACCCAACATGGCTCGATCTGATATGGCATGTCCTAGTTTGCTCAAGTCATAAATGCTTGTCATTGAGATGTGCAGGGTTGACCTACAATGTGGTCGTGTTAGTATGACATGTCCTATTTTGACACCTTTAATCCTCATACATTTTATTTTTAGTTTTTTTTTTTCACTATTATTTTGAATGCGTAAGGATGAGGAAACTATTCAATTCACCAAAATTCATAGTTTTTATTAATCTTTTAAAAAAAAATTGGACAATCTCAAGAAAATTTTTGTGTATCAAGATTAATAGCTTGATGTATGTAATGGTTTATACAATAACATACATTGCTTATGCAATTCTAGTAGTTGCTAATTTATCCTTAAAAGTTTTATTCATAAGTGGTGAAATAAATGGATTTATCACAAATAGTATTCATCACCATGATTCAAATGTACATCCTCCAAATAGTATGTCCATCAATGCACTTGAACAATAATTGAAAAAAAAAAAAAACTTTTTACATGGGTAAAATGGAGCCCAAAGATTAAGACTTTTATAGGAATTAATATATGTGCCCACAAATAGGTCAATTATTTTTTCTCGATTTGAATCTTTTTATTTTACTTTTAGAAGCATTCAAATGTAGTGGAATATAATATATTTTGAATTTTCCAAATATCATTTTTGTCAATTTTAAATTAAAATTATATTTTAATTTTAATTTTAAAATCATGATAGTTTTCAATTTAATCCTAAATTAAATTCTGAATTACATTTTAAGATTTTCAAAAACATAAAGTCGTAATAAACAATTCTGCCTAAATTTAATTTTCAAAAACTAAATTTCAGTCTAATCTAAATTATATGCATTACATCTAAAAATATATATCAATTCCATCTCGAAATTAATTTACAAAATGTCTTTTGTATATTTTGTTAGATTTTGGCAAACTATACATATGCACATACTTAGCACTCTGTCTATAATTGATAGAATATACAAATGGACATATTTAGAACTTCCCGGATTTGATAGAGTATACATATATGAACATACTTAGTACTCTCCCCAAAATTGATATACTATACATATGGTTATGCACATACTTAGCACTTTGCTTAGAATTGATAGAATACGCGCACACACACACACATATAATCTTTTGATTTTAAAAAGAAAAACTAGTTCCAAATTTGAAAACACCAACTTTATATATATATATATATATATATATATATATATAACCTTTAGATTTTTTTTAAAAAACAAAAAACTAGTTTTCAAATTTGATGACCATTGACATTTTTTATAATAAATAAATAAATAAATATTTTAGGAGAATTGAAAATTATTTTTTAAATTTGTTAACTTATATATATATATATATATGTTCACAATAAAAAACATTGTTTTAGAATTCTAAAATCAGTTTCGAATATGAAAATCACATATGAAAATTTATTTTAAATGTGGTTAAGCTAAAAACACGTTTTTAATTTTTGGGGCCCCAAAACTTGATTATTTTAGGATTTGTGATCCATTTTTTTTAAAATGTTTTTGGCAGAAATGACAAGACTGTTTTTGACTAATTCATGTGACACAGAAAAAAAAGATAAATTGGTCATTTGGCTTCAAAAACTTCTAATTTTTTGCCACCATATTCTTCAATGTTTAAGATGGGGTGCAATCTCATTATGCTTAAAGATTTGCCTTGGGGAGAATTTGGCTTGGCTAGAATCAAGATTTGCACCAAAAGATAAAATACCCACAATGACACCACATTAGTTGCAACATCAAAAAAATAAAAATTAAAAAATTGAGAGATTTATGTTTTGGTGCACCAAACACAAAATAGTTATATATAATTATACATAACTATGTGTGTGTCAATTAAGAAAAGAAGCAATTAAAGATAGAATTTAGAAACGCTCAATTCTATTTCAAAAAATAGGAATAGAATTGAAATAGAAAAGACAAATCAAGAGTAAATTAGAAATAGAAAAAAATTCCGTCGCTAATTAGCGACGGATTTTTATGAGTTTTTAAAAATTTGTCACTAATTGAGATGTGAAGTAGGGTGCAAATATGATTGCGTGGTATTTAGTGACAAAGACTAATATATCAATGTATTATTAGAAATGGAATGCGAATCTGTTTCTACATTTGGCGACGGAAATAATTTCCATAGCCAAATGAGAAACAACATGTTTATCTGTCACTATATCATTCAAAAGAATTTATTGAAAAAAAATTATTTCGTCATTATGCTAAAAACAAAAATAATTTCCATCGCTAAATTTTGATAATTAATTTAATACTTAGGGTTTCGGGAAATTTTCATTGTGAATCTGATTTCTTACAAATTATTTGTGGATTGTCTATCTTCTATATATTGATCAATGCACATTTCATCCATAATTTAGGTATGGAATTATAGTTTTCATTTTATCTCATATGTATTGTTTTCGGAAATAGCTATATTTGTGTATTTTGATATTATATTTATTTATTTTTTTTCATTTTTAACATTCATATTGGGTTCTCTTTTATTATTTTGTTGAATGATTATAATTCTAATTAATAAATTATACATTCTATATATTTTTTTTCCCATACTTGGATATATTAAATTTTTGTGTTACCTAATTGCGATATACTTTTTTTTTGTAAATTTTGTTATTGATTTATAATTATGTTCATTATAATTAATTTGTACTTTGTTTCCTTACTAGGATTATATGAAATTTAATAATTTTTAAATTAATAACTAATACTAACGGCACAATCTTAATAATAAATAATTTATAATTATTATAAAAAATACTAAAAGTTTATGGGTAATAACAATAAAAATCATAAAAAATTATAAGGGTATATAATTGGAATGATGAAAAATAACAAAGAATTGTAAAACTAAAAATATTATGAGGGTATGCATTTGGAAAAATGAAACATAAAGAAGAATTGTAAAACTAAAAATATATATATATAATCTCTTTTAAAAATTCATATAATTACTTGATCTATATTTTACTATAGGTGCAATAAAATAAATAATACATTCCTTTATTTAATCTTAAAAAATCATATTATATGTCAAATATGGTATATGACTATGTATATTATATGCTACATATAGATTAGAAGATTTTCCATTTATTTGTTAATATTCTCCGTCGATAGGTGATTTACTTTTTATGTTTTTTCATTGATTAATTTTAATGCTTTGACATTTAAAATTTATTTATTATTTATATTAAATTTAATGTGCTCATATAATAATTTAGTACTCGTCATTAATTTATAAATAAAGAATTATGACATTACAAATTTTACTTTTTTTCATTATTAATGCATTTTCATCCAATATATATATATATCAAAAATTTAGGTTATGTAAATGACAATATTACAACTTATGTTTTTTGATAAATATATAAAACATTAAACAGCCATCCTTTTCTCATTTTAATCCAAGATTATCTTATAATAATTTTACTATAACTTATTTATTAGATTTATGTATTATCATAAAAAGAGTACTACACCTTTATTACAAATATATCTCTATCTATATTATTATAATTTTAAAAATGTTTTTATTATGTGTTATAGGAATGTAAAATATTATACAACCCGATCATCAATGGATGAATATAAGATGAAAAAATGAGTATTTGACTAATAAGTTTGTAGAGGGGATTGAGGAAATTATTGGCTTTATTGAAGAATAGCCTGAATTTATGAATAAAAGAAAAATAAGATGCTCATGTAATTTTTATAAATATCAAAATCAAAGTTTACAATATGTGTACATAGTGCAGTTAGAGGTGTCTATCGCGCCGGCCGGCACAAGACACGGCACAATTCAGTTGTGCCTGGGCCGGACCGGCATGGAAATTTATCGTGCCCGGGCTCGTGCAGTGCCCGACCATGACACCAATCGTATCGTGTCGTGCCGAGCCTAACCGGGCCTCTAACCTTGCCTGGCCCATCATGGCAGCGTGGCTCATTGGCACAGTACAATTTTTTGTGAGATGAAAGATCATATTCTCCTTTGGATAAGTAGCACTTAAATTATCATTCAAAAAAAAAAAAGCTAAATTGTAATGGTAAACCAACCTTGCACAACAATAAACAAACACAAGTAATTAATCTCAAAGGAAATAGTGGCGATGACCATATATTCTACTCCAGTAAAAGAACACGGCAAAGAATGCTATTTGTGAGAGATTCAAGATATAAAATTTGAACCCAAAAAATTACAAAACTAGTGGTTAATTTTATATGATCAAAACAACAAACCCAACAATATTTATATTAACATGTATAGATACATGTATTAGTATATAACAATAATTATATAACTATATAATGATATTATTATACAATTACATATTATGTTAAAAACTATAGACACACACACACACACATGATATTTTTAATCTGATAAAAACTATAGATATCATTATACAATTATATATATATATATATATATATATCATTATTTAGTTATAAAATTATTGTTATATATAGAAATATATGTATTTATATATGTATATATAAATTTATGTATACACATATATAACATATGTGTATACAGATCTAATTTCAGTTCTATAAATTTACCAATTCAATCAATATTTATTCTATAATATCAATGAAACATTGCAGTTATAATGAAATATTTATATATAACATAAATCAAATATTAATAATATTTAAAATCTTACAAAATTTTACAATACTTCAAAAATTAGTTAATCTTTTTTTTGTAAAATCCATTATAAATCTATATACTGTGAAAATATATTACTAGTCTTTTTTGCACTTAAGAACCCAAATATCTAAACTTAATGCAACACAAATATTTATTTGAGTTTGAATAAGAATCTAATATTATTTGTATTTTATTGTAATAAGTGATAGTATCATTTTTAATTGTACTTAAGATGATCATTAAAATTTTAAACAAACTATTCTTCTAAAGTATTCTTCATAAAAATTAGAGTCAAAATAAAAAAGTATATCAATAGAAGCAATTAATTTGACTACAATTTCTCTACCTACCATGAGAAAACATAAATTTTAACTACTAAATTGTGATGGTTGAACTAAAGCATGGCATGTGTTGGCTCACTCCTCTCAATATATTGTATCACATATTTTTCATCACGAGTGATTTAATGTCAATTCCCATTATCTATACCATTACCCATGTTTTTTTACAAAATTATTACTTTCAAAGTTCCAATTAATAATTCTATACTACCATTGATGCTTTTCCATCAATTTCTTTCTACTTGATGTAAAAGTATTCCTAATAAGGACACTCATATTACTCATATATATTTTTTTATTTTAGAAGGAAAGATTGTGCCTGTCTAACTTTACATTACAATTTTATTTCTTCAATCTTCTTATTATATGATGTTTGGATAAAAAAATAAAATAGATAAGAGAAACAAAAATTAAATATATAGCTTTGAAAATGAAGAGAATATTGTAAAAAAAATAGTTTTTCATGGGAGACATCATGAATTGCCAAACCATTCTGACACCTATAAATACTCATATGGAGTTGAAACAAGATGCATGTAAGTCACACACACACAGACACGCCTATACATACTACCAATTGATATTTATTTTGATTTTTACTTTATTAAGATAAAATGGACACTGCTTCTTCTACTATCTTGACTGCTTACAATAAAAACATTTTTCTTTTTGTCTTTTTAACCTTCACTTGTGTCTTAGGAGTTGTTAATGGAACTTAAGTATATTTCTAAAATTTTTTCTTTTTCTTTCTTTTTTATTTTAAAAGATTTTCTTTCTACCATGAATACTTTAGATGGTTTTATTTTAGAGATGATCAGGAAGACTTTAGGTGCATATCATGGGATTTTGTGAACAAGAAGGTGATTAAAAATATAGATGTGACATTTATGAGGATCAATTATTTGGAGATCGATATGAAATAAAAACTCAAGTTTAATGCAAATACTTGTATTTATTTCGACTCTATTGTTTCATCAAATTTTCATGTTAATAATGGAAGAGATTAGCATGAAAAGCATATTCATGAAGTTAATAATTTTGTAGTTAATTAATCATCTAATTGAATGGAGTCGGCCGCTGCATCCTCCTTATTGTGATTTCTATAATGAATTCAAGAAGAGTGCACCTCCCTCTTCTAGATATAGTTTTGATGAGTTTGTGATAGTTACTCAATGGAGAGAACCAAAAAAAAGTTCTCACCATAGACATAAGATAAGCATTATCATTAAAAGGTCCCATCAAACAAAAATATTTTACTGAAATAAACATTTTTCATTGTGAAAATGTTTTCCAATATAAGTTGTTCTTAGTTTTGCTATCATATTAAACCTGGAAATAATACAACTTCTTATAAAGACTATATTTTTTCATGACAATTTGGAAGAATTTTATTACTTGGAGAATCTTGAGAGACATGAAGTCAATGTCATGGACAACCTCCTTTGCAAGAATATAAAAATCTTATTTTTTTCTTAAAGAAGCTCCAAGGTTTCGTTACATTAGGTTTGACTCATTCATGGTAGATCATGGATATAAGAGAACTAATTCAGACCACTGTGTGTTTTTAAATATTTTTTTCATGTACTACCTTCATTATTATTTGTTCAACTTTCATGACAACTTGAATGTCGATCAAGATGTCATATCGCATATAAAAGCAACATCTATTAAACTATGTGGCAATATTTGTGGGTAAAAAATGGTCATTTTAGTGATGGTAGGAACAAAATCACTGCTAAAATGTATTCTTTTATTCATGGTCGTTCTCTTTTAGTTATAGTCATTAAGTAATCATGCCTAGAAGAACACCTTCTAGCCAATGTCTTAAAAAGAACCGTGACTAAATGAGGAAATACCATTTGTTTGGTTTTGTGACATTAGATATTAGATTTTAATTGATATTTGATGTGCTTGAATACAAGGTATTACCTCTTTGGGAAGTGTACCCTAATCAAAATAGATCATGTATGCTTACAAAGTTGTTGCCTAGCAACAAGCTTATGTATTGTAGAAGCAAACATATTGTAGCCTACCATATGGAGTGGAAAGTGGAAATTAGTTAAGACCTCATCATTTTTTTGCTCAACCACATTGGTCGTTTGGTTTATTTACCAAAAAAAACCATTTGTTTGATTTTGTTTTATTAAGAATAATATAAGAAATGTTTAAATTTGTTAGAAATAGGCTTGAAGCAAACTTATTTACAAAAGCTATAACAAAGGGAGATGAAACTCATACCATGTATAAACACCATATTTTATATAACTTTTCTAATGTGGAAAAATTATAACACACCCACTTCTTGCCCACGACTGGATATCAAGAGCATAAAGTTTTTGCAAGATTGACATCTTTGTGCATCCCATATTCACTATCATACAATATTTGAAAAATACATTACTTCTCTAAAAACATTTAGTTTAGTGACATTGCAAAGTTAAATTAAGAAAGAAAAACAATAATTGACTATGGTTAGTGTAGTGGAAAAAAATAGAACTACTTGGTTAATTATTTTCTTCATGCAGAATTGATTTTAGGAGAAGCTTTTTTTTACTTTTTTTATTGTGTGGAGTCTCCATTTTCTTCTTGCTTTTCTACACGTTGTTTTGGAGTGTTTTATCCTCTTCTCAGAGCATGGATTACTATGCATCTATGTAGAAGAGTATAATTTTTTCTCTCCTCCTCTACTTGTTTCCTCTCTCTCACATTTCTTTGAAATTTGTAATTTATTTATAAAAATATATTTTCAGTTGCAATCTATTGTCTATAGTATGTGTATTATTGTGTGATTTATTTTTTTGTCCACTATGTGCATATTATATACAATCAATATTAATTATAATTCTAGGTGTATTTTGTGTGTGTTTGTTTCTTTGTGTGAGTGCATATTATATACTATGTGGATTACAGCCTGGAAGTCACTAAAAAATTAAAAGGTTATTAAAAAGAAACACCTCTTTTCTCCAACATTCAAAATACAACCATTTTTCCAATTCTAAGTCAAGAAGCAAGTTAATCGATACTATCACCTACATAATAACATGAAAAGAGTACTAAAGTTTTCACCCCAAAATGTTAAATTCATATGGTTGTACTGAATTTTTCAATTTGAGGGTTCTAGGATTTTATATCATAGAAAAAATATTATTTAGTCTAAAGCATAAAGTTTAGTATTGTATGCTTTACGAACTTTATGTAAATATGAAGAAAATTTTAGCACACATTATTTGATTTTATAGTATTGTAATTTTGACATTTATTTTTATTATATTGGATTTTTAGAGGTTTGCATTCTGATTTTTCGAATTTTTGGATCTTTTAATTTATAATTTGCATTGCTTAAATAACAAAGCATCATTTGTAAAGTTCGTAAAGCATACAAAATACTCCAACTATTGGTATCATTGGAAAGCACTCAATATCACGTAAAAAGTTATATCCAAAATTCTAGTGAGGTGGTTATTTGTTATGATATCTAGATGATATCTAATTTATTAATTATTATTATACTGATATCTGATTATTCTGATGTCAAGATAGTAATTTTAGAAGTATTTCAAAAAATTTTTGCACGTGTTGGTTATTTATGATCAACATTGTTTTAAGTTATTATGGAATACCACTCCATGATAAATAAAGTTAACCATGATTAATTATTATATCTGGAAAAATAAAATAAGTGACTATTTTGTCATCTAATAATGATAGAAAATCGTGGGAGAAACTACAATCTATGTTCCAAACAAAATGTTTAGAAGTGAAAAATTAATCATTAGATGTGTAGTTGACCTAAACTTCAAGAATGATAGTTTATAAATGATCCATATTGACATCTTTAAATGACTAGAGAATTAGTTTTCATTAATGAAGTAGATCTTTGAAGATTAGCTTTTAGCTTGTCTAATACTGAGATAACTTATGAACAAGGATAATTTGTGGTTTCCTATATTATATCACCACCTAGAGGTGTTGTGTTGATGCATATTTACTCATTAAAATTTATTTTCCAAAAAATCAAGAATAAATGAGAAGAGATGATCTTCTCATGGTATTCTTTTTTTTTTTAGAAATATCTTACGAGGACCACAAGACACACACAGATTGATGGAAAATTTCATCATTCCTAAACCAAGTTGCAAGGTAGAAATATAATCAAGTGTTACTTTTATAATAAGATAAAACATATGAAAAATGAATGATATTCTATTAAAAGACTACAAAACAATGCACGAAAGTAGATAGAACTGAGGGAGAGGCAAAATAATCTTAGATGGTGACTCGATACTTGTTAGCAATCAAAATTATATTAATATAGTATTTGATAAGAATGATTGACTTATTGACTAAGAAATACCATTTCATTTCACTCCACACGTTGATTTCTTTACTTCCTATACACATGATGATTATGGCAACAATATAGATTTTGAGCATGGGCAATAATTATTTATATATGCATACATGATATCAGCTAATTCTGATAGATGTCTGATATTTACCTAATATTCATGTGAACTTGATATCATAGGTATACTGGATGATATGGTATGTGTGAACCATTTTGGTTAGGCCTAGAAAAAATAAATCAAGGGCAAAATAGTTATTATGCATGGTAAGAAAGACAATAATTTTAATGTCAAACAAGCAATAGCGCATAGAGATATGACAAATATTATTAATCATGATATAAACATTACTCTTTGAAATAGGAGACTTCATCAATCTAAGTGAGAAGTTTCTTCAACTTCTAGGCAGTACAATAAATTTTATTCTCTCATACTCATGACTTTCAACACATCTTATTATCAGTATGTATTTATTAGCATTAGTTGGGTTATAATAGATTAACAATTTTATTGTATGTTGATAATTATCCATTCCTTACCTATCAAAAGATTTGAGAAAAGTCTAAACTATTAAATATTAAAGCCTAAGTAGATTTTAAGAATAAATATTATTTGGGATATGCCCTCTCTAGGCATATATGATTATCTTAAGAATGATAAATCGACAAAGTTTTTTAAAGATTACTTTCTTTAGCTAAATATTTTAAGCTGAGTATCAAGCATAATGTCTCACTGATTCTTATATAGCTTGTGATTTTGATTCAAATGATAAAAGTCTATAATACTATCAAGCACTAAGGTTGAGTTCATTAAAATTTCTAAAATTAGAAAGTAAATTGTTTGGATAAACGGTTACTTATATAATTAGATGTGTGACATTAAATATATTCTAAAATTTAATGGTAGGCGTTGGTTATCTTTAAAAAAAATTATCATATATAGTAGCTTAAAACACATTGATTTATAATATTATTTTTAAAAGCACAAACAGAACAAAATTATCATTATCAATAAAATAAAATCCAGTAAGACACATGTTGTGTATTTTTTTATGACCTTAATGTGTTGTAATAAAGAATGGGAGTTGTCCTCTCTTCCAAACTATTCATATGTAAGGAAACTTAGAGATAAATGATAACAAATCAAAGCAAATCAACACCATTAATTCTTGTATTTCTGTTAACATCAAAAGCAAATCATGACACGATAGATTCGGAATGAACCACAAGAAATAGTATTGAATAGATAGAACATGCATGACCAAACACCGAATCAGCTCCACTATGTTAAGGAAAGTAATAAAATGGAGGTGGTGGGGATTTGTACTGGTATGTTGGAGGTGGGGACTTGTATGTGGGTGCTGTATGTGGTGGGTTCTTGTATTTGTAAGTTGGAGGTGGTGACTTGTATTTATAGGTGTGAGGAGGCGGTGGTGGCTTGTATTTGTAGGTGGGAGGGGGCGGTGGTGGCTTGTATCTATAAGTGGGAGGAGGCGGTGACTTGTATATGAAGGTTGGGGGAGAAGGTGGGGTTTGATGACCGTAAGGGTCTTTCGTTGTGGTTTCCATAGGCAGTAAGAAGTAAACCATAGCCATAAGTAGACTGCAAACGAGCGAAGCGACTGTTGAGAGGCCTGCCATCTAATGTCTGTGTAGATCGCTGTTCGGAGGGAATCGAGGTTTGTGTTTTCCCAGAGTTCTGTGCTGCTTGCTCATTTTCATTTTTTCCATTATATAGTGCAAGAACTGGTCTGGGCAAGTGTGTAAAATAAAGTCAAACAGAAATAGCTTCCGGTGTCAAACAAAATAACTTCCACTGTCAAACAGCCTGTCAAATATAATTTGTTCATTCTTCAGTCAACATCATTTTAAAATATCTTTCCTTTCATATATAACGATTAGTTGTACATTGTGGTTTCCGTTTGTGTTATTATTATGCAATTAGAATGTTAGGTCGACAATGATTGTGGATAAAATTAATTGACTAGATTTGTATTTTGGTATAATAAACATAATAATGTACACTAATTCTAAAATATTAATTTGTTTAAACTAAAATTCATAAATTCGATTGTACGCTCTAAATTTGGAAAAAATACAATTTAATTTAGTTGACTTAATTTAGATTTATTATAATAATTTAATTTAAAAACTAAGAAATTATATAGTAATGTTGAAGGGGCATGATGAGATTCAAACTCATGTACTCTACATGGAAAAAATAGAAGAAACCACACTGTCACAAGATTATTATAATATAAAAAAACAAATCATACACACACACATATATATATATATATATATATATATATATATATATATATATCAAATGGCAGATAAACAAAAAATGGCAAAGTGATTTTTTGTAATAAAATTATTATTCCTCAATTCTCCAAGGTCAATACATATATTTGAAGTGAACATGAACCCATTTCCATCTAAAAAAAATTTTTTTTTTGTCTAAACACATTATAACTTAGTGAAATTCATGCACTAATAATGTTTCTCATAAATTATACTTAACCATATATAAAATTTTTATCATTTTCTTTACAAGATATAATTGTTCCCCAACTAAAGAAGCATTAGAAAGGGATTAAACATTCATTGTGATAGCTTAATGGGATAATGGTAATGGTGTTATGCTAATCATAACATTAAAATTACTTAATGTATATGTATATTGCAATAAAATTGTGATAGCATTAGAAAGGTATATGTATGCATGATATCTTAGACACCCTAATTAATATTTGATCACAATAAATTTAATTTAACTCAATGTAATATTGCAATATTAAATAGAATAGTTGAGTGTTTTAGTCTTTCAAATTACTTAACATTCTTTAATATTTTGGAGTTGTTAGTTAATATTTAAACATGATAATGAGAAATTACTAGATCGATTTCAAAACTTTTAAGTTGTTGGGAATTTTAATAAATAGTCATGAAATCAATAAATTTTTGGAAGCTTTTGGATATATGGTAAATTATGGTTCATCGAGCAGTTTCAATGTCTATTCTTAGCTAAAACACTACTAATTTAACTATGTGACAACTAAATTAATGGCAAATTAATATTTAGCTTATTATGTTACGGATGAAATATATTATATTTGAAAGTAGAACAAAAATTCAAACAAAAAAGAATAGCTGAAACCCATACAATTAATATTTAGCTTATTATGTAAGGATGTCAATATTTAGATAATGTTTCATGTTTGCAAACTAGAATAGTTGGTCGTATCTTATATCTTATCATTATATTGATGATCATTCATCAATGGTATGGGCCTTTACCTTAAAACATAGAGGTTGTGTTATAGATGTGTTTATGGAGTTTCATGCTAATGTGTAAAGAGAAAAAAAAGAAAGAAATTAAATTTGTGTTGGGTAATGATGGTGAGCATTGAGGCCACTTTATGAATTTTTTCAAGAAACATTACATTAAACTTATGAAGATGGTTCTCAAAACTCAATGGCACTGATTTGATAGAAAGAATGAATAAAGGCACAAAAGTAAACTATAAGGTGTTTGCATTAACACTCCATGCTACCAATTTTTTTTGGCGAGATGCTATGAGAATAATACATGATATGCTCACTTTTCTCCAATTTTATCTTTGAAGGTGATGTAGATGAGAGGATCAAGTTACTAAAATATGTTTCACATAACCACCTGAGATTGTTTAGATGCTTATGAAGAAAGATCCAAACCTAATAGCAAAGCAAGATCAAGTATCTTCTTGGGATTTGATCAGCTAGACTTTATGTGCATAACATGAGATTCTATGAACAAGAAATTGATTATAAACATAGATGTGACATTTCCTGAGGATCAATTATTTGGAGATAGTGATAGGAAATAAAAACTCAAGTCTAATGCTAATACTTCTATTAGTTTGAATGCTTTTGTTTCATCAAATTTTAATGTCAATATTCGAAAAGATTGTCAAGAAAAGCAAATTCATGAAGTTGATGATTTTTTAGTTGATGAATTAGCAATCAAATGGAGTCGACCCATAACCCATTCATCTCCCTAGTTGTGATTTCTATAATGAAATCAGGAAGGGCACACCTCCCTCTTCTATATAGTTTTGATGAGTGAGTGATACTTTCTCAAGAGAGAGATCCAAAATCATGTTCTTACGTACCAAAGATATAAGATAAAAAAATCATGAATAGGTTCAATCAGAAAAAGACTATTTTGAGGAAATATTTTTTTTAATTGAGAAGATGTCTTCCAATATAAGACTATATTTTTTTGATAATTTAGAAGGATAGAATTACTTGGAGAATCTTAAGAGACATGAATTCAAGGTAATAGATAGCATCCTTTTTAAGAATATAAAAAATATTATATTATCTCATTTAGATAGCATCCAAAAATTCAATACATTAGGTTTGGCTATTTCATGTTAGATCATTGATATAAAAGAACCACTTTGGATGATTGTATGTTTATAAAAGTTTTTTTTTCATATATTTCCTTAGTTATTCTTTCGTTGAACTTTTAGGACAATTTGTATGTTGGTCAATATGCCAATAAATTTTAATAGTTGAAGCACTAGAATTAGTCAAATCCTTTTTAGATGATTTTTCATAGTAGATATAGAAGCAACATTTATTAAACAATGTGACAACATTCATGTGTAATATCTATTAATAGACATATCAGCTGCGGGATTGGACAGCTGCATCCGATAGATATTCCATTTGAGTGCCCCCTGGGTAGTTTCATGCAAGACATTACTTAGGACCAACGGGGCACACGATAGGTGCACAATCTACTTTGCATGCTTCATCTTTCGCCCCTTCACCTATTAGCTTGAAATGAAAACCTTGATCCATCTTCAACCTCGATTTGTTATGCTCGATAACTCCAACAAGCCCTAAAGTCCATTACTGCCTAAAACTTTTTCAAGAAATCTCTACTTTATGTTTGATCCTATATGCCTAGAAAATGCAATGCATTCTCCACTTTCATGCCTGGAAAAAAGAGAAAATGTTTTTTTCCTCAGAATTTATCTTTCATTCATGGAGTGAAGAAAGTGGGCTTTGCCCCAACTACCACTATCCTTGTGAAACCAAAATAGCTACCACCATTGGCCTTTGGAGAGGAGAAAAAAACATCCTTCGCCAAGTTTTTTTGCTTCCTACGCCCTTACTAGTAAATGGGCTCTTAGTATTAGGGTGGTTGGTGGTATTTCAATGATTGTCTCGGTCTTATAATTCTTCTTGTTGTGATGCACTAGTCATAGGGAGTCATAGTTTGGGTTTTCCTAATATGAACCTATCAAAAAGAGGCAACATGCTTCATTCATTTAGCATGATTTGTATTCTCCTCTCATTTATTTATATGAATAAGACCCAAGGGTTGTTGTTCAACAACCAAGTGATATTAATAGAGAAAATAGACTGAGAATACTACATATGGGATGTCCATCATAGCAAACCACTATTCCTTGACTAAAGATAGGGAGAATATAATAAGGTATGACCTAATTATAATTACTTACAATTTTTGTTGTTGTAATTAAAAAATGAATGTCTCTTTTGTGGCTGCTCCAACGACAAGTTCTTTTTAGAATTTACATAATGAAACTTAGAGTATAGGCACTATTCGGTCCATTAAACCACCTCCAAGCAAGAGTTGGCCCTTAGCTAAAGACGAGATTGCATTGCACTACTTCAACATTCAATCACATAGTGGAGCCCATTAAAGGTGGTGGAAAGTGATGCTGACGAATTAAGTCAAAACATATGAACATCATACCCTTTTTGTTAGGCTTTAACTGGTCTTTTTGATTAGAACGTAGACAAACGATAGGTGGATCTAATAATTGTTCCAAAGGATGTCTAAAAAGTCACAACAGGTTTCCTCATACCACCGGACATATTGTACGAGAGATTCCACCCAATATTTGAGCATGACCCTCTCCACATAGAAGTCCCCTTGTTCAATGAGCTTATTCTCAAAATCATCCCACATAGACAATACATGTCATATGGATGACATGACTCCAAAAGAAAATACCACACCTTCTCAGTTGATAGTAGGACTAGATAGCTTCTTTTATAAAGTACTTACAGGTTAATATTACTATATAATTCTGCTTTCACTTGCCTTAGAGAACTAATATGGTACCAAAGGGGAACTTTCCTAAAAAAAGTACTAGATTTAAAATATTATAATGCATTCCATATTATTAGAAAATAGAGGACTATGTAAGAGGTAGAGAGATTGGTAGTACAATAGAGGAAAGTCATGAAATCAAGAACTATCATTGGATAAGCAGTAACGGCAACATAATATTATCCAATTTAATTTCAATATTATGTTGGATACTAATTGGGTTCATGTTGACTTCCTAGCTCTAAATCAAGGTGTGAAGCGAAGCCACGAATTCTCTTGCATTAACACGAAAGAATAGTAGGGGAGTAAAAAGAAGACTCAACTATCAAGTTTTCCAACTACAAGGAGGATTCAGAATAAAAGGAAAGAAGGAAGAACCTTAGATAATTGAAAGAGACTTAAGGAAGATCAAGGAAAGTCCTAAAGGAAAGATATTTTATATGATAGCTTTTTGCGTTTAGCAGCAAGATCAAATCTATATTCTTAGGTGCCATATATTGATATAGTGTAATATGATGATAGAATGATATTAACATTTCCATTACTAGAATCATCTAGTATAACCTTCAAAAGAACAATGACAACTGATTCCTCTAGATATCCATTGATGATGCATATGTTAGGTATTATAATTCATTAGTTTGGAATCCTTACTACTTGAAGGAGAAATCCAAGAGCATGAAGGCTAATAATGCCACGAGAGAAATGATTGAATCTTTGACCTCCTAAAGAATAGAGGATTGGAATGAACCAAATGCAAAATTGATCGGAGACCAACCTTACTTCTTGCTTTCGAGCATGAATTTTCTTGTTTTAGTCCATACAATGCCTTCCTAAGTCAACTCTCTAGATGTGAAGAAATTGATCACCCTGGCGAAGGTAGCATGTAAACTCCCCTATCATTACTAGCAATTTTCCATTTTAAAATGTACTCCCTACATCTCACTGAAATGAAGGTTACTTTAAAACTATGGCAACCAAAAGAAGAGCTAGTAAAAAAATAACTTTTGCCCATGCAAAAGGGCATGCTAAGTCTTTTAAGAATCGATACCAATCTGAATTCCTGGTTTTATGATCTAATCTAATAAGGAAGGTTATTTTCATCATGATATGGTTTGAAATTCCTATCTAGATTAGAAGATAAGGTAATGAATGTCATCTTCTGCAAGACTGGAAATTCCTCAGATATGGCATGCTGGCCCATCCCAATAAAATGTGTTTATCAACCACCCCTGTCAACTTTGAACAAACCAACATTGGGTCCTACCCTATAATCGAAATCCATTAGGGAGGTGAGTCAAAAATCCCTATAAATCCTCCGCATGAATGTGTATGTTCTCCGAATGTGTGTAATCACTAAAGCTATCTTAGCTACTATGTTTGGGGCTATCCTACTGACTATGATGCTCTATGAGGCCCAATTCCATGTAGTAAGATGGAATAGAAAGGGGGTATTGTAAGAAATGAATACGAGCATAGAGTGAGTAATGATTGTTAACTTGTTGGACGGGTAAGTCAATTGGACACTCATCATTTCGAAAGGAATTTGTTATTGGAGGATGAATATCAGACTTAAGTCCTGAATAAATTCTTTGACTCTAAAACTTTTAGCAAACTTCTCTATTGTGTTACATTTCTTCTGCAGCGATCCCCTCGATCCATCATACTGAAGCGATTCGATACTTTGATATAGGTGGTGCAACTTCACATCCAATAATGACAACTGATCCAGATGGATGATGAGAATAGTCTCACCATTAGGGGTGTGTGGGCAATGTTCCATGTTCCAAAAATAGCACTGTTAATTATAGTGGATATGGGTCTCAAGCTTTGTACCTAATAGCATCTTTGACTATTTGAATTATCATTGATAAACATTGAATGAAAAAAAACACATACATTCTAATAAATGGTATGGATAATAAAAAAGAAGAAAGTCTTGGGTTGACCCATCTCTAATACTTGCAAATCAAAATCATGCTTTTCTAAAGAGGTTGATAGAATGGGTATAATGCCCATTTAGTGGCAAAGACATTTAGCCTTGTTGGTAAGATTACCATAGTTCATTTCCTTGTTTTCATTGCTACAGCAAGGCCCATGCCTTGTAGTCGACCGATGCAAGCATTCGTAAGCGTACTACTGGGAGTGAAATTATTCACTCCTAACTATCATGCAATCAATATCTCATCACTCCCATGTATACTATTGAAGGAGGGAAGAACAAGGGTGGTTTATGAGACTAATCAAAAGTTAATTTTTTTTGAATAAATGGATGAATTTTTAGCACCTCGTCTATACCTGAATCCACATCCGTAGCAAAAGATGCCTTTGGTCCAAAAAAAAAAAAGAAAGATGCTACCACCGAGTATCTTTTTCTTTCTAATAGGTTTTCATCAAGGTCTTATTTTTTCAAATAAATATTGATGGCCCCTCTTCCTTTATTCGTAGCTTGCTGTGCATGAAAAAAATACTATAGTCGAGACAACATCCTAAATTAAGACCATTGATGTCATGCTCTCGGGACTCTTTCATCTAGTAATATACACCATAATATAGGGTAGGGCAGAAAATGAATAGGCGAGCCTTCCAACCAAGTGTGTGAGATTGGAAATTGGAACTAGAGAATGTGACATGGGAACTAAACTCTCTTTCTCATTCTTTGATAGGACAGTGACAACAAGCTTTTTATAGATAGGTGCGGGCATGCAATTTCATGTTCCTCCTATTCAGACACAAATAGAATAGCACAACTGAATGATTTCTCTCCAACCAATGTAGTTCTCTCCACAAATCAATCCAGCTGTCACGTAGTAAAAATAAAAATGACTATTGGTACATGGGTGAGCCAATTATCTCAGTGCTCAGGATAAGGGTGTCATAGATCAAAGGCAGCACTCAACTATCAGACACATCACGACCATATATCTTGAGACCCACTACTCGAACTCTTCCACTATTGATTCACTAACTGATTCAGTAGAAAGGAAAGCATCCTATAGTGAAAGTTTAGAGACCAACTTCAAAAGAAAAATGCAAGGTGCTAACAATCAATCTTTGAAATGCTATGTCAACTGGCCTTTTTTTTACCTATTGAAGTGCAGGATAAAACACTTTGATTTGAATCACAAAGATCTAGCCTAATAGTTAGGACCAATCCGATGTGATCTTAGAGCTATTGGCTTTACCCAACTCTCTTTAAATAATTTCTAGCCCTTACTTAGCTTAGTCTTCTCGAAGGATATAAAGGTTCGTGCTTCTCTTGTGAGCGAGTTTGAAGTAGACTGCTTTCTTTCAAGGTGTCAGGATTTCCCTGCTTCAATGTGAGGAAGAAGAGAAAATCCATTCCAAAATTCAAACTCCAGTATGTAAGAGACAGATCTATTTCTTGTTACACACGATCATGGTAAATAATCCTAATCTTGACTCCTAGAGCAAAAAGATGAGACTAGTTATAGTTTATAGCAAGGAGTTAATGCATAATCTTTATGTTCCCGAGGAGCAATAGCTCAATGAGAGACTCGAGGAAAAGAGATTTAGACAAACTGCCAAATATAGAGTTTATAGTTGGAGTAAAAGAAACTCAGGATTTGGGAACTCATAACCTCATGGATATAAAGTAATGGCCTTTAGATTCTTCCTTCGAATAGTAATGAAATTGTCAACTATTGGAAAAGGGCAGCACAAGGCCGTAACACCATTGTCCTCTAGCTGTCCCTTAGAGAATTTGAAAAAAGAAAAGTTGAGAAATCATGCTCATATTCATAATATCAGTTCCAAGACTCGATATCATCACTAGTAAGCCATGCTGCCAATTCTGAAGAAAGGGATTGAGTTAGGTAGAAGATTTGATTTGGGCAATAGAACTAATCGAATCGGGCTTTCACATACTCCCAGCATTGAAGGAATGTTGAATCAGGATAGTCAAAGCATGACAAGAAGAAACATAATCTCGAGCATGAAGAAAAAGACTTGAATTTCCGTCAACTCCTCGCCAAAGGGCTACATGGAGAGAAGAAAGTCTAAGACAAGCAGTGAATTCAACCCAACTAGGACTGCCATAGAGCGTAGCCACTCAACCTGCCATTGATCCTCACCCTAAAGGTGAACCAGATTAAGAAATCATATGAGCTTTTATGAAAGCAGCAACTCTATGTTTTGTTTCAAGCACTCGAATGACAAGTAGAAGGAGCAGCTCAATTGATTCTTGATTCCATTCTTTCAATAGTACCAATCTTTATTCAATAGACATCTATATAATAGAAAAAGTATTGGAGCCCATTTCCCTAGTTGACGTGGGAAAATCCCACATGAAGCAAGTCAGCAAGAGTAACTTCAAGGTCTTCGTCAACGAGTTCAACTATTGACCCAAGTGGAGATCAAAGAGCTGCACCTCAATCTACACACAATTTTCCAATCTGAGTGGGCTTGCAGTAAAATAAATCCTCTATGGTGACTCATCGAATTTCCTAGCCAAGAGATATATCTATCAGGAAAAAAAGCCAATTAGCTAATGATGACTAGCCTTTTAAGGCTGGGCCAAGGCAAGAAATGCGAGAACAAGAAAGGTCCCACTTGGACTGTATTTAAAAAGAAATCTTAGATTCATCAGTAACTAGCAATCAAATTGAGAAAGGTAGTCGGAAATGTTATATGCTTAACACATGTGAGTCAAATCAGGAGAGATAAAATGGAGGTGCATGATAGTGCACTCTTGCTTTCGAGCCTATGTTTGCTAGACATCAGTGTGAGTTAGAGATCTAGACGCATACGTAGAGATAGAGGCAAATGGTGTATTAGGAGGGAGAGATGGTTCCATATACCTGATTTGAGAGATAGGTAACCAAGCATCCTCACCCATTGAACCAAAGTACCCAGCTTCCCTTCCTAAACAATAATACAAATACCCATAATGCATAAAATCACATTTGCCTTTTGATATCTGCACCACACCACAATCGAAAGGTCGCACTCCACATTCCACACTCGAGTCCTGAAACTAAGAGTCGAATCAAAAAGAGTGATAGAGATAGATAAAAAAGAAGTGTAAAGATGAGACGAAGAGAAAATATGAGAAAGAGAGAGAGAGAGAGAGAGAGAGAGAGAGAGCTAAATTAAAAAATATGAATGGGGGGGCGGATTATAAATTTCAAAACTTTTTTTAAATTTGTTTAATAATTAAAAGAGGCAGAATTTTTATGTTGTTGCATTCTACCTCCTAGCCATTGTGGGAAAAATCCAATAGCCAAAAATGTTTAGAAGTAAAAAATATATAATTAGATGTGTAGTTGACCTAAACTTCAAGAAAGATAGTTTATAATCGATGCATATCGTCATCTTTCAATGACTAGAGAATTAGATTTCATCAATGAAGTTAGTCTTTGAAGATTAGCTTTTAGCTTGTTTAATATTGAGATCACTTCCTAACATGGATAATTTGTGGGTGTTTCCTATCGTATATCACCACGTAGAGGTGTGTCAAAGCATATTGACTCAGAAAATATACTGTTCAAAAAAACAAGAATAAATGAGAAGATAGGATTTTCTCATTTCTTTTTGTTTTAAAAATATGGTACGAGGACTATAAGGTACACATATTAATGAAAAAATTCATCCTTATTAAAGCAAGTTGCAGGGTATAAAAATAATCAAGTGTTACTTTTATAATAAGATAAAACACATGAAAAACGAATGATATTATTTCAAAAGACTACAACATCAATGCACGAAAGCAGATAGAAGTGAGGGAGGGGCCAACATAATCTTAAATGGTGACTTGATACATGTTAGCGATGAGAATTATATTAATATAGTATCTGATAAGAATGATTGAGTTATTGACTAAGTATCATTTCATATCAATTCACACATTAATTTCTTTACTTCCTATACACATGATAATAATGGTATAAAAAAGATGGTTAATAATGGAACAATACAGATTTTGAACATGGGCTATAATTTTATAAATATGCAGACATGATATCAACTAGTTTTGTGACATGTCTTATATGTATCAAATATTCATGAGAACTTGTTATTCATAGGTATGCTAGATGATATTGTATGTGTGAACCATTTTGGTTAGGCCTAGTAGAAATTAGTCAAAGGTACACTATTTATTATGCAGGATAAGAGAATAATTTATATGTCAAATAAGCAAGAGAGCATAAAGATGTAACAAATATTATTAAACAAGGTGTAAACATTACTCTTTGACATAGGAGACTTCATCATATGAGTTTGAAGTACATTCAACTTCTAGGTAGTGCAAGAAATTTTATTCTGTCTCATTAATTCAACACAATCTTATTAACACTGTATTTATTAGTATAAGTCGGGTGATAATAGATTTATAATTTTGTTGTATGTTGATAATTTGCTATTTATTAGCTATCAAAAAGATTTGAGAAAAGTATGTACTATTAAATATTGAAGCCTAGCAAGATAGATTTAAAGAATAAATATAATTAGGGATATGCCTTCTCCATGTGTATCTAGTTATCTTGAGAATTATAAATCAGTAAACTTTTTTAAAGAATATTCATAAATGAGCCTAAGTCGATCATAATTTTTTTAGTCAAAAATTTTAAGCTGAATATTAAGTATAATCTATCACACGATTATTATATAGATTGTGATTTTGGTTCAAAGCATATCCAATTCTTCAAGTTATCTAAGAAGATATATCCTAGCAATTCAAACAATAAAAGTCTGTAACACTATCAAGCACTAATGTTGAATTCATTTTAATTTCAAAAATTGGAAAATAAATTATTTGGATGAATAGGTTTCTTATCAATTTAGATGTGCGATAAATAAAATATTTTATAAAATATAATAATCAGTGTTAAGCATCTTTATAATATTTATCTAATATAGTAGCTTAACATATTGATATGTAATATTAGTAGAAAAACATAGAACAAAAATATCACCATATTAGTAGTGTTGATATGTATCTTTCTACAACCCTAATGTGTTATAGTAAAGAATTGGAGTTGCCCTTTCCTCTACAATTTAGTAAAACATATTTTAATGTGATTGATTTGTTGATTACATCACTTAATTAATCTATAATAAATAATGATATTTTATTAAGTTTTACAATTTTTTTTGATCAGAAATATTCTCAATGTAATACATAAAAATAAAATAGAGAAAGAACAAGCAACAAAATATTTTTTTGATTTCACAAACAAACAATTTCAGAACATTCATATTGCAGGAAGCTTGGAGAGAACTGATAACAAATCAAAGTTAAGCAAATAAGCACCATTCTTTTATTTCTGTTTAACAGCAAAAGCAAATCATGATACAAAATAGATTCTCATTGAACCACAAGTAATAGTATTAAATAGATAGAACATGCATGACCAAACACAGAATCAGCATCTCTGTGTTACGAAACTAGTAATGATGAGGAGGAGGTGGGGACTTGTAAATGTGAGTTGGAGGTGGTGGGGACTTGTATTTGTAGGTTGGAGGAGGCGGTGGTGACTTGTACTTGTAGGTGGGAGGAGGGGGTGGCGACTTGTATTTGTAGGTGGGAGGAGGCGGTGGCGACTTGTATTTGTAGGTGGGAGGAGGCGGTGGTGGCTTGTAATTGTAGGTGGGAGGAGGCGGCGACTTGTATAGGAAGGTTGGGGGAGACGGTGGAACCTGATGAAGGTAAGGGTCGTTCGCCGTGGTTTTCAGAGGGAGTAAGAGGTGGACCGTGGCCAGTAGCAGACAGTAAGCGAGGGAAGCGGCTGTTGAGAGGCCCGCCATCTGAAGTCTGTGTAGATCGCTGTTAATAGGAAATCGGGGTTAGTGTTTTCCCGATGTCCTGGCTGCATGTTCATCACCATGTTTCCCATTTATATAGTGCAAGTACTTGGCCTGGGCAAAGTGTGTACAATTAAAGTCAAACAAAAATAGGTTCCCCTGTCAAACAGGCCTATCAAATATAATTTATTACTCAGATAATTGGAACCAGCTCGTCAAGGTTGACAAAATTGTTTTTCAGTCAACATCGTTTTAAAATATCTTTCCTTTCATATATAACGATTAGTTGTACTTGTACTGTTGTATTTGTGCAATGTGGTTTGCCCCCCATGTTAACACTAAGTCAATTCGAATGTACGGTCGACAAATGATGTGGATAAAATTAATTGATATATTAGAATTTTGGGACAGAAAACATAAAATAATAGTATTTTTTTATATTAATTTTTTATAATTAATAAATTCACACAAAATTCTAAAAAAATTAAAATTTATTATATTAAAATTGATCAACCCGATCATGCCCTCCAAAATTTGGAAAAAATACAATTTAATTTATTTTAATTAATTTAGAAATTATTATTAAAAACCAAGAAATTAAATAATAATGTAAAAGGGCACTATGAGATTCAAACTCATTTCCTCTACTATGAAAAAATAAATAGAACAAAGTAACAAACCATTCTGTCACAAATAAATTATCATTTATAAAACTAATCAAAATACTTATATATATACAAAATAAATACAAAACATATTTATAAGTATATATAAATATATGTATGTAAATATATATATATATATATAACATCTATATATATATATAATTATACATAACTATATAAATAAATTTATATATAATTATGTGTGTGTGTGTTTGTCTGTGTCTGTATCTTTCTAAATATATTTATATTTATACACATACACATACAAATATTTATATTAATGTTTGTGTGTGTGTGTGTGTGTTTGTATCTTTCTATATATATATTTTTTATATATACATATATGTTTATATATCTAAATATATTTATGTATACTTATGTAATTGTTTTTATTTATATTTGTATCTATATTTAAATATTTCAATTTTTTGCTTAGTTGATAATAACCTAATGACTAAGTGGTTTGTTGCGCTTTTGGTTTGTAAAGGATATGGGCTGATACATTTATTGCTCTCTATACAAGTTAATTGGATTCTTGTGTTCTAATAGATGTTTCCAAATCAATTAGATTAAATTTTTTTTTTTCAAATTTCAGAGGGCAAAATTGGTTTTATGAATTATTTTGCACTAAATTTTAATTATTTTATAGCTTAGTGCTTTATTTTATTCTAAAAAATGTGGTGTACCAAAACATAAATACTTTGTGTCTACAATATCAAAATACAAATCTCTCAAATTAATTTTATTATAATCTTGGCTTGCCTGGACAAATTGCTCTTACATATCCTCAATTTAAGAAATACCTTAAGCTTGGCTCTGTTGAATGTCAGCTCACACATATTCATAGTTCCATACAAAATACTAGGAAGATGACGAGTCATACCATGTCAGGTCGTCACTCAGGTTATTGTGCCGTATTCGACAAGGCATGGTGACATGATCGTGCATCATTAAAGTTGGTCATACCATAGTCAACACAACATGTTTGACACCTCTAGTTCATGTTGAATTTTGAATAAATTGAATATTGAAAATTTATTACAATATTCTTTTATAATAATAACATACAAGGTGATTATCACCATTTAGCACAACCCAATGAAGATACCCTCATGGTTGTTCCATTGGTATTTTATAACCAATATTAAATTACAAATTATCCCTCCTCGAGAATTATTCATAAGTTCATATATTTTAGGCAACTCAATAACTAATCTTGATGGTTACTTTATATATATATTCATACTCATAAGCCTCTAATATCCTAAATATTATCAACTAGTGTGGTCTTAAAAGAGTTTGTACTTTTGGCTTCATAAGAGTCATTATCACATAATTAAAATGTCTTTCCTCAAATATCATAAGTAAAAACTATATAAATGAAAGTAACACAAAGGGCTATCACCATCTCATGAGTAACAACCACTTGCAGACATTCATGTGGATTAACTATCACTATCCTCAATAGTAACAATGTGACTTACACATAAAAGGTGAAACCCTTAAGAGAATATTTTTATAAAATACTAACAACATGAGTAGTATACTCGAAATGATTAACATACCTTAATTTTGGGTTTAGATATAATTATTTGTCTTGCACATCATGGTCGGAAGGGTATCACTTCTTTCCTGCTATATACATGAGTGAGTGTCATAGTTTACATATCAAAATCCCCAAGGACAACACACACTAACCCACAAAAAATTAAACCATAATTTTAGTTCCATAAAATCGTAAATTCCATTAATATTAATTCTTTAATTAAAATCAAACTTTTCATTTATATTCAAATATTTTTATATCACATAAATCAAATATATATAATCAAATATTAATAATGTTTCAAATATTACGATATTTTTCAAATCATATAAAACAAACTAATGCAACACAAAAAAATATTTGAGTTTGAATCAAAATTTAATATAATTTGTAATTTATTGTAATAAGTAATAATAAAATTAGAGTCACAATAAAATTTAATTTAACCCATTGTAATATTGCAATATTGAATAGAATAGTTAAATGTTTAGTCTTCAAATTACTGAATATTCTTTAGTATTTTGGAGTTGTTAGTGAATATCTAAGCATGAGAATGAAACATAATTAGATTGATTTCAAGACTTTTACGTTTTTGTGTTTTAATATATAGTAATGAAATCGATAAATTTTTGGAAGGTTTTGGCTATTTGGTAAATAATGGAACATCAAGCTATTTTAATGTTTATTCTTAGCTGAAACTCTACCTATTATGTATGTGACCGCTAATCTTCTAATGTTTTTTTCATAAAAATTAGAGTCACACTAAAATTTAATTTAACCCATTGTAATATTGCAATATTGAATAGAATAGTTAAATGTTTAGTCTTCAAATTATTGAACATTCTTTAGTATTTTGGAGTTTTTAGTGAATATCTAAGCAAGAGAATGAGACATAATTGGATCGATTTCAAGACTTTTACGTTTTGTGTTTTAATATGTAGTAACGAAATCGATAAATTTTTAGAAGGTTTTGTATATTTGGTAAATTATGGATTATCGAGCTGTTTTAATGTTCAGTCTTAACTGAAACTCTACCTATTATGTATGTGACCGCTAATCTTCTAATGTTTTTTTTCATAAAAATTAGAGTCACAATAAAATTTAATTTAACCCATATTATTATTGCAATATTGAATAGAATAGTAAAGTATCTAGTATTCAAATTACTGAATATTCTTTAGTATTTTGGAGTTTGTAGAGAATATCTAGGCATGAGAATGAGACATAATTGGATTGATATCAAGACTTTTAAGTTTTTGTGTTTTAATATATAGTAATGAAATCGATAAATATTTGGACGCTTTTGGCTTTTTGGTAAATTATAGATTATCGAGCAGTTTTAATATTAATTCTTAGCTGAAACTCTACCTATTTAAGTATGTGATCGCTAAATTAATAGGAAAGTAATATTTAACTTATTGTGTTAAGGATGAAACATTTTTATATTTGAAAGTAGAACAACAAAAAATATTATATTTTGTTTAATGATGAAAAACAATCATAAGCTGGTGGGGGGTGGGGTGTCGTCTTCAAATTTTTATAAGAAGACATCTAGAACAATGGGAAAGCACATAGAAGTTTATTTCAAAATTACTCACTCTGAAAGAAGATCGCAATCAATAATTGATATTGATGTTTTCTATTTACAAAACTAGAATAGTTGGCATGGTCTTATATCTTATCATATTTATTGATGATCATTCTCCAATGGTATGAGCCTTTACGTTAAAACATAAAGGCCAAGTTATAGATGTATTTATAGAGTTTGATGCTAATGTGTAAAGAGAGAAAAAAGAAAGAAATTAAAAATTGTGTTTGGATAATGATGGTAAATATTGATGTGATTTTATGATTTTTTTTAAAGAAATTATTATTAGACTTAAGAAGATTATTCCCAAAACTTAATGATGGTGTTTTGATAGAAAGAATGAATAAAGACATAATAAAAAAATTAGGTGATTGCTTCAACATTGCAAGCTACCAAATTTTTTTGACGAGATGCTATAAGAATGATAGAATATCTTGATCAAAATTTATCCAATTGTATCTTTGAAAGGTGTTGTATATGTGAGTATCAAGTCACGAAAATAAGTTACGAATCACCAACTGAGATTGTTTGGATGCTTAGGATGAAAGATATAAACCCAATAGTAAGGCAAGATCATGTATCTTAATGGGATCTGATCAGAAAGACTTTAAGGTGCATATCATGAGATTATGTGAACATGAAGTTGATTAGAAAAATAAATGTGACATCTTTTGTGGAATATGAGATCAACACATATTAAATTATGTGACCACAACATAAATGGGAAAGCACATGGAACTTTATTTCAAAATCACTCACTATAATGGAAGAACTTAATTAATAATTGATACTGATGTTTTCTATTTGCAAACTAGAATAGTTGGCGGCCATTTCTTATATCTTATCATTTATATTCACAATCATTCGTCAATGGTTTGGGCCTTTACCTTAAATCATAAAGGCTGTGTTATAGATGTGTTTATGAAGTTTCGTGTAAATCTGTAAAAAGAAATAAAGAAAGAAATTAAAATTTGTGTTTAGGTAATGATGGTAAATATTGAGGTCACTTTATGAATTTTTTCAAGAAACATTACATTAGACTTATGAAGATTGTACCCAAAACTTAATGGCAATGTTTTGATAAAAAGAATGAATAAAGGCAAAAAGTATAATATTAGGTGTTTTCTTTCACTTTCAATGCACCCAATTTTTTTTTTGTGAGGTGCTATGAGAATGATACAATATATGATCATTATTTCTCGTATGGTATCTTTGAAAGGCGGTGTATATATGAGGATCAAGTTACAAAAATATGTTTCATATACAAAAATATGTTTGGATGCCTAGGGTGAAGATCTAAACCCAATAGCAAGACAAGATCATGTATATTCTTAGGATTCGATCTGGTATACTTTATGTGCATAACATGGGATTCAGTGAACAAGAAGTTGATTAGAAACATAGATGTGACATTTCATGAGGATCAATTATTTGGAGATAGTGACAGGAAATAAAAACTCAATTCTAATTCTAATACTTCTATTAGTTTGGATGCTATTGTTTTATCAAATTTTAATGTTAATATTTGAAGAGATTGGCAAGAAAAACAAATTCATTAAGTTGATGATTTTGTAGTTGATGAATCAACAATCGAATGGAGTCGACCCATTCATCTCACTTGTTGTGATTTTATAATGAAATCAGGAAGAGCACACATGCCTCTTCTAGAAATAGTTTTGATGAGTGTGTGAAACTTTCTCAAGAGAGAGATCCAAAAATTGTTCTTACCAAAGATATAAGATAAGCATTATAATGAATAGGTTCGATCAGAAAAAGACTATTTTCAAAAAATATTGTTTTAATTGTGAAGTAGTCTTCCAATATAATTACCTATAGAATTTTGAGAGACATGAATTCAAGGTCATAGACAACATCCTTTTCAAGAATATAAAAAATCTTATATTATCTCAAACAAGCTCCAAAGATTTGATACATTAGGTTTGACTCTTTTATGTTAGATCATGGATATAAAAGAACCACTTAAGACCATTTATGTTTAGAAATGTTTTTTCATATATTACCTCAGTTATTCTTTAGTTGAACTTTCAAGACAATTTGAATGTTGGTCGAGATGGCAATAAATTTTAATAGTTGAGGGACTAGATTTAGTCAAATCCTTTTTAGAAGATTTGTAATCTCGGATATAAAAGCGACATCTATTAACTATGTGACAACATCCATGTGTAAATAATGCTCCTTTTAGTGATGGCAGGAACAAAATCATCTCGAAAATAAATTCTTTTATTCATGGTCATACCCTTTTAGTCACAATCATGAAGTAATCATGCCTAGCAGAACCCCTTCTAGCCTTAGTCTTGAAAAAAAACCATGATTAAATCAGGACATTATATATTATATATTATTTGATTCTTAATGTCCTTGAATACAAGGTTTTGTCTCTTTAAAGAGTGTACCCTAATGAAAATTGATCATATATTCTTACAAATTTTTTGCCTAGGAACAAGCTTATATATTGTAGGGGTAAACATGTTGTGGCCCAGCATATGGAGTAGAAAGTGGAAATTAGTTAGGGTTCATCATTTTTTTGCTCAACAACATTGGTTGTTGGGTTTTCTTGCCAAAGAACCATTTCTTTGATTGTGTTTAATTAAAAATAAAATAGAAAATGATTAAATTTATTAGAAAATATTTTTGAAGCAATCTCATCCACAAAAGTTAACTCAAATGAGAACTCGCACCATGTATAAAGACCATATTTTATATGAAATTTCTGATGTCAAAAAAATTTAGCACACCCGATTAATGCCCATGAATAAATATCTAGAGCATAAAATTTTTGCATGATTGGCATCTGTATGCATTCCATATTCACTATCATACCATGTTAGAAAAATACATCACCTCTCTACATACCTTTAGTTTAGTTACATTGTAAAGTTAAATCAAGAAAGAATAACATTAATTACAGGATTGATGTAGTGAACAAAAATAGCATGACTAACATGATTATTTTCTTTGCGCATAATTGTATTTGCAGATGGTTTTTTTATTTTGGTTTTATTATATGGAGTTTCACTTATCATCTCTCTATGCTACTCATTGTTTTAGAGTGTTTCTATCCTCTTCTCAGGGTAACAATTATTATGCAGTTGTGTAGAAGTATAAAAGTTGTCTTCTCCTCTTCTCCTCGTCTCCTCATCTCCTTTTTCTCACACTCGTTTGATCTTTGCAATTTATTTACATAGGTATAATTTCAATTGCAATCTATTGTCTATAGTATGTCTATTGCTGTGTGATGTATTTTTTGTGCACTATGTGTAGATTATATACAATCATAGTGTTATTTATAATTTTGTGTGAACCTTGTTTGTTTCTTTTTGTGAGTGCAGATTATGTACTATGTGGATTAGAGCTAGGAGATCATTAAAAATTTGAAAGGTTGCTGGATAGAATCACCACTTTGGTCCAACAATCAAAAGAAACTACATTGCCAATTATGAGCCAAGAAGCAGATGAATCTCAAAGTTATATGTTTGTATTGAATTTGAGGTTTATAAAATTTTATGTCCTAAAAAAATATATTTTAATCCAAAACATAATTTTGGGCATTGTATGCTTTATTTGCTTCATATACATGTATAAAAATCTTTAGCACATATTATTCAATTTAATAGTATTGTAATTTAAAATTTGATTTTTATTATCTTGGATTTTTAGAATTTTGCATTGTGATTTTCAGATGTTTTGGGTCATTTAATTTATTATTTACATTTCTTAAATAAGAAAGCTTCATTCCTGATATTTTATGATTTTGAAAAATCATGGTTTGTCTTGCTTACTCTACCACTTGTATCAGAGGAAGGATCCCAATATTGGCCAAAAAGTGATATTTGTAATTCTATTGATGAGGTTTCCCTTCATTGATACATAGATGATATCAAATTTATTCATTATCATTATAGTTATATCTAATTATGTTGATATCAAGATAGAGATTTTAGATATATTTTAGAAATTATTTTTTTGAGAATGTCATTTATAATTGATAATTTTTTTTATAATATAAATACCACTCTATAATAATAAAGTTAATTGGAACTAATTATTCTATTTGAAAAAATAGAATAAATGCCTATTGCATAGTCAAACAATTCTATGACCCTATGAGAAAGAAGATGAAATCTAAAAAACATAGTGAAGAAGAAAGAGTAGACTTGTTCTATATCTTTGTCTCTATAATTAAGCAATGGATAAATAGCAGTACTTATCAATATGTTTTCGATGAAATGATGGTAGACAAGTTGCGGGAGAAACTAGAATCTATGTTTGAAAATAGCACACTTAGAAGTACAATATTAACCATTATATGCCTTGTTATCCTAAAGTTCAAGGATGGTAGTTTATAGTCGATTCACATTGATATCTTTCAATGATGAATGAATTAGCTTTCATCAATTAAGTTGGTCAATGAAGATGAGCTATTAATTTTTCTAATATAAAGCTCACTTCTAAACAACATTAATAACTTTATGGCTTCCTTGGGTATGCCACCACCTATAGGTTTTATGCCAATGCACATTGGCTCAGAAAATTTATTATCTGAAAAAGTAACAAAAAATGAGAAGAGAGGAGTTATGCAAGGTATTCTTGTTTTTTTTTTTGAGATTTGGTATGCGAACCATGGGTCACACCAAGATTGATGGTAGAACTCATTCTTCTAAAGGTAAGTCGCAAGGTAGAAAAGTAGTCAAGTTTTACCACTATAACAAGATTAAATATGTGATAAATGATTGTTTTTGTTAGAAAAGACTACAACAACAACGCATGAAAGGAGAAAGACCTGAGGGAGAGGCAACATCATCTCAGATGGTAAATTGATGCTAGTTAATAATGAAAATTATGCTAATATAGTATCTCATAAGGAGGATTGCCTTATTGAATAAGGATCATCATTTCATATCAGTCCTCACATTAGATTTTTTACTTCTTACATATTATTATTATGGTTTAATAAAAATGGTTAATAGTGGAACAATACAAAGTTTGAGCATGGGTGATATAATTG
Organism: Sapria himalayana; assembly: GCA_029783825.1. Taxonomy (NCBI): domain Eukaryota; kingdom Viridiplantae; phylum Streptophyta; class Magnoliopsida; order Malpighiales; family Rafflesiaceae; genus Sapria; species Sapria himalayana. The sequence continues at coordinate 1,529,230 of JAREIK010003023.1, read as the reverse complement.
TATACATATGTAGACATGGCATTAGCTGATATTGAGAGATGTCTGATATGTAATTGACATTCATGTGAACTTGAAGTTCTTTATTATTCTGGATGATATGGCATGTGATAGTCATTTTTGTGAGTGCCGATAGAAACTAACCAATGGCACATTCATCATTATGTGTGATAAGAAAGAGACTACTTTTCATGGCACACATGTAAGAGTGCCTAGATATCCAGCAAATATTGTTCATCAAAATTAAAATATTGGTCTGAGACATCATCACATGAGTGATAATGGCCTTCGACTTCTAGGCAGTCATAGAAGAAATTATTTTCTTTTAGAGTCTCATGAATTTCAACACATATCCCGTTACTAGTGTGTATTTTCTTGTCAGTAGGTGGGTGATAGTAGACTTAAACTTTTATTATATGTTAACAATTTGCTAATCATTGAGCATGATGGAGCACACAATCACAGGCTTAAGAGAGAGCTGAGAAAAGTTTATACAATTAAATACTTAAGCCCAATCAGTTAGATTTTAAGGATAAATATCACATGGAATATGTCCTCTAAGCATATCTAGTAATATCAAGAATGATACATCGATAATGTTTTTCATAGACTATTCATGAAAGAGACTAAGTCAATCGTTTAACTCCCTTAGCTAAATATTTTAAGCTGAGAATCAAGTATATTTTTAAGATTGATCAAGAAATGAGAGATATGAATCATATATTTATGCCTCTGTAGTCAACAGTCTTATGAACATTATGATATACACTAAAATGGATATGGCATATATTATTAGCATTGTAAGTCAATTTCTCTCTAACCTACGTATATATCACTAGGCTACAGTGATATCTATCTTGAAGTACACACAAGGGACTTCTTAGTTATCTTTGTGCTTTGGAATAATAAAATACATACTTCTCAATTATTCTAATTTTAATATGACTCATTATTTGGATTAACATTTGCCCACCTCAAGTTATCTAATGATCATTGGAGGGGTAGGTATAGTTTGATGAATTTTGAATTTTGATGCTATTTGATTAAATTTAATATCAATTGAATGTGTTTAGTATCTTAGTATTATTAACATACTTGTAATGTTATTTAATGTTTTCATTATTTTTCTTGTCTCTATATTTTCAACATGTGTTTGATAATATATCTGGTATTTTCTTGAAGCACTATTGAATTTTTTGCTAGATTTCAAAAAGCTTTGATATAGTTGAATGATGTAATGTGATACTTGCAAATATTTGAAAAATCATATATCATTATTATATTTTTAATACTGTTCATGATTTCAATAAAATTGGAAGTTGTATGAAAGTAATTTGTTCGAAGAGAATTAAATTTTTTCAATATCATTTAATGACAATTTATTGATTTTCAATTTTTAATGATGCTTGATGATGATATGGAACATCATTACTATTTGTGTTTTTTTATTCTATTCAATAAGTTCTGAAATGTCATGATTATATTCAATTTTTTTAAAATTTATTTAATGATGCTTAGATTTTTTTTTAGATAATAATTTGATTATAATTCAATAATTTATAATATTATAATATTAACCTTATTTTGCATAAAAGGTTTTTTCATAATTTTGTAAATGATTAGGCTTATTATTCAATTTGAGGTCCAACTTATTTGTGGTCATAGAAAGTAGTATGGTTATGAAGAAAGACTAAGAAAAATATTAAAGGTATGATTTATCATAAATTACATGTGAGTACCTCTTGAAATGGTTTTCATTAGTATTTACTACATAGTATTCCGATGTGTTTATCTATCAAGCATTATATGAGCTAAACTTTTAGATAACTTGGTGAGTTTACCACATAATCTTGGGTTTGAACTGATAAATGCTCAATTCATGCTAAGTTCATAAATGTGACTCATTAGCAAAGGTTCTCATGAACATGCTGAAATGATATGTCAAAAGTGGGGTTGATTGAAGTTTAGAAAATATTTATTATGTAATTTCGAAAAGATTATTTAGAAGTTAGATATATTCATCATTTCGTTGAAGATTTATTGACAGCCAAGACATAAAATAAAATTCAAATGTGTTCCAAAACTCATGAGGTGATAATGATTGGTCACATCAATGATACACTGTATCTAAGAGATAATATAGATTGCAATTCAAGTCCCACTATCTACATACATGAAAATAAGTTCCAGACCAAGCCTTGCTACTTAATAGAGTAGGATGCAATGCACCTCAACCCAATAAAAGAATTTTATTTAATTTTATTTCTAAAAATAATATTAACTTACTATTTAAGTATTTAAAAAAAATTATAATTTTTAACATAATTTAAATTTTTCAATACTTATAATTTTTGAAATTTAAAAATATATTAATGTATTCCATTAATAAAAAAAATCATGGTATAATTTATATAATATTTTAAAATGAGAACTAATTTAATGCTAATTGCTGAAACCATATACGTCAAGCATTGGACCACATACATGATATTCATTCATAATTTAATGAAAATATCAAAAATGATATATGGAAATAGAAATATAAAGGCTAATATAAAATAAAAAAAAAATCAATTACATATGTTACATGACTTCGAATGAAAAATTAGAGTTGTTAGTTGTTGTGACTATGTGGATATGTGCCTGTAAGCTTGTTTTTAATGAAATTATCTTAAAATGAAAATATACAGTTAAATATGCATTTTAAATTATTATGTTCCATGATTATTTAAATAATCACATATGTTATGGGTGTGTAAGTGGACATAAGTTAAGTTAAGATGGGTATATATCATATTATTTTTGCTTGTGTATATTTTATACATGGTTAAGTGTTTGGTGTGGTTTTTTGGCTCTATATGTTTATGTAAAATATATACCTATTGTATATTAAGCCTATTCCAGATTCAACAAGGTTTTCCTATCCAAGGCATCTCTATTTCACTAGGCTTGGCCAGTTGGCCATCTAGTTTTCTTCCATTCATCAAATTGTTAGATGATAAGTAGTGTGCATATGCATATGATAAGCTCTAGTTATGATGGTAAGATATAGAAAGAAAGTATTTCAAACAAGCACAAAAAGATGGAATATCTTTTCGATTGCATCAAGCTCCTACAACACTTTAAAATGATCTCTAATAATTTCAAGCAATCTTTTCATACAACATTCACATGAGTAGTTGATTTATGTAACTTCACTTCCATATGAGGGAAAAAGTCTCATTCAACTAGAGAGACATTAATGTCTCGTTGATGATGAAAAATCTACTAGTGGCTCTCATACCCCTACTCTACCTTAACCACTTTCTCAAGTTTCAACCCAAGCAATATCCCAATTAAAATTGTTGAGATTTGGCTATGTTTTTAATTTTTATTTACTTTTTTTTTTCTTTTATTATTTGGGAGGACTCTACGTTTTGGATACCCTAAATCATATATATAATGGGTGTTATATTTTTCACATTAGTTTTTTATGTGATTTATACAATTTATTTATTTTTCCTTTCTTTTCTTTCTCCCTTTTCTCTTCCCCCATCACATTCTCCATCATGGCCAAAACACATGTTAGCTATAACAATTTTATGATAGCCATACTTTTGCATGTAATATGTGGCATTAGGGTCCATGGAATATAGTGCAACTTTTTATGGTGATGGCAAAAGTGTACACCAGTATTTTGCATTTCTTTGGTGTATTGTAGTTGTAGATATGTGATGGTGCAAATTTCGTGATCCAAAATTCAACTATGATAAGTCTCCACATGGTTGGCTTGATGATGTTGATTTATAACTAGTATAGTAAGTGTGTACATGTTTTAAAGTACATAAAAATTTTGTTTTTGAAAATTTGGCATAAAACTACGGAGGTTTCTAAAATTTATCTCCATTTAATATTATTTTGGAAATTTATTGTTTTATGAATTTGTTTGTTAAATAAAAGGGAGAAACATAATTGGAATCATTGTAAGACTATTAGGAGTAACTCAATGGAAATTTAGATTAGATCTGCATTCCATATAATCTACATCGATGATAATTTGATTTGTGGTCAAAATTTATATAAGTAACCATTGGAAGACCCACCTCAGGCTGAGACTAATAAGCTGATGATAATTGATGCATAATAACTAGCTCATCTTTGGCATTCAATTAATATTAGCATGTCTAGTATATTTAGCTCGTGTGACATACAAAAAGGTTTAGGACTTGGCTATATCGATGTATTCTTCCAATATGTTTGACCTATTTAATGGAATTACTCACCTGTTGACATGTAGATTGACTAATCAGGATTCGGCAACTCATTATTCAACTTAGACGTGGCTGTGAAAGAGAATAATTAGAATGATCCCTATTTTGATAGTTTAGACTACATCAAGAAGATTGGATGATTATATTTGTAGCTTAAGTTACTATGATAGTGGGAAAGCTAATGGTGACATGTTCTTTTTGTTGGAAGATTGAAATATACTCAAGAGAGGTGTTGAATATTACATCATAATATATGATAGACTAGTTAGGTTCAGAAACTATATAACAAACTATTGCACCCACTCATATTGGATTTTCTACCATAGTATTTATTGGGCATGTTACACTTCTGATTCCTTAGGAGTAATATGTCATACTTCTTTTCATGGGTGTTATTTGCTTAGGCTATGATATCTATTTAGTTATATTCTTTTTACTTCCTTTGTAGAGATTAGAACTATTGATATTTTTATTACCAATGCTAACAATGTATGAGGTAGGAGACATGATAATATCAATGTTGGGATGAAAAGTTGATATCTAGTATAATTATTTTTTGTCAATTAATTTTCTAAGTAGTAAGATTGTGATATCTTGGTTCTCTTCTTTTAGTATATTTATTCATGATAGGCATATCATAAAATTGATTTATTTGTTGATTCACTATTCATGTAAGGAGTGTATTCCTTTATGGCGATCCATATAAAAGTGCTTATGTAGCAGCCACCTAGAGGTGTCAACCGGGCCGGGCAGGCCATGGCCTGGCACGAGGCACGACATGGTTCGGCCGTGCCTGGACCGGCCCGACACGTTAAAAAAGCATGCCCGGGCCCGTGCCGTGCCCGGGTTAGGCACGAGCCGTGCCGTGTCGTGCCTGGCCCGAGCCGTGCCGTGCCTGACCCAGCATGGCACGGCACGCCGGCACGGGTTCTTCCCGTGCTGGTTTCACGCGACCACGCGTGGGCGTGACTAGGCCCCTCCCGAAAAAAAGATTGCGGGTCGGGTTTGATTGGACCCGACCCACGGTCCCAACCCACGGTCCCAACCCACGGTCCCGACCCAATCCCAACGGGAAAAAACAAAATATTCAATTAATATTAATTTTCAGCCGTTGGATTCGCCTCCAACGGCTAGGGGGCAGAATCCAACTGTCCTCGTGATTCTGCCCCCTAAATAATTATTAAAAATTCAAAAAAATATAAAAAAATATTTTTTTATAAAAAATTAATATCTTTAATCTATAAATTCTACCCCCCTTCCTATAACATTCATGTTTTTCAAAAATATATATCCTCTCAAATCTTTCTCTTTCTCTCACATAAACCGTGCTTCTCTCTCTCGGGCCTCGGGATTTTACTTTCGGCTTGGATTTTCGTGAAACTCGACTTGAGTTTTGAAGATTAGAGCTTGCTGCGGTGCACTGTGCACGTGACCGACCTCACTACTTTTACCGGGTAATTTATTTTACTGCTTTTTTACTTTCTCTCTCTATAGTTTCTCTCTCTAGAAAAAAAATTAGGAAAAAATGAAAAATACACCTGACACGTATTTAAATTTGGAAAATGAAAAATATTACACAGAAGTCTGAGGCTGCTGAAACTTTGGTTTCTCCAGTCGTCTCAACCCAAAGTTCTAAAAAATAAAAAACTAGGAGGACTTTCTAGTTTGGACTCATTTTAAAATCATAACACAAAAAAATGTTAGGGGTGAGGAACAAGAAATGACACAGTGCAAATATTGTATGGGACTATTAACATGCAAGAGTTCATTTGGGACTAGGCACCTTAAGAGGCATGCCGAATTATGCACCAAAAAACATGGACCCTTAGATCCTAGGCAAACCCAACTTGGCACTACATTTTTTGAGACTGGATCGAGTTCAGTCTCAAAGTTTACTCCCTTCATATACTCCAGCGAGTTGGGTAGGGACGGCATGGCCAGGCTAATCACATTGATGGGTCTTCCGATCAGATTTTCGGAAGATCCAAGGGTAGTGCGCATCATGCAGACTTATTTTCAGCCTTCCTATTGTAGGATTCCTAGGTCCACATATAGGAATGACATACTAAAGATATATAAGTTAGAAAAACAAAAAATAATTAAGGAATTTATGGCATATAGTGGAGTGGTGTCCGTGACGTCCGATATATGGACAAGTCACGATGATTCTTATTATGCATGTCTCACGAGTCACTATGTAGATTCTAACTGGACAATTAATAAAAAAATTTTAGGATTCACTGAGATTCTTCATCCTCATGATGGCCCAGCCATTTTTTAGTGTATGATGAAAATCTTTAGGGAATATAAAATTCAAAATAAAATTTTTAGTGTCACATTTGATAATGCTTCTAATAATGGAGTAGCGATCAATATGTTTGTTAGGAATATTAGTGACACACCATTAAGAGAGATCTTTCATGTCAGATGCATGTGTCACGTGATTAACCTGATTGTTCAAGCGGGTATGAATGTGTGTTCTCCCGCGTTGGATAATATACGCAATGCACTAAAATATATTCGCACTCCTCGCAGACAACAAGAGTTTGGTAGTCTCTGTTTGTCTGCGAATCTTAAGAAGAAAAAATTCCAATCGGATGTGAGACATCGTTGGAATTACACGTACCTGATGTTAGAATCATGTGTTGAATACGAACACGTGATATCCGACTATGTCAATAGTAAGAGTGATGAACTTATTATTGACGACACTGACTGGGCTTCAGGAATTTCATTTATGAAATTTTTGAAGATTTTTTATGACACGATGAACATGTGTTAGTCGATTTATATGCCCACAACTTGCATTACACTCCGGTGCATATGCAACATTAGTAGTATGTTTAGGAAGTATCGAGCTGACCCGATGCTTAGCCATATGGTTGCAGAGATGGAGACCAAGTACTTGAAGTACTGGTCCACCCTTCCATCTCTTTATTGCCTCGCTGCATGCATGGACCCTATGGTTAAGGTGGAAGGGGTAGAAAATACCCTGACTTTCATTTCCTCGTGCATGAACCTGGAAGAGCCACCTAAAGGGTTCATTCACGAGAAGTTGACTGACCTATTCACATACTACGATACTAGGTATGGTGGTGGTGGTAGTGAGACCATGATTACGGATATTGATACCTTGTTCGGAGATGATGATTTTTCCATTCAGCTAGCGAGGGAGAAACATATGGGTGGACCATCACATAGGAGCGAGCTGTCTCGGTACTTAGATACCGATTACTGCTCAATCCTATCACATTCTGATACTAAGAATCTTGATTTATTATAGTGGTGGAAATCATATGAGTCCACCTTTCCCGTGCTATCTAGGATGGCACGGGATCTACTGACTCCTCTAGTGTCGAGCATAGCATCGGAGTCTGCTTTTTCTGTTGTAGTGAATGTGATTTCGGATAGGAGATCGAGATTACGTCCAGATATGGTTGAGGCCTTGGCTTGTTTGAAGGATTGGGAGGAATCGAGGTTTAGCATCCATGATCATGCTGGAGCTGGGACTGGGACAGGCACTGCAGTCGCATCCACATCCACTACGATGGCGGAGGAGTTGATTGCCGATGATGATGATTCATATGATACTGATCTTGATGTTGCGGCTGATGATTCTTATGATATTCCGATTGACGATTGATGATGATCTGCTATTTTTTGTTTTCGATATTTTTTTTATTGATTGTATTTGTACGCTTTGTTTGTACGTTGTGTTGAAACTGATATTTGTTTTGTTCAGACCTTCGGTTTCAAATGGATGATTGGTAATTTTTCATTTGTGTTGTTTAATTTTTTTTTTTAATTTTTTTTTACTAACATAATATATTGATTTATTTTTTTTACGATTTAAATTTTGTTTTAAAAATTAATAACTTTAATATATAATTAATAAATATAATAAAAGTTAAACTAATTTGAATTTGATAAAAAAAATTTTCTAAACTTTGTTATTTTATTTAATTTTTATTTTTAACATTTTTAAAAATATTTATATTTAATAATGTACACTTAAGCATTACAATATCTAAAATTTAAAAAAAAAATTTCTGCCTCTGCCCTGGCCCGTATGGCAAGGCCGGGCCCGAGTGGGCCCGGCACGGCATGCCATGCATACGAGCCGTGCCGGGCTCGGCTGTTTTTAAACCATGCCGGGCCGGGCACAGTAGCACGATCGTGCCCTAAAAAAATGGGCCGGCCCGGCACGTTTAACACCTCTACAGCCACCCTGATTCACTATTCATGGTTACTTAGGGATGAGTATAGATTAAGGAAGGCCATTTATGGCTTGAAGCAATCTTTTAAGGCATAGTTAAAGGGTGTATTCTTTTTGTACACCTTACATAAAAAGTGTTTATGTAAGGAGCGTATTCCTTTTGTACTTACCACCTTTTTCCTTTGAGATACATGTGAGACTATTCCTATTCTTTTGACATCGATTAGGAGGCTAATATTTGCTGTTAGTAGTATACATCAATGATATTTTGATAATAGAAGACGATAAGTTGGATATGTCCCAACTATAACTATTTCTAGAGATTGAGTTAGAGATAAAATATTTGAGATGCCTTAGGTATTTCATATGTATTGAGGTTGGATACTTGAGTGATATGATAATTTTTTCTCAGAGGATATATGTTTTGGCTATTTTATATGATCCTAGCATGTCAATATTTTCACTAATTGACTCACCATCATCCAAGTATAGACTTGTATATGGCTACTACCTCCCTAGTTGTTTCTAATAGATAGATATAGAAAGATCATATGAAAACTAAAATATTTGATAGTGACCATGCCATATATTATCTATTATATCAGTATAGTTAGTTATTTATTAGATTCTCTCATTTAGACAATGGAATGTAGTTCTTAGGATTATTAGGTTTGTGAAGAGAACTTCAGGACATGGTATTTCATTTAAAGATCATGGACAAGCTAATTATAGATATATTTTAATTCTAGTTAGGCTGAATTAACATAAAGAGAAGATCTACCATAGGTTTTTATACTTTTATTAAAGCCAATTCTAGCTCCTAGAAAAGTAAGAAGCAAACAATTATATCTAGCCTCGGTGTAGAGGTAGAGTATATAGTTATGACATTGACTTTATGAGCTCTAGTAGATTAGTTATCTTTTAGAGGAGATTTGCCTACTAATTTTGATCTTGATAATGCTATATTATGATAGCTATATATCTTGACTCATTACTACCAACCTAGTGTATCAAAAGTGGACAAAACATATTGAAGTTAATTTCTAGTTCTTATGATAAGATATGGGATTGTTGGGTAGCAACTATCTATGTACCTACCAATCATTGGGAATGCATGTTTTTTTGATTCGAAAAATTGTTATATGGATTAACAACTATTCCTTTCTAGATAACTTTGTCTCAACATTAAAAATTCCAACTTGATGGTGAAATATGAGACCATCACACCTTGCCATTGAAGCCCAATTGGGTAATCACCCCACAATCCATGCCATGATACTTTGTTATTGGCCTTATGTACGAATGACCATGTTGAAAGGATATTAGTAGACATGTTGACAATGTCAACATCTTAATAAATGAAATTTTCTATCAAAGGTATAAGCTCTCTTAGTTGCAAATATCATCCCCTCACCATATCACTAAATGAACAAAGTTAAAAAGGTCAAGTGGATCTCCATAGCAGCCCATGCAATTGTATCAATTGTCACTATGAACCAAGTTAAAAAGGATACCCACATTAAAAGTTGGGGCATGTAGATCTATGTCCCAAAAGAAATTACATTTTGCCCAATATAAAATAGAAGAAAATGATCTATTAATGATGAACCCATTAGAAGAAATGAATCTAGCCAGATATGACATTTTCACCTTTGTCAGCTCGCTACTATAGATGATGGGAAAACCCAACTAAAGAATGTTTTGGCTAAAAATGCAAACATATTTTCTTGACATCAATTAGATATGCAAGGAATAGATCCTTATGTGACTTATCATCATATTGTCTTACTCCTTAACACTAAACATATGCCACATAATCTATGGTACTTCCACCTTTAATATCAATGTAACATACAACATTAAATAAACAATCTTTTGAATGTTGGATTCATCCAAGAGGAAAGGTACCTCAATTGGTTTAAAAATACTATCAGCATGTCTAAAAATGTAAAAAAAAACAAGAGTTTGCATGGACTACATGAATATGAAAGAGGTCAACTAACAAGATAACTTATAATTGCCTTGGATTGATTAAATTATTGAATGTCATTATTGGCCACGTCACTCTCTCTTTCCTGGATACTTTCTTTGACTATTATGTTTTCATGCAACGGACTTTTATTATGATAGTGATAGGCTGCACTTGTTGATGTCTATGTCGCCCATCAACATTAATTTTAAAAAATATTTTTTAATGTTGATTTTTTGTAGCTGTCGGATTCATTCCAATGGTTACAGATGCTAGAATCTGATGGGTATCATGATTTTGACATATTTAATTTAAAAAAAATAAATGGAAAAATAAAAAAAATATTTTTTTTAAATAAATTTTAATTTTTTTTTCTCTATAAAGAGAGAATAAGAAATTTAGATTTTCATTCTTAATTTCTTTTCTCTTTCGAACTCACTATGTTTCCTATATTTTTGTCTTGTAACTTCAACTATAATGTAGTGTTTATTTATTATGTCATTTTGTAATATACAAATTAGACATACATTTACATATATATTATACTATATTTTTTTTTAATTTCATTTTATGTTCAACCTCCAATATTTGTGCATACAAGAATGTGATAGACAATTCATGGTGGTGTCGGTGTGCTTTTCAGATTATGCAAGACTACAAGTGAAATGCTGCAAGTTAGGTTCTTGAACTCTCGACTATGAAGATTGAAATTTACAAAGAAGTAGTTTGCGAGTATGGAACTAGTATTAAAATTTTTTTATTACAATGCTACTTTACAACATATAACTTAATAATTTTTTTTTTACAACTTTCATATTTTTTTTAAAATAATATTACATAGAAATGTCACATTGTGAATTTAATAAAAATGAGTATCAAATTCATATAGATCCAGACATAGATAACAATGATTACCCTACTTAAAAATCTGAGATAGAAACTATGTTTTTTCCAATAATCTCAACCCAACCCACATGCTACCTAAAAAAAAAACTAGGTAAATATCAGTAGTTTTGACACACTTTAAAAACTAAAATTCTAAGGGTGTCGTTAAAGAATTTGCACCATTATTATATTATAAAAATATATGCACATATAAGATTGCTTGTGGGATAAAGCACATATTTTACTTTAGATCCAATACATCAAAAAATATATTATAAAAATATATGCCAATCAATACATCAAAAAATATTTTACTTTAGATCCAATGAAAAGCCAACTTAGTTGTGATGTCTTTTAAGTTGGTACTAGATCTAATTCAGCTTTATTGACTCTCTTTATATACTGTAATGATATTTGGAAGGAAAGCATGGTCAAACTAGTTACCATTATGAATATCCCGATTAGATTTTTGAAAAATCATAGGGTGGTAAGTATTATGCAGACCAACTTCCAGCCTATTTATCATAATATTTCTAGGATGTCATATACACTACTCAACTAAATTTCAATATATGGATTAGTCATGGTGATGTATAATTTGTATATCTCACTACTCACCATGTAAACTCTAAATTGAAACTTAATAAAAAAATATTAGGATTTCCTAAGATTCCCTATCCTCGTCATGGTTCTGCCATAAATAAGTAAATGACATGAATCTTCAAAGGAATATGATATTCGAGATAAATATTTAGTATAACTTTTGATAATGGAGTAGCCATTAGTATGTTTGTTAGGACTATTAGAAATGAGCCATTAGGTGAGATAATTTATGTTAGGTTCGTGTGTTATATTATTAACCTCATAGTATAAGTGGAAATAAAAATTATTTCTTTCGTACAAGAAAAAATAAGAAATTCTCTAAAATGTCTTAGGATGCCTTACAGACAATAGGAGTTTAGCAGTCTATGTTTGTCAAGAGGTTTAAAAAGAAAAAATTCTAAATGAATATGAGGCACCATTAGAATTATACCTACATGCCGTTGAAGTCTTGTGTTTGCTATCAATATGTGATATCTGACTATATCAATAATATGATTAATGAGCTATTATTAATAATTCTGACTAGGATATAAGAATTTTATTTATAAGAATATTGAAGATTTTCTATGATATGATGGAATTGTATTTGTCTATGAACACTTCCACAACTTGCATTGCACTTAGACATTTGCATCTATTAGTAGCATGTTTAATGAGTATAGAGATTACCCTGCATTTACTATCATGACTATTGAGATGGAGATCGAGTATTTGAAATACTAGTCTTCCATTCCAACTTTGTATTGTTTGGATGCATATATGGATCCTAGGGTTACGATTAATGGGGAAGGGTTATAAAATGAAAAGTTTATTTCATGAAAAATTAATTGACTTGTTTTTATATTACAACATTAGGTATGGTAGTTGTAGCCAGACTCCTAGTATGGACATGGAGACCATATCCGGAAATGGTGACTTCTATATTCAGTTAGCCATGGGCAAATGATGAAGTGCTCCATCAAATAGGAGTGAGTTATCTTAGTGCTTAGATACTAATTATTGTTTCATCCTATCACATGATGATAACAAGAACTTGGACATCTTGCTATGGAGGAAATCATACGAATCTACTTATCTCATGCTATCTAAGATGACATGTAATCTATTGATCCCTTCAGTGTCTAGTATATTAAGAGAGTTTATTTTTTCTGGGGTAGCCAATGTCATATCAGATAGGAGATCAAGAATACAAGTAGATACATTAAGATACTTGCATGTGTGAATGACTATTATGATTCAAAGTTGTGCATTTAAGAGAAAGTATAAGATATGATGGTGGATGATGATTTATGGGACATGGAGATTGAGGATATTGATAAAATTAGCAACATCTTTAGATTAATTCATGATGATGATGATCTACATCTCCATCCATAGTACCATTACACAAACACTGATTGACCATTATTTATTGATGATCTTGATTTATTATTCATGTTTTACATAAAGTATGCTACAGTATAATATTATTGCTTGTTTATGTTTGCCATAAGTTTTTTTTCCATATTAATTTATACACTTTTATGTATTGTGTTGTTATTTATCTATTCATGACTTATGTTAAGATGTGTGATGTATGCAACATGTATTATATTTAATAATAGATTGGATTGGATTGAATTTTGGTCTTTGTAATTTTTTATTTAATTTATGCATTCATATTTTTAATTAAATAAAATAAAATATACATATGTCATGAATGGCCTTACTTTTAGGCAATCTTATGTCTTATGATCTACATTTTAGGATAAGAGCAAAAAAAGGCACCACTTTGGGCTCGTGCATCGTGCCTTACCCTTTGGCCCTTGTGTTGCCTGGACGAGTTACCAGCCCAAAAGGCCCAAAACAAGCCCTAACATCACTACCCACTCTAAGCTCGACGTGCCCCACTCCAAGCTTGACATTATCCAACACAGTATATCATTACATGAGCCTAAAGCATGCTTTAGGCCCGACTTGGTGTGGTCCCAGTCACAATACAGGAACCACACCATGCCATGTCTAACATAGCAAGGAAATCACATCATGTTGTGTCAAGCAAGACATGAGAACCACACTGTGATATGTCCAACAAGGCACGGTGGCATGACTGTGCCACACTCAAACGAACCATGCTAATATGACATGGCCCATTTGACACCTCTCTATTAAGATAAGAAGTTATTGAAAACTTCTCATATATATGTAAAGAAATATGACACAATAGTTTTGAGAAGGCTGGAATTACTAAAAAAGACACTAGAATTTTTTTTTTTGAAAACAAGTTCTAGAAATATAAAAGGTTTAGAATACAAAAGGAATAAAGAAAGAAAAAGATTTTAAAACAAGTTTTCAAAAGATGATGTTTTGAAAACATAAGGAATAAAGAAAGAAGACATTTTCAAGATATAAGAATTTTTCAAAAAACAAAAAATGAGCAAGAAGCATTTTGATGGCTTGAATTATAGTAGTGAACACTCGAAGTATATGAGGCAGACATTTAAAAATGTTTCAACTGAAACATACACTTGTACAAAACATTTTTTTCAAAAGGAACATATGCAATAAAAATTTTTGGGAATAGATTTACAAGAGAAAAAAAATACAATTAGATTATTGAAAGAGGACATAAAAGACATACATGACAAGAACAAAAAAAAAAGTTTCAGCTAAAGCCCTACTAAGCATGTCCTTCCATTTATTTCAATTTATTTATTTTTATTTATTGAGTTCTTATTTAATTATTTAAAATTTGTTGAACTATGAATGCCATAACTTGTTATGATAACATGAATTTAATTATAGATTGAGTTTATTCATGCTATAATTGGTATAGCTTTAAGTGGTGATTCATTTTCAAAATTATTATTTTAGAAAGATTTCCTTTTTCATCAATTTACATTTATTATTAAATTTTTGTTAGTATTTGACTAACATTAGTAAAATACTATACTAATGTTAATCTGACAAGGTTAATTATATCCAAATTTAATGATGCTTGTTTTATAATCTTAATTCTCAAAAGGTTAAGATTATTGATTTTTTAAGTAATTTAGGAATATATCATTTGCCCTACAAAATCTAAAAGACGTGTATTTTAATATATATTCTTTTTACTTGATTAGCATAGAAATATGCTTATTCTAGATGAAAAATTTTAGAAGCATGTTATATTTGGAAATTTTGCATGTTAAATTAGAAGTCTAGTGGGGAATATTTGCTAATATAATAGAAAAGTAACTTAATAGAAAAATATATTCATCTAATCTAGTATAATCCATTATATATTTGTATCATTAACTCTTTATTACTTTATATTTTATTTTTGTTAAATCCTAGAATTTTCTTTTTAATTCATAATGTGGTTTTATTTCTTTAGTTGTTTAAAAATATATTTTTAATTACTTTACTGATGTTTGTTCTTTTTATATTATTTTCACATATATTCAATCTATGTAGATATGATACTCATCTCACTTAAGTATTATTTGTTGATCACAAACATTTGCATGATTTTTTAAGTTTTGCATCACTATTTGAAATAATCAACAAGATCAAGTGCATATTTTTTTCGGTGACAAGATCATATCCATCATAATATAAGCCAATTCTATGCCAATGAAAATATATGAGTCTGCTAACATAATTCCTCTAAAAATATGTCTAAAGGTATTCCTTGAGTTGGATGATCCCCAACTCATTATCAATTATAATTAGAATCATTTCACATAGATAATTAGAAAAATCATCATGTTATCAAAGCTAAAAACCCCACAAACTAGACTTTTAGTTATTACTTTAGGTCATACGATATCATCCATAATTTGCAAACTATATATAATTGTGTTGTTCAAAATCTATGTGGCTACTCCATATAGACATTATCCTCAAGTTCATAGTGAAAAATACATTCCTAATGGCTAGCTGGTGTAATTTGAAAATATGAGATGCTAGAAAAGTGATAATAATTCATAATGAGGCCATCTTGGCCACCAAAGAAGTACTGTCATACAGTTTATTCAAATATCTAAGTAAATTTCCTCACTTATTTATGGTTTGAACAAGTATTACAACCTTGCTGATGATGCCAAAAACTTGATGGTTCTTGGAAATAGCACCAAAAGCTCATTAGGCATATTTTGAAAATATCTTTAAAGTAGAAATTTTTAATATATGAGGGATATATTTTATGAGACCATTTCTTATAATATATGCTAAGAAGTATATATTATTAGTAGTAAATTATGTGTCTAAATGGGTTGAAAAATAACCACATAAAAAAATAATAGCAACATAGTTGTGAGCTTCTTGTGTAGTAACATTTTTCGCATTGTTTGACATACCATGAGGTATTATAAGTGATGAAATAAGTTATTTTTGTACAAATTATTTGATGCTTACTTGGCTAAGCATGTGACTAGGCATAAGAAGGGATTTCTATATCATCTTCAGACAAATGAGCAAGTAAAAATATAAAATAGAGAGATTAAGAATATATTGGAAAAGATAATCAATCTGTCAAGAAAAGATTGGTCTCTTAAGGTTGGAAGAAGTATTGAGGGTATATATAGCATCATTCAAGACACCCATGAGGATGACATAAATTTATTTTCTAAAAGGCTTGTCATTTTCAAATCAAAATCAAACATCAAGTATGGTAGGCAATAAAACAAATAAATTATATTATGGGGGATATAATAGAAAAAAGAATTCTTTAAATGAATAAACTAGAAGAACTAAAGAATGAAACCTAAGATAATGCTAATATTTATAAAGACAAAACAAATAAATGACATGACAAGAATTTGTATAGGAAGAAGTTCAAAATAAAAGAAATGATATTGGTGTTCAACTCCCATCTTGAGTAGTGTCTAGGAAAGTTGAAGTCTCGATAGTATAGATCATTTATAATCACTGCCATAAAACTATATAAAGAAATTACAATAAAATTAAAAGATATAATGGAATTTTAAGTAAACAAATAAAGATTGAAGCATTATAAGAGAGAACAACTTGATATTGGATTGGGACAAGAAATCTAAAGTCATGAATTTCTTGATGAAACAATGAAGAAAGTTGTGACTTCTTCCAAAGTGGTGGTATTCATGGAAGAATACTCCAAATGAAATATTTTGATGGATTACTTGAAGTTGGAAAAAAATTGGGAACACTATATGGAGAATATTGCATGGACCACTAAGATCATTAACTAAATTGAAGATCTAATGAAGGTCTAGCTGTGAATGTTAAACATAGTGCCACTTAAAAGGTAACTCAATAAAATATTTTGTATAGTTTAAGGAATAAATTCATTACACCTATAATTCTTTCACAAAATAACAAATCATAAGATTTAATATTCTATAAAATAGTTCATCATGACACTCAAAAATAGTTCATCATGACACTCAAAACTAGTCATGGTAATTCATTGATGATGTTGTATACTTGTGTTGTAATTTTTATTATTGTATTGATGCTTGTGATATGTTTGAAAAATGAAGAGAGATTCATTCCTTGAAGATAAGAAAAACTTTTAGTATGGAAATTTATTCAACACTCTATGTACCACATTTTTTGGATGATTTTTCATGTATTTATTGTTATAATTATACTTATTTAAATAGTTATTGGAAAAGTTTCACAAAATTTCTATTTTTAGGGAATTTAATGAATGTTAGCAAAAAGTCATATCTAATTTGGATAAAATTAATAAAATTAGTGGAGTGAAGACTTGGAAGGAGAGAAGTTATGAAGAAATGTTATATTTCCCATGTCATTAATTTAGTTCACCTTTAAATCTTACTAAGTTGTTGCGACATCATTTGTTGCTCATAACTTTACAAAATCATTTTTGGTAGTATGCTATTACTCTATCACCAAGCTATCATAATATTTTACTATACAACATAGTCTTCATGGTAATTATATTTTCTTAAAATCATTGACATACTATCACTAAAACACTTAAAGGGTAAGGCATTATTTTCATGTCATTGTAGCCAAGTATCCCACTGTTACAATTAGTCAAGGTAATTTTTAGAGCCACAACTTCTTCAATATAGAACCAAAACATTAAGTTTGTTGAGTTGTGGCATTATTTTATACCATGACATATTATTCCAGAAAGCATTTACTTTGGTCATGACATATTCAATATTTTGACTTTATCCTCCAATGAGAAAACATCACATACGTGATCATTCTCAATTTTTTGACTTTGTATTATAGAGAGAAAATACATTAGTCATGATTATTACTAATAGTATGATATTTTACTTTAAAGAAAAAATATTAGTCATAGTCATTCCTAGTGCTATAATAATATTTTAGAAAAAATTTATCTTAGTCACAACATTCACAACATCATGATATTGTACTCTAGAGAAGAGTTACTTAAGTCATGACATTCATTCCTACCATGACTTTTGTATTCTAGAGAAGATTTGACAATACCATAAAGTCAACCTCATGCCAATGTCATGAATTCTATTTTAAAGAATTTCATGGATACCTAAAGTAAATGAGTAATACTTAAAAATAATTTGCAAATTGAGGATGAGAGAAATTAGATTTTGAGGCAAGAGCAATAACAAACTCTAGGTAGCATGATTCCAACATCCAATTAGGGAAAAATCAAAGGTGAAAATGAAAAATATTTAATTAGGTTTTAATTTTGAAACTTACACCATCACTTGGGATGGTTTGACATGTATTAATTATTGTGATTATATATATTTGAGTGTTTATTGAAGAGATTTTACTAAATATCTATTTTAAAAGAATTTGATAAATATTAGTGAAATCATAGCTATTTTGTTGAATTAATAAACTTGGTGGAGTGATGTACTAGAAAAAGAGAATCGATGAAAAGGTATGACATTTCTCATGGCATGACGGGTACACCTTTAAATTGTACTAAGTAGTTATGTCATCTTTTCTTGGTCATAATTTTGTATAACAAGTCATGAAAATCCCCACACACAAAAACTCTACCATCGAGTTGTCACAATATTTTTATTATATAACATAGTCTTCATGGCTATAATATTTTTTTGGAGTCAGGGTCACGCTATCTCTAAAATATATAATGATCATGATTTTATGTTTATATCATGGTAACAAAGTACCACACTATATAATTAGTCGTGAAAATTTCATAGCAGTGATTTATTTAATACAGAGTCAAAATAACAAATATTTTGAGTCGCATCATTTTTTTTCATAATGATTTTGTGCTCTAGCAAGAAACTACCAAAGTCATGGTAATTTCTAGTGCTGCAACTTTGTATTAGATAGAATAAATTCATCAATCACAGACATTCCAAAGTCATGCTATTTTGTTAAAAAGATAAAACATCAATCGTGGTCATTCCTAATACTATAATACTTTGTTCAAAATAAAATTTAACTCAATCATAACATTCTCAGCCATAGCATCATGCTCTAGAGGAGAGTTACTTGAGACATGATAATTATTTCCATTTTGAGTTTGATACTCTCTAGAAGATCTAATGAGACTAGAAATTCATGACTTTCAAGCCATTATCATGACTTCTATCCTAAAGTATCTCATTAATATCCAAAGTATATAAGTAATACTTAAAATATTTTGCAAAAAAGGAAGAGGAGAATTGGATTTTGAGCCAAGAACAATAATAAACCCTAGACAAAATAATTCTAACTTCTATTAGAAGTAAATTGAAGGTGAACAAGAGTGATATTTTTTTGAGTTTAGGTTTTAAAACATAGATCATCATATGAGATTTCTTTGGGAGCCCTCAATCCTAATAGATGCCTATCAAAAATATCTCACATGAAATCTTTTCCAATCTTAGTCTAAAATTTAAAACATAGATCATCATATAAGTAATACTTGTTTGTGATGGAAACATGATTTTGTATGATTTATGTTTATGTTAATATTATGATGTAGTTGTTGATGCCATGGATATTAATTATAACTAAAATTTAAAATTTTTACTATATCATAGGTTTATGTATTTGGTCATGATGGACAGTGATAAATATGTCGCAGGACACATGCTTATGGTATGGTAAGAAGGAAGTAATAACTCTTCTAATCTTAATGGATGAGAAAAACCTATATGTGAAAACTCAAGATTGAGATAAATTTAATCATTATAAGTATGGTACTTAAGAAGGTAAAAGTACAAACATGCTTATGACCAATCTATTAAGCATATTCTAGAATAATCGATCTCGAATAATATGGGAGTTAAGTAAAATGTCAACCCAGGTGTTCACCATAATATGGAAGTCATGTCTCAGCTATGATGGATAGTTATAGGTAAGTAATGAGACACACCCAAGAGGAGGTAATTCATACGATAGTGACAATTCTTCAAGTTAATTTTCCTTGTAGGATGTACATGAGTATTATTCATGTGAAAATGCAAGTTAATTATCATGAGTATGGAACTTATGAAATTGAAAGTATAAATGTATTTATTACCACATAAATTTGTGTCTTTAATATATTAGAGGTCAAAGAATAAAAATATATATTTAAGTAAATCATCAAGAGTAGCTGATATATTATCTAAAAAGAGTAGATATATGAATAACCCATAAATAGAATAATATGATGTTTCAATAGTGAAATACCGATTAGACAACTAAAAATGGTTCATCCCTGGTACTTATAGTCTAGATATAACAACCACCTTGTGTACCGAAAAGCACTGAAGCATTTTCATATTAATCTATCATTTACTCGATAATCAAACACAATAATAATCAAATACTAAAGAAGTATCATAATGCATAAGGATGTAGATCAACAATAGAGTTTATGTATCCTTTTGAAAGCTCAAGTAATCTACTCAACTCGAGTTGCTATTAGTTCATTTTTGGTTGATTGAATTACCTAAATAATTTATGTGTGGTCAATATCTAAATTTATATCTATTTTACTATTTATATGATCCATATACTTATGAAACTAAATTAGAAGAGAGAAAATCATCCAATGAGATTTTTAGATAATGTCAATTAACAATAAGTTTTGAAAACCTCAACAAATCAAAATAAGTTACGGGCCCCATTATTGAGAATTATTTGATTGCATTTTGATTAGTCAGCTTGAGTTAACATAACTATCCTTGCAAAAAATTAGTTTTGTGTCAAGTTCTTTGGATATATTTTTTGTTTATTGTGTAGCCTCTATACCTATTAGAGAGAAATTTCTAGGACTTAGTTAATACAACTAGACCTAGAAATAGGGTAAAAAACTTGAACACTTCTAAGATAAAAAAAACTGAAAGAATATAAATGGAAGGAACTGATAGCAATAGAGACTACAAAGGTAGTGAAGGACATGTTATCCATTAGTCTAATACTCATCATACCATAGAAGGTTATTACTAGTCAACTACAATGAATACTTATTATGGGATTCAAATGCAACTTGTGCAAGTGAATAATTTTGAGTTGAAACTGAGTGTGATAGCTAAGGTGTAACAATATTAGTATAGTGAAAGAATTTTAGAAAATCCAAATATTGATATTGCAACTTTTTTGGAGTTGTAAGACATGATAAATATGAAAATAGTTAGCTTGAATGCAATATGATTATAACTTTTTTCATTATCTTTTACAAAAAAAAATTCAGGAACTAGTTCTATTGCTTATCTCGAAATTCACTATAAAGTTGAGATAAACTTATCAAGTCTTTCTTACCACATTTTTCCCACCTCAAATCTCCTCTCAACTATGGAGACAAATAAACTGATTTTGATAAGAGAGGTAAAAGACATTATATGATACTTTGGATCAATTCAATAGACTTTTGAGATGATGCCCACAATATAGATTTGAATTTTGGTACCATGCTCAAACTTTCACAAATGGGTTAAACAACATTAGGAGGTACATGATTGATGTGACTCCGGGTAGTTCTATTATGAACAAATCACTAAAATTAGCACATTATCTAATGAAGAGCTAAGAAAGAATTACTATCAAACTTTGAATAATTGAGTATTTGAAATAATGTAAGTTGGAGTATTGAAGTTAGATTGATTGACCCCTATGAAAGCTAAGATAGATATATTTTTAATAAATTTTGAGCCCAAAAGTACAAATAGTTGAGAGTAAAAAAAGTTTTTCTTTGGCAACAACTATAAATAGATAATTTTGACCTTCTATGTTAAGTGTAGGATGCCAATATTTTGTAGAACAAATGGTATATATTTCAACCCAACAATAATATCTTCACACACTACCAACAGAATAAGAGAATTCATGAAAACCTATCATATGGTAGTTATGGCATTGTGCAATAGAATGTGAGTTCATTTCAAAAGAATTTTGGGAATAACAAAATTGGTTATTAATTTTAAGGAGCCTCAAGCCCAAATTTCAGCCACCTAAAAAAATAGAAAAGTTGTCACTTAATGATAATATACTTGCCTTGCTCATGGAGACATAAAAGAAATAATCTTCAATTTAACTAGATGGAATGGATTGAAATGAGATTAGAACACATAAATATGGTAATAAAGATCACAAAAAATCAACTTGGAAAACTATCACTATCAATGAATGAAAAGATTATGAATGAACTATTGAGTGATACCAAAAAAAAATCCAAATAAGTACTTATTCATTATACTAATAAGTGGCAAAGATTGATGAGACAACAAATAGAAATGGAAGTCAAAGATAAGCTAAAACAGAATAAGAAACTATGACTAAACGAATCATTATTTTTTCTAAACTCGTGACACAACCCAGCACAAAGGCAAAAAATATTGTAATATTTTTCAAAGTCATGACATTCATAGAACCCACTTCCCAGCACACACCTATTATTTTGTGTTCAAACTATCGAGCATTCTTATATATTTTAGTAGTTTATAATGATGTGTAGATATGAAAATAAAGCTAATATGTGTTGATTTTATGACTTTAGTATTTTAGAGAGTTTTGATAAATTTCATGAAATCAATAGGTTTTTGGAAGTGTTTAGTAGAGAGGAAAATCAATAAGTCTCACATAATGTTATACTATTATCATAGAGTCATAGTCATACTTAGCTAGAAAATTTTTAATAGCTATGATATTAATTCACATAATGATATGATAACATCAAGAAAGTTGTCTATTGGTGCTCAAGATTGGTGCCAAGTCCAAGTATCATGATTTTATCTTTATATGGTGCATTAGTCTCAACTCAGAACCATGACTTCATTTACAAAGATGCAAATGTTTACCTACAGATAGTTATAGAGCTACAACTATTCATGTTGAAATCATGATAAGTATTCAAATGCTATGAATTTTGTGATACTAGATATTATTGATTACATTACTTGAGTATGATTATTTCTAAGTTTATGACTTTTCTCTTCAAAGAAATGCATAGCCATGACTTGTATGATCAAGTTAAGTACCAATGTCATGGCATCCTAATAGAATCATGATAATATGACATATGGAAGAGAATGTTAGTGTAGTGGGCACCTACAATGCTACAAATACTTGAGATATATGAAGGGTTACATTTTCATCGCAACCATTTCACATATTCATGACCATAGCTAACTCATGAAAGATATTCTTAGTTTCATTGTTATTTCTTAGTACCACGGTTATATAAAAATCAAAAAGGGTCATTTCCAATATTGTGGCTTCCACACAGCATCATCTCTATAACACTAAATGAGAAGCCATCTCAACTCCATGGTTATTTTTTATTATTGTGGACCTTATGGATTATAAATAGAAAGAGGCATGAAATAGCCATTTTACAGCATTGTGACTTCTTCTACATAGACATTTGGCCCAATTCATGGTCAGTGCCAATGCTGCTACTTTGTGTGACATAAAGATTAATATGTAAAATAAATTCGTGAGCATTTTATAAAGATTTAACCTCAAACCAAAGAGATTAGTCCAAGGTTATGAGTTTGTCTGAAAGCTACAACCTACTACTTAGAGTAATGTAAGGTTTCCCAAGTATAAAAATATCTCATTTCTTCTCCTTTTCTTTCACGTAATAGAAAATTCATGTGACTACCACATTCTAGGGGTGAATTTAATGCTCTCTAGGGGTTCCACAAGAACAAATGGATGTTAACTTTATGTTAATCCTTAGAGTTGGGAAGCATGGTTCCAAAACCCACTGTTGTATGGATAGATTCAAAAATTTTTATCAAACTAGTGTGAGTTTAGGATTTGTATAAGTAAAGATATGTAATGTGAATTAATTTTACTTTTGAATTAATGCATAGTTTGATTTATTTTATATATGAATATTGATGGATGGTGATTATATAGAATTTAGATTAAGGCTTCAACTATTGGTAGGTTTGTGCTAGATTTTCATGGTGGATGATAAAAGATAAATCATGAGGCTTACTTATGTATATAATAGAAAAAAGTGATAGTCCTTCTGGCTATGATACACAAGATAAATTTATACGTTGAATCCTAAAATTTAGGTATGTTAATCATTTTGAGTATGATACTTATAAAGCTAAAAGTATGAATATTTTGAGATGGATGTTATATAGAATATTCTCTCGGGGGGTTCACCTTTAGTGTGAAAGTTGTATCATTACCAAGGAGGATGTGTGAGTATGCTGTGACTCACAAGGTAGTAACAACTCTTATTAGCTATTTTTACTTGTATGGTTCCATTAGTTAAACTTGAGATAAATATATAGTAATTATGCAAGTATGGTCTTATAAAGTCAAAAATGCTAATACGTACAAATTATGTCAATTTATGGCCTTTATGGTATTTGAGAGTGGAGAATAAAAGTCCACATGTGAATTAATCATGAAGGATTATTGATGAAGTTGCATAAAAGTATAGAATTATAAATGACTCTTAAATAGAGTTGAATTATTATCTTAGAGGTGACGTACCAAGTGGACAAGTATTAAGGGACTACCATTGAGATAGACTCAATGGTGATAACCACTTTGTATGCTATTAGGGTAATAAGTCATTGTATAATACCCCAACTTTCATTCTGTGTCCAACATAATATAAGTTGAACTACTTAAATATTCTTACATAGATTAAATGAATAAACCATGAACCTATGAAAGACTAATAATATGAGTATCCATTTTACTAAAAATGGGTTATTTCATTATTTAATAACTAACCTACTGATAAAATCTCTTTGAGATTGATATCTAAACAAAAGTCTATTTTACTATGTATACAACCCATGTACTAGAAAATTTCAATTGACAAGATAGTCTCATTACTAATTTTTTATGATATTGCCTAACCAATAAAATTTAGTGACATAACAAAGTTGCAATAAGTTTTTACTACTATTATCAAGAATTATTTAGTTTGGTTAGTCAACATGAGTTGATATAATTATTCTTGTAAAATGATAATTCTCTTTTAGTAGTTTAGATAGTATTAATTTTGATAAATATTTTTGAATCTTAAAACTAAATCTTATTAACTTATTTGAACGTGGATAGTTGTCTTGTTGATTTGCTTGTATTTTTTCTTTCTAGCTACCAATATATAAAATCAGAATGTCTAGTCAATCTTTCCAAGATTTCATAGTAGAGTATCTTAAAGAGTTATGAGAGGAGAATAATATACACAAAAGGCATTTTGGGAAAATTAAAATAGAAGTGAGCAAGAACATCCCAAACTATAATAATAATTAGATTTATCATGCTCAAAAAAGTGACTTCTATTATGAACCTTATAAAAATTAGTATCAACTATATTATTTGTTGAGAGAGTAACATAGAATGAAGATATGGTAGCCATGATGAGAAGACATATTATGAATCTCAGCCATATATAGGATCTTATTGGACAACTAAACATGATGAATTACTGAGAGAATTGAGAAGCGACAATGCTCTTGAAAAAGAAAAGATGAGACAATGGATAGAGAGAGTGAGAGAGAGAAGAAGTCATGAATTAGTTTAAATCAAAAGAAAGTGTTGCATTAGAAATCCTTGTAGTTAAGGCAAAAATAGTTATGATTGACTATTAAGAAAAGGAATAAGTGAAGGATGAAACTTCTATGGTCAATATAAAGGTAATTTGGTAAAAAAAAACTTGAAGAAGAAATTGAAAATTTTGTAGAAACAACTGAAGCAAATGATAAAATCTTTATGACTAATATGAAAATAATTGTAATAGAAAATCTTGAAAAGGAATTCCAAGATATGTCTTCCACAACCAAAGAAAAAACTAAAGCAAATAATGCAATCTTCTTAACTGGTACAAAAAAAATTTATGGTGAAAATTTTTGAAGAGGAACTCAAAGATATGACCTCAACTATTCAAGAAGAAAAAGTTGAGGTGGATCATAAAGCTTTGGTGGCTGAATTGGAAAAAAGTTGATGAGTTGTGTGCACTTGAAATTGAAAAAGCCAAGACTTTTCATAATGTCAAGGCTTGGAAAAAATAAAGGAGAAATGAAACATGCAAATTAATTGCGTGGATGAGAGAATAGAGACAATTATTCCTCCATCATTCAAGAAAATACCGAAAGAATAAGGAAGAAAGAAGTAAAACAATATACTAAGAAATTTGAATGGATAGTAGAGATTTTTGACGGAAAGAAATAAGTTTTGAAGGTGTAGCTTTAAATATAGCAATGTTTGGGAGGCAACCCAGTATTCTTTTTTATTATTTGTGTGATAAATTGTGATTGTTTTGAGAATAAAAATTACATGTACATATTTATACTATACCCCCCCCACATACAAAAGAATAGTAGGTTCAAATTAATAGCTATTCATAATTTTTTTGCCAAAGATATAGTAATTTTTTAGAGTGATAATTTTGGTGTTATAAAAAAAAGCTCATTATAAGCTACATGATAAGGTCATGGAAGTTTTCTAGATATATGAATTTGACATTATAGAAGAAAAAAAATGCCATACAAGTTACATGACAAGGTCATGACAGTTTTTCAAAACCATGACGTTTATGCTATAGAAGAAAGAGCATTATAGAAGCTATATGAAAAAACCATTACTTTGATGCAATATCTTAACTTGGAAGGTATTGATTTCTTCAACATCACAATTTTTCATTTATAGAAGAAAAACAAACTCATATATTCATGACCTTCAATTACCATGTAGCAACTATGAATACATAACCCTCAAATCTCCTCCACAAAAAAGCCCTACTTTTCTATCGACAGCATGATAATCACCCTAAATTCTCATTGCTTAGTGATTTTACAATGGAATGAAGAAAATCAAAAAAGAAAAATATCATAGAGTCAAGCTGTAAGGAGAAAGGGAAGAGATAAAATTTTAATGCCACAGAGATGCCAATCAAAGTCATAGTGCACAAGCTAACTTTCATTACATAAATTGAGTTGAGATGGATGGATTCCATGCTTTGAAAAAAAAAAGTTTATTGGAGAAGGTGGATTCAATGAAATCATTCCTTCATTTGGTGATATTATTAGAAAGCATAATTAGATATTATTTTGAATGCAAAGAGAATGGATAGATGTCTTAGTTATAAAGAGTTCTATATGAATTTGGAGGATGGAAGGGGGAAGATGGGCTATGTGAAATGGATTTGATTTTGGTTTGATAGGAGAATCATTAAGGAGCTGTTTGGATTCCTAGGGGAAAAAATAGTATGGATTACAAATCTCTCCGTAGAAAAATAGATTTTCTAGCTATCACTAAACAGTTGACAAATGAAGAAGACACATAAAGGGTGATGTCAAAAAGTGCTTATAGATATTTTGAGAGTAGTCAGGAAAAGACATGATCATTTTATTACCCACTCTCCATTTTTTTATGATTATTATAGAAAGAGCAATATTGTTGTATTCCATGATCATTGGGTACAATTTTGATGGGTAAATAATTTGAAGAAATATGTATAAGTCAATACAATGTATCTAATTGTTTCCCCCTAACATTGTCAGACATAAAGAAAAAAATTGAATGAGACAAAAAAAGGAAGAAAATAAAATGTTAAAGGATAAAAATCAGCTGGAATTTAGAAAGATGGTTCATCCTTCACCTTGAGTGACACACAAATGATAGGAAGAAGAGGAGAGGGGCGAAAAGATGAGATAGCCCACATTGAGCATTCCTTAGCTACAAATAGTGTCATATTTATGAACATTTTACATATTTTGAAAAATGATCAACTAAACATAGAACAAAATAAGGAAGAGCTAAAAAGAAAGATCTTTTCTCTGTGCAAAGGAATAGTGAAAGAGGTCGGAAAGAAAAAATAGATGTGGGGAAACATCTTTATAAAAAAAGTAAGCTTTTGTCACAACATAAGAAAGGGTTCAAGATAGAATCCACAGACTCTTGGAGGAAAAAATGAGATGCATGTATGTTAGACTGGTAGGAAGTATCAAATCATTTGAAATTATATACAAAATGGTTGTGATAGATTAGAAAAGAGCAATGAAGGAAAGAGACAGTAAATGGGAATAAAGTAACATAAAGGAAGCACTAGTAAAATGATGTAACAATAAAGTATAGTGCACGCCAAAAAATTTTAATATTGTAATGCAAAGTTTTGAGTTTGTACTAAATTCAATTATGTGAAGATGGGACACTCTGTATGACCTTTGGCTAAGATATTAAATAAGTTATTTGCATGGAGAGGATATTCAAAAAGTTCATCCATTTCTTTACCACCTTTTGAGCACTCAAAATCAAATTTCCTTTTCAAAGAATATGATCTTAAAGAGAAATCATATCGGTTACCTCCATCACTATCATGATTTATATTTTTGTTGTTTAATCTCATATTGTGATGATGTACTCATTATGTATAAATAAATTGAGATGTCTAGATATTGTGTTTCTTTTTCTTTTTTTGGAGGGAAAAGTTATTGCTTGGGGATGAGCAATTATTTTAGTGTGGAAGTTTATCTGGTGTTCAAACTATCGAATATTCTTATGTATTTTGATAGTTTATAATAATGTACAGATGTGAAAATAAAACTAATTTGTATTGATTTCATAACTTTAATATTTTGGAAAATTTTGATGAATAATCATGAAATCAATAGATTTTTAAAAATGTTTAGTTAATTGGTAGATCAATGAATCTCATTTAGTTTCATCATTCATTCTTGGTTGAAACTCTACCTAATTGATCAGGGTAATTCTTCTATGTCACGACATGAATAACTTGTTAGCATTATCTTTCTACAATCCAATATATTCTCAATAGTTATGATATTTATCATAGTCATGACTATGCTTAACTCAAAAAAATTTAATTGCTATGATATTAATTTTCCATCACAATAATCAAGTATCCCACTAGTTCTCAAGTTAATGGTCAAGCCTAAGTGGCATGACTTTATCTTTATATGGCTAGATAGTCTCAAGTCAAAGCCATAACTTTATTTACAAAGCTATAACTTTTAAGTTATAAAAAATTATAAAGTCAAAGCCACGTCTTGTTTGACATCTTTAATGGTGATAAGTAATCATCAGTTAATGCATGAGTATGTTGTAACTCACAATGTAAAGATAGCACTTATGAGCTAGTTTTACTTACATGATTCCCATCAGTAAAACTTGAGAGAATGGTATATTAATTGTGTGAGTATAATACTTGTGAAGTCAAAAATGCAAATGCTTACCTTCTTTGTCAATCTATGGTCTTTATGATATTTAAGGCTAGAGAATAAAAGTGTACGGGTGAAGTAATAATAGAGGTGTCAAATGGGACGTGTCGGGCCGGCCTGACCCATTTTTTTAATGGCCCGACCGTGCTTTCATGTCGGGCCAGGCACGACACGAGCCCGGGGACGAAAAATTTCTGTGCAGAGCCGGCCCAGGCACGGCAGAATCGTGCCGTGCCTCGTGACGGGTCGGGCCGGCCCGGCTTGGTTGACACCTCTAAGTAATAATCAAGGATAATTGACAATGTTGTTTGAAAGATATAGGATTGTAAATGACATTGGAGTAAAGATAAATAATTATCTTAATGGTGATGTATCGAAAGGAAAACTATATATGAGGGCACTATCATTCATATGGGTTCAATGGCAATAATCACTTTGTATGTTGTTAGGGAAAAAAGTCATTGCACAACACCCCAACCTTCCATCGATGTCAAACATAATATAAGTTGAACGACTTAAATGGCATCATATAAATTTACTGAATAAACCATGAACCTAATATTATCAAATAATTTGAATATTTATTTTAATAAAAATGGGTTATCTTTATATTCAATAACCAAAATATCAATATAATTTATGTGGGATCGATATCTAGATGAGAGTCCATTTTACTACTTGTATGACTCATGTACTTACATATCTTAGCTGATGAGATACTCTTGTTAACAAGCTTTTGGAATATCACCTAATCAGATAAAATTTGGTGGCATAATAAAGTCACAACAATCATCACCCATGACAAATGAATAGTGGAGAAGGAGAAGTGATGTAGATTACCTAAAGTGATGATCAGAATGATGTGCAAGAGAAAGACTATACAAATAGTAAATATCTTCCTCATAATCTTTCTTTTACATGACAATAGAATGATGTGCAAGAGATTTCTCAATGTTTTCTAGAAGTTGGATTCCAATATTCCATTTACTAAAGTCTTATCTCAGACACTAAATTACATAAATTTCATGAATGATATAAAGAGTAGTAAAAGAAAGTTAGATACATATGGAATGGTGGATATGACTAATAAATGTAGTACTTTCATGTAACATAAACTTCTGAGAAAGCTAAAGGATCTAAAAAGTTTTACAAATTAGTGTATTATTGGGGAACATACTTTCTAAAAGGTACTATGTAATTTGGGAATTAAATATGAATTTGATGTCATTATCCATAGATCTAAAGTTAAACTTATGCAAGATTAATCCAATTTCTCTTTCATTTCAAATGACTGGTCATTCAATCAATATTTCTATATGCTATATTGAAGATGTATTGGTAAATTTTGGTAAATTTATTTTTCTAGTAAATATTGTTGTGCTAGATATGAAAAAGGAATATGATGCTCCATTGATCTTGGGATAACTATTTTTAGTCATTGGATAGACATTAATTGATGTCAATAATGAGGAGTTGACACTTCATCTGGGAAAAGAATAAGTGAAGTTCAACCTCTACAAAACCTTTTAGAATCCAAACTATGAAGAAGAAGATTATTATAAACTAGATAGCATCCTACGCAATGTGATGAGATAGAATATGGACTTCAAATGGAAAGATTTTATAGAATACTATTGGACCGAAGAAGATAGATATGATGAAAATTTTGATAAACTTTGGATTGAAAAAAATAGTGGAAGTGATAATGAAGAACGAGATTACTATGAAATCATATTATTTTTCAAAGCCATGACTTTTTAAGAATGAAAGTTAGACTACTATGATGATGTGAATGAAAAGGCAAAACAATGAAATTCTCAATTCAATAACATGGAGAAATTATTGAGGAGATATTTGAGATTGCAAAAGAAGTACAAGCAAAAAAAGTTCTTAAAGATATTGTGACATTATATGAAGATGAAGTAGTAATAATGAAAGCCATGACTCTTAAAGATATTGTGACTTTATATGCTAGATCAATAAAGAAAGTCATAGTAGAAGATAAGGCTATGAAAATGGAGGAACATAATCATAAATAGAAAGCTGAAACTCTTTCCAAAACCATGACAAATTTGATCCAAAAAGTAATTCTATAAATCATAACTTCACATAAAGTCACAACATTACCAAAGAATATCATAGGCAATGATGGTGTGGCTTATTCTAAAGTCATAGTATCCATGGAAGAAAACCCCAACCCAAAATAGATATTATATATAATTACTTGATGTTGGAGAAAAACTGAGGAAGACAAGTAGGAGAAAGACTATAGGGAGAAGATTGTCTGAACCACTAAGATCGCTAACTCAATTAAAGATATAGTGAAGATCTATCTATGGGCAAACATATTGATACTTAGGAGGTAATACAAATTTTTTTTTTGCATTGTGTGATGTAATAAATGTTTTTAAAATTTTTTAAAAATATATACATACACACTTAGACACTTGCACACGTAGATACCCAAAAGAAGTCATGGCACTCAAACCCAGCCATGACTTTCTAGTAAGTTTATTGAAGTTACAATACTCAAACCTAGCTATGATTATTATTTAAAAGGGAATTCATGATATTTTTCTTATTATATATGATAAACCCTAATCATATATAAAACCCTTAACCCTAATCTTTGTGATACTTCTAATTCTTCTTTTTCTTTACTTTGATGAATACTTATATAACTCTAACTATCAAAGATCTAAGCAAACATTGATAATGAGATATTGATTTCAAAGGTATAAGTGAGGAAAGAGGAAACCAAATCAAGTTGCAGAGCCAAAGGCAAGTGATAAAGGCATTCAACTACTAAGACTTCTTCCAAAGTCATGGTGTTAGAGCCATCTTTTCTTATAGAATAAGAGAAGAGATAGATGAACTCTATGTTGGCAAAGAAAAACTTCATAGGAGAGTGAAAGTTTAGTGAGTTTATTCCACCTTTTCGAGAAATGATTGAGAAAAGAAATTAGGATAAATTATACATTCACATGGAATGGGGGAATGCAACTATTATTAGGGAGTTTTACTCCAATTTAAAATATTTGCAAAATTAGAGGTATTATGTATGAGGAGTTTGAGTGTGATTTGGTAGAAAATTTATTAATAAAATATTTGGATAATAAGGAGCCTTGGATGATATGCCCTTCAAAATCAAATCCCTAAAAATATAACTAAACTACAAGATAATCACCAAGATATTGATAGATGGAAGAGGAGATTTGAGAGTTTTTTCAAAAAGTGTATATGAGCACTTAGTACAGGGAGAACTCACAGAGGAGAGTAATATCTAGGTTATATTTCTTATGCCATATTTTGTGCTAACTCTCATATCTTTACCATCATGCAAGATTGGGTGATATTACTTCTCCATAGTGAAATGATTTAAGATCTATGCGGAGAAAAATTTTGAGTAGTTCATTCTCAACTTTTAAAATAGTGAATTCTCCAACTAAATAATTCACTCTTCTTTAATTATGATGCTATGCTGAGCTGAGGGAGTCTTGATGATAATAGTGCCCATTGATGTCCTCCTAACATTGGTGGGTATGAAGAAAGGGCATGAAGAAGACAATAAAAAAATAATGACTTTTGAAGGGAAAAAGTCAACATAAGTTAGTCATGAAGTGTCACTCTTTCCCAAAGCTAATGTAGAAGTGATGAAAAGAAGTAGAAAAAAAACATTAAGAAGAATTGTCATATATATTTGATCATTATTTGATTAGGCAAAGAAGTGACTTGGGAGGAGCCATCGATATTCTGAAAGTGATGAAATTGGAGATTAACTATAGAGAAGCATTCTTGAGGGCATAAATAAAATTGATGCATAGTTCCTTAGTAGTTGAATCTGAGAAATGATATAACAAGTGGGAAGAGTACATGAAAAGAAAAGAAGATGGAGACAAAGCTAATGCTAAGAGAAAATATGCATTGTGAGAGATGCTTCTCAACAAGGAGTATTTATTTATAACTACTCAAGAAAACTTTGAAGATCACATAATAAATATTTTAAAAGTGGTGATGAAATAAATGGAGACTAGAGTGATGAGAAGGGTCAAATCATTTAGGAAGCTCTATAAGACCATCACAAATGGATAGAAAAAAACTATTGTGGATATAGATTAGATAAAGAAGGAAAATATGCACTATATAAAGAAACAATGGATCTGGGTTTGGGGAATTATAGTGACATGGAGATGATAGAAATTTACACTTGGTTCATTTGAAGATTCACTAAACTTTATTAGAAAACATCAAAACACTTATTGCAGATGATCATGGAGATGATAGAAATTGAAATGCATAGCAAGCATTAAATGATATTGATAGAGACATTCCACATCCATGCTCACATGTGAGTTCTCTAGAGTAAAATTCTAATTTCAGGATTTTAATCTTTGCGACTAATCATACCAATAGTTTTATGATATACTTTGTGAAAACAAAGCATGCCATAAAACTTTTTGCAATGTGATCATGTAGATGATAGAAATTGAAATAGATAGCATGCATTAAAAAAGATTCATAAAGATATTCAACATCCATGCTCACATTTGAGTTCTCTAGAGAAAAAAAATTCTCATTTTAGGATTTTAATCATTGCTATTGATCATACCAATTGTTTTATGAAATACTTTGTGAAAACATAGTATTCCATAAAACTTATGTGTGCCATATTAGTTTGAACATCATGATAAGTTTAAAATTAATTACTACTATTATAATTTTTGTTTGATATCATATACTTTTAGCTAATCGAAATTTCATAATCATTCCAAGAAGTTTAATACAAAATATCTCACAATAAAAGAATATTTAGTGAAAACCAATATTTCAAGGTGGGCTTGGACATATCCTTCTTTTTCTCATAGGTTATATAAAGTCATATCACTATGTTCAAATTTTAAGAAACTAAGAATGAATAATATTTTTTCAATTACATTTTTCATTGACTTTTTTTTTTTGAGAGGTACACATGTTGTTGTTTCTTTTTCCAAATACCATAAAAAATACATATGTTATTTGAGAAAAAACTAATTATGACCATCTACCCACTAATGTAAACTAGAACTCCATGTGAACATGTGTTGGCTATTATTTTCGAGTGAGGCGTAAACTTGTTTGACTTGGGTCATAAGTCTTGCATGATTGATCCTATTATAACTCATATGGTGAAACTATATATTTGTGAGAAAAAAAAACAAATAGGATTTCTAATAAGAGATAAAAGACGTGAAAGTATTACTTTCATGAGAGAAAGCTACCCACTAATGATCATGCTTCATGAGAGAAGTGGAAAATATCATAATCGTGCTTCTTTGGAAGGAAGAATGCCAACTCCATAAATGTTAGATACTTCAACAACAAATAATTCATGATCGTTCCTCAAAATTTCCATTATTATTATTTTTTGTTTTATAATAATGATTAGTATGTGATCAAATTTTAAATTTTTATTTATTGAAAGAATAAATTTGAATTTATGGAATATTCATAAAATTATGATTGAAGTTAATTGAAAATAATTCAATAAGTAGCAAAGTTCTAAATTGTTATGTATATAATTATTATATGGTTAATTTAATTTAAATTATACATAATTTTAAATTCATGAACTAAAAAGCAACACCACTAAAAATCATAGAATATTTTAATCATCATATAAGTTAATAAAATAAATGATTCACTCGAAAAAAAAATTCTAAAAATCATTGAAAATACACCATGAAATACATAATAAATGTTGTCAAACCTATACAAAATTATTATCAAAACACATATACTAGCTACGTCACATTTCAAAGTCAACAAAATTATTCTAAATTTATTCTATATTAATGAGTTATATCGAATAATATTTGAAGATATAGCTAATATATTATCATCAAAAATAATAAAATATAATCAATTTGTGCTCAACATTTATCAAAGTCAATGAAATATCAAAAAATCATGACTTCTTTTTGAAAAAAAATAGTGAGAATGATTTGTACATTTAAAATCATTCATTCTAAGCCTAAATTTATAGAGTATGAATTTGTGATTTAATCAAAATTTTGAGTTTTGTTTTTTTTTTCAAAATCATTATTTTTTTTTTCAAAATCATTGTTTTTTTTTTTTGCAAACATTTCCATCAGCATAAAAAATAAAGATTATTGCAAATATAACTGTGAATGACCATCACCTTAATGTAAAATTTAAATGTTTATTTAATATTTCATCTACTCATCTTTAAGAAGTGTAATGAAATATTTTGGCATGAGGCTTGACAAGAGATCTCTTCCTACTTTGTATAAGTTGCATCTTGAGCAACATAAAATTGCCTGCTTTATTTTATTCTCACTTTTATTTTCTCTCTTTATTCTCACTTTCTTTTATTTCTCTCAATTTCTCAATTATGTATAACCTAAATTTGTTAATTTAATTCCCGGTTTACAACAAGTTATCAATATGAATTGATTTCAAAATAATTATCTGATTTCACATTTTATTACCATTGATTTTGTTTTAATAAATTATGTTATGTATTTTTAAAAGATTATACAAATTATTTAGTTTGGATTATAATCAATTGTAGTGTTGATGTTTCCATTTTACTATAATTGATTCAAATAAATTTATTTTGTTATAAATTTGAAAAATTTTGACACTAATATTCCTTCATCATCTCTATAAAAGTCTAACAATATATATTTCTTATGATACATGAAACATCTATTTAGCATATAGATTTGAAAAGTAGATATGACAACTAAAGTACTATCATTCTTCAAGGAGCTCATTTTGATTTGATGTGCTCAAGGTTGTAAGAATTTAAATATATTAGTGAATGCGATTTCACACTTATACATCTTGTCTTCTCTCTATGCATAATAATGCCTTTATTGGGCTACTTGCACATATAATCATATTATTAGTAAATCTTTTTGATTATGCAATTAAGACAATCCATCTTGACAATGATATAGAATTTTCTTCACAAATAATGAGCATCTTGTTGCTCAAACTCATACCTAAAATAGTTTAGCAAAATCATTTAGCAAGTTCATCCAATTAATAGTTCGATCATTACACATGAAAACAAATTTATCTATTTTTGTATTTGATATGTTATTATGTATGGAGTAAACATAATTCATGTTCGACCTATGTATCATGAATACTCTCCTTTGGGAGTCATGCTTGGAAATAACCAAATAGTTCAAATTCACAAATATTATATGTACCAAGCAAATTACACAACACACTAAACTATATATCCAATGAAGGATTTATGTGAGTTTGATTCTCTATCTACTTTAAGATATCTCGAATCTTTGATTAGATGTATCTTTGTAGCTCACCTCATGGTTTGTAATTTAAATGAGAATTTCTTTCGTCATTGGAGAGAGAGAAAACTAATTTTAGAAGAATGTTAAAATTACTCAGAATATATCTATTTCATCTCATTTAAATTCTTGCATATTCTTATGTGAATTAAAAGCTTACAAAATTATTCATTTATATTATCTTGCAAACCAATCATCAGATGCCTTCATTATTATAAACAATGTAACATGGTCACATATCTCAGCTACACAAATCTATCATGAATTTATGTTCTTGAAGGACATAATAAATGGATCTAAAACATGCTTAGAGTATGGTTGACCCATAATCTCAAAGGATATAACTTCTTATAAGAAACGAACTCATGGAATAAACTTTGCATTTTGGTAGAGATTTATCATAATAATTGATCAATCTTAAATTTATAATTTTTTGTACAAGAAGAGACACAAACAATGCTAAAAAATCCTAAAGAGGAACATAGCAAATAAACAACCTCTATGGAGACACATTTTGAACAATAAGCCTTCAGGGAAAAAATATATATGAAAATTATGAAATTTTAGTAAATCACATACACAAGGGTGAAAATGAAATTAAATTAATATTGTTGTTAACAATTTTTTTTTTTAGTTTTTAAGTGACTATAGGAGTTGTGAGCACTCTTCATCATTTTAAGAAATGATGAAGATTACAAACTATGAAACATGGAAGCTGGCAACATAGAAATGATTTACCAAATATAAATGAAACTATACTAACACAGTTAAAATAATTAATAAAACATACATTTTTGGACTTGATCTTTGGTCCAAACACCCGAAGACATAAAATCTATAGCTACAAATGCTAATGTGAATAACAAGATTTCAAGATTTAAAACTTAACCAGTAGCATGTGATTTCTTGTAGAACCTTTGTATTGACCAAGAGGAAGCACACTCTTCTTCCATGGACCTGCACGCAATCACAATTTTTTTATTAATTTGATAGTCTCATAAGGATTGAATATGTATCTCATGTTGGTCACTACCACATATTTATATTGATCTATATATAATACTACATAAATTAAAAATCTTTGAATGATATACATTGGATGAAGAAAATAATGCTTAATCAAGACGTGCATGTGAAAAACTAATTTTAATAAATTTTGGTAGTAATAGAAAAAAATTAACTAAATATATTTTCTTCATATTTTGATTGATTCATTTAGATTACATAATGTCAAGTATTTATATACACATGTACAAGGGTGATCTTTCTATCTTTTAATTTTAAAATACAAGTATTCTGTCATGATAGGGTTGATCGAGAGATACAATTATTTTTTTGCACTTGTGAATAATATTGTTGAGCTGAGAAGATAAATTTACCATTCTCGAAACTTTAGGAGTTGATATTTGCATTTGATGGAGAGCCTTTTCCAGGTAGCTTCATATCATGCATTTAGTTAAGTTACAATGATACTTGAATGTATTAAAGTAATTTAGATGCATGTTGCATAAATATATTAGAAAATATAAAAAGAAAAGTATGTGAAAAACTGTGTCCATACATTTTTATTATTAATCAAAAATCAAAATTTCATTTTTTATGATACATATCAATAAATTAAATCTTGTTGCGACTCTTGAAAAAATATCAAAAAGAAAAAATTATATGAGACCATAATTTGGTATGAATGATTTTGAAAAAATAAAATTTTATCTTAACTTGAGGTTCAAATATTTCTAGGCAGAGTACTGGTACATCACTCAATATACACATAAGAAAATACATTTTTATAGAATAATTTAAAAAAAATGAATTATTTGGTCATGAACTATAATAACTTATCATTATTTGTGCACATATATATCTTGCCACTTGTTCCCATCCAACTAGTATTTGTTTCTATTAATTTATTAATAAAATATAGTTTAGCTCCAACTTGAAGGTATTGGCAAGATAGCAAATATATATTATGTTATCACTGCGACTCTTCTAAGATTAGTCAATTTCAAACAAAATATATTTTTAATTATAATATTATTGTTATTTCATGAAGATTTATCAAACAATAATGATGGCTACATTGTTTAATCACTTAGAAATACATACCATTCATGAAGTAAGTTGTAGGCGTGCGTGACTAATATCTACGATCTATAATATTTAATACATAGATACAAGGAAGTTATATTTGATGATATATAATTTAATACATTTTATCTAAATTCATATAAAGACAACTTTCATAACAATGACAAATTTGATTTTCAACAAAAACACTCAAATAGTACTTTAACATATCTATTCACGAAAGTCATAACTTTTTTTAGTATTCTCAATGAAAGTGATATACAAAATTAATATGAATCAACTTAAGGATAATAACTTGAGTGATAATATGTTCATGAAGGAATATGAAGATGTTATACCCTTTTTCTCTTTTTTCTAGGTTATTTCTCTATTGCCTAAGTTTTTTTTTTCACCTTCCCCTCAATTCATTCTTACCAATCCCATGGTAGATGCATGCGACAAACTTCCATATTGATCTATCATATCAATAGTGATCGCGACCAAGCACATTTATCTTTGGAGTTCTCTCTTGCCTAAGTTATTTTCCATGTTGTCATTCAATGGAAAGTGTGGTAAAATATAATGGCGAACGCCGACCACTTCACAAAAATTTAAATATTGATTTATTTTTTTTAATCTTTAACCCATCCCATCTCCCACATCCCCATCCGCCAGCCCATACCCACTTCTCAGCTCGTCCCCTTCTTCCCAACTTAGCCCAACTTAGACGGATGCGATACAAGCAACTTTTAAATTGGTGAATCATCTCAATGTTATCTTACTTAAAATAGTTTTGATTTGAAAATTATTATAAAAATATTTTGCATTAGTGATGACACAATGGCATTCAAAAACTCTCATGCATTGTATAAAATTGAATTTTCAATAAATAAAATATTTTATTTCTCATTTTCTTATTCTTATGTTATCTTAATTTCTCAATTATTCAAAGTTTAAAATCTAACATCATCTGGAAAAAATAATTCTTTTAAAACTCAATTTTAGATAAATAGCCATTTATCATGAAAGAGGTCTAGTTTTTATAAAAATATCCTCATTGTTTTTTTTTTTTGGTAATTTTTTTTGTTATCGAATTAATAATAATCAAATTTTATTTATTCAAAACTTGACTACTGTTTAGTTGGGTAACATACCCAAAAAAAAATCATTATTCAAATAAAATAATGTGTTGGGTTATTTTTATAAATTTACTTTTAGTTCATTGATCCAGATAATTCTTAAATTTACTAGTCTGGTTATCTATTAAATTAGTTACAGGATTTTATTATTAATTAACATCTATATATAATCATTTGTTTTAACTTTTTTAGTTGTTAAAATTTATTCCTACAACCCCATTCGAAAGTCCCAAGCCTCCTCCCCCAGGCGCCAAGCCCCCAGCCCCCAGCCCCCTGCCCCCATCGCAGAAAACTGATCCGCGTCCACCGGTTATCGGGTTTCTATTCTAAGCGTGAGCGAGGAAGCGGGAAGCCGGGAACGGAACTCTTTTCGAAAATTGAAAGGAATCTCGACGCCCACACCCACCCCAACACCCACGCCCACACCCATCCTACACCCACACTCACACACCACACCCACACCCACACCCACACCCACACCCACACCCACACCCACACCCACTCCCGCTTGCCACTTTTCTCGCTCATGTCCATGGGTACCTTGTTACCCACCACGTCAGACCATGAAGAAGATTCATGGGAGCTTCGCCACGACGAAGATGGCTTCACTTACAAGATCCGGAAGCGCCGACATTCTGACTCAGTCGCTTTAGCCTCTGTCTCTTCTCTAATGGATTCAAAGGTGGGTGAGAGTGTAATTAGAAAGCGTAGATTAAAGACATTCGTGATGCTTAGGAATCGGTATCGTGAAGAAATTGAGAGCTGGCAGCATTTGTCAAACTTGTTACGGGTAATGGAGCAAAGATTTAATGATAATTCTGAAGCCAGAAATGTGGAGCCAGCGAGTGGCGTAGTGTCGATGCCTGTGGCTGTTTCCACTACAGTGGGTCCTCATCTATTTCTGATCGACGACCTTTTGTTACAGGTGATTTGAATTGTAAGAGCTGGTTTTGTGTGCAAGTTTTGGTTGCCATCTTGTTATAAAAATTTCTTGTAATAGAATTTTGAATTGCGTGAGATATTAAGGGGTTCTCGTTTCTGTCGTTGGAATGAGACTAAAAATAAAAAATTCGTGGGAAAAGAACGGGAAAGTAGAAATAAATAGCAAATGAAAGTGTTGAGATAAGTCTATTCAATAAAAACATTTTTTTGTAGTTTTTTGTGAGGAGTTTGCTATGTTAGTTTCAGTCTAATCAGTTTTACTAAGAGAATAATACTAACATGATCCTTAAACATCACGTGCAAGCTTGAACTTTATTGGCATGGAATAGGAAGGTGGTTGATTAAACAATGTGATTCTAAATCTCTGTCTGACATGTTTTCAAATCATTGACAAGCCAACGTTTGGGTAATAGACATACATTTGTTTTCCTATAAACTTAAGGACTTTATCTAATGATTGTCATCCAAGATTTTCTGTTTGGTTAGTTGTAAATAATGAGTTTTAGGGATGCACAAGCT
Organism: Sapria himalayana; assembly: GCA_029783825.1. NCBI lineage: Eukaryota > Viridiplantae > Streptophyta > Magnoliopsida > Malpighiales > Rafflesiaceae > Sapria > Sapria himalayana. The sequence goes on along the minus strand of JAREIK010003023.1, from coordinate 1,487,745 downwards.
ACCAAGGTATCGTGTTGGCATGTCCTAAGGTTGTAATGATTGTTCTATAGTTTATTTTCATCCTATTGTCTTATTTATTTGTTTTATGTTTTATTGATAGGAGCACCCAAGTTGTGGGATGTCATATATAGTATTGTCTATTATATAAGGATGTTGCATATATCATATATGTTATATATATTATAATTATTATTTTTTTCATAGTTTTCTACATTGTATTAGAGGTATGTGTGTGGGTGAAGAGTTACAAATTAAAGAGAAAAATCATACAAAATTACTTTGCATGACTACAATGCTCATTTATTATCCACGATTTGTTTGCATAATTATTATGCACATCTATTGTGCATCAATGCTCATGATGTTGATGTCGTGCATATGGGATTCAGGTGACAGTGTTGCCTTGTGATGGAGTGTAGGTGGTTTATAGTTGGCATGGATGTATGATCTGGGTGGTGCATAGCATGTAGATTATTTTTGAAAAGAAAAAAAATATTTTAAAAATTAATCTTAAAATTTTTTGATCATACAAATAAATATTTATAAAAAAAAAATAATAATCAGAATTAAGTTGTTTAAAAAGATAATTCACAAAAAAGATATTAAAAGGGCAACCAGTAATAAACATAATTCTAGAAAAAAACAAAAGAGCAAGCTAGATTCTATCATAATTAATGAATTTTGATGATTTGTCATTAATTAATATAATTCATCAATGAACAAGAAAAAAAATAGTGAAAAGAAAATATTTATCCATAATGTGATTATTAGCTATTTAATTGATAATTAAAAAATTTTAAGTAAAATAATCTGTTATATGATTAGTAATATTTGTAGAATATAAAATACTTGTTATTGTCTTGTAAAAAAAAGTTTTATATATTTTTTTCTAGTAAGTATTATGATAAATATAATATATAAGGATCTTTGAATAATTTCTATATTTTTTAATTCTCTACCATACTCTTAATATTCTCTATGGAAATAATTGATAACACTTCTTTGTAATATGATTATTCTTATAATGTGTAATGTAGATAGAATCTCTTACATATGCATATTAATATTATATCATTGTTTTCTCAATTAAAACTAAAAATAGGTTAGTGTTATGCAAATGATTTTGACAATAATAATAAAATGATATTATTCACAAATATAAAATTTTTCTTTTTTTTTGTTGTTTCTTCTTTGAATATTTATTGTGCATGCTAGTTACTCTAATGTGTAGAGAGTATTTTTTGCACAAGAATAAAAATGATGTACCCAAGGTTTGGTATGCCTAGCTCTTCATGCATCATTTTGATTTGCACACAATGTGCATGTGAAATGGAAAAAAAAAGGTGTACTCTTTTTTGTGCCTAGGGTTTGTTATTCTATTTGCCTTCTTGTACACAATACACACGTGCAATGTGTTATTACAATGCACATATTTTCTTTCTAGAAATTTTAGGGGTTATATTTCTTAGGATTTTGTTTTTGATATCATATTAAAAATAATGCTGAAAAAATTTACTATATCAAAATGGAATAAAAAATATGTACATTAGGTAGAGGTATCAACTAGGTTGGGTGGCCCGGGCTCGGCTCGTGGCATGACATGGTTTAGCCATGCTTGGCTCAACACGACATTGCCCAGAATCATGCTTAGTTCAGGATTGTGTCACCCCATGATATGGTTTGTACTGTGCTGGGTTGGTATGAGTCGTGTTTTATGTCGGTGCCAAATATTATCATGTTCCTGGCTTGGTGGCATATAGAGGTGTCAATCGGGTCGGACATGTCTAGTCTGGCATGAGGCACGTCACGATTTGGACGTTCCTGGGCTGGCTCGGCAAGAGAATTTTTCATGCCCTGGCTCGTGCGGTGCTCGACCACGGCACCAACCGTGCCGAGGCCAATCGGGCCTCGTGCCGTGCTTGGCCCGGCATGGTACCATGGCCAGTTGGCATGGTACCTTGGCACGAGCCGAGAAATCCTAATTTTTTTAAATTATGGTTTCGGCATTGCATCGGCGCGATGGTGCGTGTTGAAACCCTAATTTTTTTTAATTTAGGGTTTGGCCTGACCGGGCCGAACCCGGTGGATCGTGCCGCAGGCTCATGTCGGGCTGAACTCCACAAAACCTTGCCGGGCCCATAGTTATTTAAGGCTCAAGGCGCACTGAGGCGCAAAAGCCTTTTGGGGCCTTAAGGCACAAGGTGCACTTGAGGCGCGAGCTTTTTTATTTGAGGCGCACCCAGCCTAATACACATTAAAATTATACATTTTACTAAATATAGTTTTTAATTTTCATCTAATAATAAATTAAAGAACATCAAAGATAAAAATCAAATATTAATAGCCCTCCCATCATTCAAACATTCAAAGTTTCAAAATAAAATAACAAACATTCAAAATTCTAAAACAAAATAAATATTCATGTATCTACATCTAAATCTAAATCAAGAAAGTCTTCATCAATATCATCCCTATCATCAATCTTCCACTCTCCCTTTTCTTCATCTTTCTCTTCCGATGAATAGATCATCTCTTCATCTTCATCAATCAAAACAAGAGTAGGATTATGTTTAGAGCTAGATAGTCTTGACTTTGGTTTTGGTGTTGGTGTTTGTGTTTTGCTTGGTTTAGCTATTGTATAAATCCTAAGCTCCTCAACTCCACTAGCTCTTGCAACATCACTTCATGTTAAATCATCACATTCAAATACCAAATCATTTTCTGTAACACCTTCATCTTTCATTCTTCATATCAATCAAAAAATACCCAGCTGAATGTAAAAGCCGATGAAGTCGAACCTCACACCTCCTATCAATGATTTTCATGATTTCCCTATACTTTTCTTCATTCTCATTAAAACTTTTGATGATGATTTCCTTCGCCTTTTTCGTGGATACGGACACGGGGATAAGACACGGCAGGATACGGGGACACGGCAAATTTCAAAAAACTAGGATACGGATACGACTATGATACGACATGAAAAAAAAACAAATATAAATATTATCTATTAACAGAAATTTAGATAAATAAAAAAATGCTCAAACATTATTTTTATAAACATTACAACTCATTTTATTGTATAATTCTGCATAAAAAAAATTATGTATTTTAAATAATCTATACTATTTCAAAATTAATTTAATCTAATTTTTTTTCTCCATCAATACTAAAATATAATTTTCATTATATTTTCATTATTTACATATTACATTAATTTATTTAAAATAAATTATATAACAAAAACTATTATACTTACATATTATATATTACTAAATATTACATACTACAAAAGTATTCATATTTATATATTTTATATTTTAATATTGTATATTTAATATTATTCTTAAAATTATATATTTAAAATTAAAATAAATTATTTGTTTATTATATTTTGCATATATATTAAACAAACAATAATAATTAAAATATAAAAAAATATATTTAAACCCTCTAACCCCTGCCTCCACCCGTTACTGTATTTAAAATAATTAAAATTATACTTTGAACCCCCCCTCCCTCCCGTTACAGCTTCCAACACACCTCCCGTTACAGATTATAGAATTAGGTTACCTTAGGTACTGTCGGCACTTCGGCGGTGTGCTCCTCGTCCTCAGCTTCCAACTTCTTTCCCCTCCCCGTTAGCCGCGTCAGAATCATAAAAATGCGTCGGTTTGGTAACCGACGCGTAGGTTTCATAACTGTGCCTCGTCTGAAGCGAGACATTTTTTTCGGGAGTGGTGGTGCCTGAGCTTTAGGCGCGCCTCAGGCGCATCTTTCATAACTATGGTCAGACCAGGCACAACACGATACAGTAATTGTGTCGTGTCTGGCCCGACAAGAAAGCATGATCGGGCTTGAAAAAAAATGGGCCGGACTGGCTCGGCATGTCTCGTTTGACACCTCTAGTGGCATAGTCCACTAGCTTGGGGATCTTGGATCAACTATGGGTTGTGGGTTAAGTCTAGTTGGGTGACTGCCTGATGGGGCGGACTATTTTTTTAAAAAAGTTTAGTCATATAAGTCGAATCTTGCTTACATGGCTAATTACAATTAGCCGGTCATATAAGCTAATCATCTGTTGCTTTTTCATGGAATGCAATCTGATGTGGATTGTCTAGCATGGCCCTACACTGAGCCGTGCCTCCGTGTCGTGCTAGACTGGCTATGCATGACATAGGAAGCATATTGTGTCGTGTCTGGCATAGCACTACACATGAATCATCTTGTGTTGTGTCTGGCATTAAACAACATAGGAATCATCTCGTGTTGTGTCTTGCACAACATGGTGGCATGACTGTGTCTCGCTCAAATGAGCAGTGTTGGCATGACACGACTTATTTGACATCTCTAACATTAGGTGTCCTTATATTAGGCAAAATCAATTATGACAACATACATGTCAGATACTCTTATCTATAATTAAGAAAATAAAATAAAAAAATTCTAAACTAAAACAAGTTGAAATTATAATAATTAATTTTATATTTTTGAGTAAAACTCCTTCTCATTCCGGTGAAGGCAATGTAAAAATTCAAGAGATATATAGAGGTGTCAAACGGGATGTGCCGGGCTGGCCTGATCCATTTTTTGTGAGCTCGATTGTGCTTTCATGCCGGGCCAAGCACAGTTTATTCAAGCCAAGCCCTGCACGGCTCGTCGACCCGGCGGTAAATGTACCGTGCTGGGTCAGGCCTGTACGGGCCTATTTTAAAAAAATTATTTTTTTTAAATATTAAAATTTTTGTATTAATCTATTTATAAAATATATATTATATATAGATAATGTTTAAAAATTGTTAAATTTGTAAGTTGAAAATTATTGAATATATAATATTAATAAAATTAAAATTTTTTTTATTATTTTTTAATACATTTAGATTATAATTTATTAGAATTAAATTATAGAGTTTTTAATGAAAAATTTAAACACAAAAATAAATTAAACAAAAAATTTCATTAAAAAAATTATAAAGTTATAAAAATAAAAGCAAACCAAATGTCTAATCGGACAATAGATACCTAACCAAAGCAAATACAACATAACGTAAATAAAAAAACGTACAATTAATATAAAATAAAATATCAAAATCAAATATCAGAATTAAGAATAACACAAATTATCTACTGTGTCCGTGATCGTGAGGTGTCAAAAATCAAAATCAAGTGACAATGACAAATGACACATGGCGTGGCTTGATGTGACATTGGCAACTGGCGTCTGGCAACGGGCAGGGGCAACCGACAACCACGTCAATTATCAATCAGCATATCATGATCATCATTAACCGTAACATTAAAATTATTATCATATGAATCGTCATCATCACCAATCAACTCTTTTGTTTTTGTAGTGAATGCAGTCCCCGTCTCAGCTCCAACACGATCCTGGATACCAAACCTCGGATCTTCCCAATCCTTCAAACAAACAAATGTCTCAATAATATCTGGATGTAATCTCGATCTGTTATTCGAAATCATGTTCACTGCAGCAGAAAAAGTAGACTCTGATGTTACGCTCGATACCGGATGAGTCAGTAGATCCTGTATTATCCTAGATAGTACGGGAAAGGTGGACTCATATGATTTTTACCACTGTAATATATCAAGATTCTTAGTATCATAATATGATATGATTGAGTAGTAATCGGTATCTAAGTACCAAGAAAGCTCGCTCCTATGTGACAGCCCATCCCACCGTTTCTCACTTGCTAACCGAATAAAAAAATTATCTTCGAAGAAAGTATTTATGTCTATAATCATAGTCTCACTACTACTATCATCATACTTAATATCGTAGTATGCGAACAAGTTAGTTAATTTATTGTGAATAAACTTTTTAGGTGGGTCTTCTAGGTTCATGCACGAAGAAATATAAATTAGGGTGTTATCTATCTCTTTCACCTTAACCCTAGAGTTCATGCATGCAGCGAGATATAAAGAGATGGAATGGTGGACCAATATTTTAAGTATTTGGTTTTCATTTCTGCAATCATATGGCTAAGTGTCGGGTCAACTTGATACTTTCTAAACATGCTACTAATGTTACATATGCACTTGAGTGCAATACAAGTCGTGAGAGTATAAACTGACAAATACATGTTCGTCATATCATAAAAAATCTTCAGGAATTTTATAAATAAAATTTTTGAATCCCAGTCAGTATCGTTAATAATAAGTTCATCACTCTTACTATTGACTTAGTTACATATTACGTATTCGTATCCAACACATGACTCAAACATCAGGTACGTATAATTCCAACGGTGTCTCACATCCGATTGAAATTTCTTCTTCTTAAGATTTGTAAGCAAACATAGACTACCAAACTCTTATTGTCTGTGAGGAGTGCGAATATATTTTAGTATATTACGTATATTATTCAACGTGAGGGTACACACTTTCATACCCGCTTGTATAATTATGTTAATCATGTGACATATGTATCTGATATAAAAAATCTTTCCTAATAGTGCGTCTCAAATATTTTTAATAAATATGTTAATCGCAATTCTATTATTAGATACATTATTGAATATGATACTAAAAATTTTATTTTGAATTTTATATTCTCTAAAGATTTTTATTATACACTTAAAAATGATCGGGTCATCATGAAGATAAAGAATTTCAGAGAATCATAAAATTTTTTTATTTATTGTCCATTTAAAATCTACATAGTAGTTAATGAGACATGCATAAGATGATTCATTGTGATTTGTCCAGATATTGGACGTTATGGACACCACTCAATTATATGCCATAAATTTATTAAATATTTTTTGTTTTTCTAATTTATAAAATTTTAGTATGTCATTTCTAAATGTGGACCTAGGAATCCTACGATAAACATGCTGAAAATATGTCTGCATAATGCTCGCTATCTTTGGATCTTTCGAAAATTAGATCAGAAAACATATCAATGTGATAAATTTGTTCATGCATTTCCTACCCAATTCACTGTGGTATATGAAAGGAGTAAACTTTGATACTGAACTCGATCCAGTCTTAAAAAATACAGTGATAAGTTGGGTTTGCCTATGATTTAATGCATCATATTTTTTAGTGCATAATTCGGAATGTCTCTTAAGGTTCACAGTCTCAAATAAATTCTTACATGTTAAATTTTTCATACAATATTTGTACTGTGTCATTTCTTTTTTTTATCCCTAATATTTTTTTTATTTTATTATATTAAAATGAGTCTAAACTATAGAAGTCCTCCTAATTTTTTGTTTTTTAGATGTCTGGGTTGAGACGATTGGAGAAATCAAAGTTTCAGCAGACTCAGACCTCTGTGTAAGATTTTTATTTTCTAAATTTAATTATGTTTCATCAGTATTAGTTATTTTTTGGATCTTTGTTAAACAGGAGATAGAGCCTAGATGATAGATTTTAGGTATTCAGATTAGAGAGAAAGACTAGAGAGAGAGAGAAAGTAAACAAATATACCTTAATTTTTTTAAATTATAAATTTTAAGTTAACAGTTATAGTTCAATACTAAACAAAAATTAAAATACCCGTAAAGCAGTGAGGTAGATCACGTGTATGGTGCATCACAGTCCAGTTCAAACTTTCAAACCTGAGTTGTGAGTCCCAAAAAACTAAATTGAATGACGAAATCTAGAGTCCCAAGAGAGAGAAGAGCAAGAGCTTCGATGAAAATTTGAGAGAGTGAGAATAAATATTTATGAAAAACATAAAATTTATAGAGAGGTGGGGGGATTTATAGATTAAAGAAAAGAATTTTTTTTTAAAAGTAATTTTTATGTTTTTTTAATTTTTTATTGATATTTAGGGGGCAGAATCATGAGGATTGTTGGATTCTGCCCCCTAGCCATTGGAGGTGAAATCCAATGGATAATATTCAAATTTTATTTTTTTAACCATTGGGGCGGCGGGGAATTTGGGTCGGGCAGGACCGTGGGTCGGGTCGGAGTGGATTCGGGCGTGCCGTGCATTTTCTTGATTCATATGGCGTCGGCAGTGGGGTGCGGGTGTCTTGTGCTGGTGGGCCGTGCCACGGGCCACAAAACTGTGTCGGGTCAGGCACGACAAGAGGCTCGGTTGGCCTCGGCACGGTATGACACGAGATGTGCTGTGGTCGGGCACGACACGGGCCTGGGCACGAAAAATTTTTGTGCCGGGCCAGCCCAGGCACAGTCGAATTGTGTTGTGCCTCATGTTCGACCCGACCGACCTGGCCCAGTTGACACCTCTAGAGATATATCTGAATTTTTTATCTTTATTTTCTCTTTCGAAGGCACATGTAAGTCTCCAACTAAGAGAGAGTATTACCTCTCAAGTCTTTTTGAACATGTGGTTCATATTATGGTGACTATTCGTCTGTCATTTTATATACTAATTATTACATAACTTATTTTTAGAGTGAGTGAGTTTCCATAGAAAAGTAGTGTTTCTCGAGTTCAGTCAAACAAATAGCACATGAGTTGATTCTAGTCCCAACTTTTGTTGTGTTGGGAACAAAGAGCATTATTATAAAGGATTTTGAGAATTCTAGGAGAAGAAGATATATGTAACATGTTCATAATAGATGATAGTTTTATGAAATGTCAAATGATCTTGTAATTAATTTTTTTAATCATTATATTTTAATTATTCTTTAAAATAAATAAATGAGTTATATTTTATTTATTTCATAGGTATTGTTGTATTTATATTTTTTTAATATTTTTGTTTCTTTTATTAATTCTTTTATCAATTCAATATATTAAAGTTATCTTTTATAATATAATATTTTTTAAGATGATACTAGATTATGGTGGAAGAGATAAATAGTTTGTAATCTAATAAGATTTGAGAATTAGTATCTCAAGTCCTTAGAAATATTTGTTATTGGTTATATATAAGTATTTATTATGAAGATTCATCCAAACACAAAATAGATTACTCAAATTTATAATTTGTTATAAGGAGGTTTACTCAAATATTTGTAGTGAATTATCAGAATATTTTTTCTTCAATGACTAAGATGATCTCAATATGAATATTCATGTTATTAATAATTTCTCACATATAAATGATATGCTAGTTAGACAAATATATTTTTCTTCATAATAATCTTAAAGATGTGTATACGAAAAATTCACTTAATTTTTGAGCATTAATAGAGCATATAAATCTAGTTTGTAGATTGCTGAAGGTCTTGTACGACATACTTTTTTTTTTTTTGAAAAATTGATTTGCGAGATTTTTAATCATAGCCGTCTCTTTTAATTTGTACTATAGGTATCAACTAGGTCGGGTGGCCCAAGCATGACATGAGGCACGACGTGAAAATCTCATGCCTAGCATGATATAATTCGATTGAGTTGTGCCTGTTCCAACCTCATGCTTGGACCATATGCCATGAGAGGCATGGCTTGCCAAACTAGGCTAGCCCGGCCATGCTTGACTTGGCTTGGCAAAACATAGCATGACCTGACACAACTTAGCATGACTCGAGCAAATGGTTGACGAATAGGTTGTGTCGGCATGACATAAACCATGCTAAAAATGGGCTTGCCAACATAATATGGGTCATTTGGCATTTCTAGTTTATGCAAGTATGCTATGTATTATTTATTATTTTATCAAAAATGTTTAGATAATATATTTATTTTGTTGATTGTGTTTATAAATAATATTCTTATTATGTGAAATAATGAGTTTAGAATCACTTCACTCAAGTGGTACTATAAGTTATAGTTTTAGAAGAATGATCATGTAAGACATATTTTTTGTGCAACTGAAGGGGTATTTTTAGCATATGTATTGTGCTTAGAGGTATCAAATAGGCTGAGCGGACCGGGCTCGACCCAACTCGACCGTGCTTGGCCTAGCACGGTACGGTACAGACCCATGCCTGTGCCCGTGCCATGCTTGCTCATGGCTCGGCTCTTACCATGCTGTGTTTAGATCAACTGGGCCACATGCCGGGCCAGGCACGGTCTGGTACGAGGGCTCGTGGGCATGCATTTTTGGCATGAATCGAACGGTGTCCCTGACCCAGCCCCAACACGAAGCTTGATACCTCGATGGCCAATTCCTAGCTCGACGAATCTGAAATTTTGTCAGGCACATAACATGACTGACATGACCCGCATTCACTTTTCCCCTGCCCCCTAGCTCGAGCCCGATTGTTCCAGAAGCTGAAGCTTCTGGAATCAAAAAAATAAATAAAATCTAAGTCATTGGATTTCATCTCCAACGGCTATTGGGCAGAATCCAATGGTCCTAAGGATTTTGCCCAATTTTTTATTTATAAAAAATAAAAAAAAATAATTTTTTTAAAAAATATTTTTTCTAAATCTATTAATCCCCTCTTTCCCACATTTAAAAATTTATGTATTTTAAACATAATTTCTTTATTTCTCTAATTTTTTCTCTCTCTAATTTTTTCTCTCTCAGGCTCTTGCTTTCGGTTTCAGTGTTTCACCTTTCAAGACTTGGGTGTGATGTGGATTATTATGCGTGCGTGGTGTAGATATTAAAAAGTTAAAGTTTATGCATTATGATTTATGAATATTTATTTATTTATTAGTTTTTAAGTTTTAAATTCTAATTTTTTTCTCCTCTAGTCTAAACTCCTAGTCCTAAATTGAATATAAAACATAAAAAAAATGATATATAATAATTTTAATTATGAAAATAAAATTAATTATAATTTAGATAACAAAAATCATATGGGAATTTTTAGTTTTTCCGGCCATCTCTACCCAAACATCTAAAAAATAAAAAATTTAAAAAATATCAGTAGTTTGGACTCATTTTAATATAATAAAATAAAAAATATCAGGGGTTCCGAAGAACCTGCATAGTATAAATATCGTAAAAAAAATTTAAGCTTATAAGAGTTCGTGTGAGACTGGGCATCTCAAGAGGCATGCTGAACTATGTACCAAAAAACATGGTGTATTAGATCTTAGACAAATCAAATTTAGCGGTGAATTCTTTGAGGTTAGATTTAGTTTAGCCTCAAAGTTTGCCCTCTTTATATACGGTAACGAGTTAGAGATGAAATACATGGTCAATCTGATTATAATGATGAGTCTTTCGATTAGGTTTTTGGAGGATCCAAGGGTAGTCAGTATTACGCAAATATATTTTCAGCTTGCATATCGTATGAGTTTTAGGTTTACATCTAGCCTCTAGGAATAACATATTAAAATATTATAATTTAGAAAAAGAAATAATAATTGATAAATTTAGGGATTACAATGGAGTGTTATTTATGATGTCCGATATCTGGACTAGTCACGATAATGTATCTTATGCGTGTCTTATCATCCACTATGCAGATTCTAAATGGATACTAAATAAAAAAAATATTAGGATTATCTGAGATTTTCTATTCTCATGATGACCCAATTATTTTTGAGTATATGATAAAAATATTTAGAGAATATAAAATTTAAAATAAAATATTTAGTATCATATTTGATAATATATTTAATAATTAAGTAGTAATTAACATGTTTGTTAGGTGTATTAGAGATTGATCATTAGGGAAAATTTTTTATGTTAGATGCACATGTCATGTTATTAACCTGATAGTACAAGTGGGGAAGAAGGTGTGTGTCTTTGCTTTAGAAAACATAATAATTCACTAAAATATCTTTGCATACCTCGTAGACAACATGAGTTTGGTAGTCTCTGTTTCTCTATGGGCTTAAAGAAAAAAATTTCAATCGGATGTGAGATACTATTGGAATTATACATACATTATGTTGAAGTCATGTATTGGCTACGAACACGTGATATTCGACCACCTCAATAGTAAGAGTGACATTTATTATTGACGATACTGAATGCTACAAGAATTTTATTTATGAAATTCTTAAAAATTTTTTATGTTATGACGAATATGTGCTCATTAATTTATACTTTCACGACTTGTATTGTACTCATGTATATATGTAATATTAGTAGCATATTTAATAATATTAGAGATGTCCCAACATTTAGTGATATGATTGTAGAGATAGAAACTAAGTACTTAAAGTACTAGTCCACCATTCTATCTCTTTATTGTTTGATTGCCTGCATAGACCTTAGGGTTAAATTGAAAGGGATAGAGAATCTTTTGACAGACATATTTTTGTGCATGAATCAGAAAAACCTACATGAATGGTTCATTCACGAGAAATTGACTGAGTTCTTTGTATCCTACTATACTAGGTATGATAGTAGTAGTAGTGATGCTTCGAGTATGTATATAGATATTATATTCGGAGATAATGACTTTTTCATTTAGGTAGCTAGAGGGAAATGACTGGGTGGACTATCGAATATGAGCGAGTTATTTCAGTACTTAGATATTGATTACTGTTCAATCTTATTATATTCTGATAATAAAAATCTCGATATTTTATAGTGTTGGAAATTATGAGTCCATATATCTCGTGTTATTTTAAATGACACGGAATCTACTGCCTTATCTGGTATCAAACATAATATTAGAGTCTTTTTTTTTGTTGTACTAAATGTTATTTCAGATAAGATATCAAAATTATGGTCAAATATTATTGAGGTATTTTCATGCATGAAAGATTGGAAGGATTCGAGTTTGAGCATCCAGGATTGTGCTGGGTCTACAACAAAAGTGGAGGAGTTGGTTGCTGATGATGATATATGTGATATTGATATTGATGATGATTTGATGATTGATGACGTTGATGATTTGAGGATTGATGATGTTGATAATTTGATGATTGATGATGTTGATAATTGACAAATTGAAACATTGATGTCTGACACTTATCTTATATCATCATTTATCATATGTTGTAATGTTAGCTGCTGAGATATTATTTTTTTTGGATTTTCTCATTTACATTGTTTTTGTTTATTTTTTTTTGTAATATTAATTTGAGCTTGAGGTTTGATTTTTGAATGTTAATTTTTTTTTGTGATTTATTTTGGTTTGTATTAATATCTAAGTTTTATTAATTTAGATACTGTTAGTTTTTAAATTTTAGTTATTTATTATATTAAACTTTATGTTTTATTTAATTTAATAAAATAAAAATTTTAAAATTAAATATTTATTATAATTTAACAAATAAATATTAACTAATAATTATTTAAGTAATTAAATATTAATAATTAAATAATTAAATTTTAAATTTTATAATATTTTAAATAATTTGTATTAAAATAATTAAAAAATTTTAAATTGGCCCAAACTAGGCCCAAACTCAGCTACGGCCTCCTACATGGCTAGAATTGGCCTGTCTAGGCCTAACCCGGCACATGTTCATTACAGCCAAGCTAACAGCCCGTATCGGGCCGACTGTGATGAAGATGACGACCCGATTACTGTACCATGTCATGCTAGGCACGACCCGGTGGCCTGTTTGGGCCTAAAGGTGTCAAACTTGCCCGACCTGGCAGGTTGAGAAACTATGCTGGGTCGGGCCCATATAGGCCATTTTTTAATTTTTAATTTAGATTATGTATTTAGTTTATATTTATATTTTTTTAATACTTTAATTTTTTTTTTTATTTTTAGTAATTAGTTAATGTTAATTAGTTTAAATTCTTTATAATTTATATGTGTATCAAATTATTAGTGTAATTGTATGAATTAATAAAACAATAAAACTTAAATAGGAATTAAAATTAAAAACCAATGCAAAATGAAAATTCAAAAAAAAATATTCAAGTTTCAAGCATCAAATACATCAATCCACAAAGGCACAAACTCAAGTCTCAAAGTATATCACAATCAAAAATTAAACAAACACAAATATAATATAAATGAGTAAATCAAAATTAATATCAGAATTAGATATAAGACACAAGTGTCATAATTTGGAAATTATCAACTATCAATTTCATCAATCGTTATATCATCCTCAATATCAATATCACATGGATCATCATCAACAATTAACTTATCTGTTTTTGCTATAGTCCCAGCATGATCTTTGATATCCAAGCTAGAATCCTTCTAATCTTTTATGCATGCTAAAATCTCAATAATATCAGGACGTAATCTCGATCTCATATTGAAATCTTATTCACTATAACAGAAAAAATAAACCACGTTGATATGCTTTACACTAGAGGAGTTAATAGATCTCGTATCATCTTAGATAGAATGAGAAATGTGGACTTGTATGTTTTTTATCACTGTAATATATCAAGATTCTTAATATTAGAATATGATAAGATTACATAATTATCAATATCTAAGTACTGAGATAGTTCACTCCTATTCGACTGTCCATCCTATCGTTTCTCTTTTGCTAACTGAATGGACAAATCTTCATCTCTAAATATGATATCCATGTTTGTATTTGGAGCCTCACCACCACCATCATCATACATAGTATCGTAGTATGTAAACTCTCTATCAATTTCTCGTGAATGAACTCTTCAAGTGAGTCTTCTAGGTTCATATATGAGGAAATATAAGTCAAAACACTATTTACCTATTTCACCTTAACCCTAAGGTCTACGCAGACAACCATATAATAAAGATAGAATGATGGACTAGTACTTTAAGTACTTGGCTTTCATTTCTACAATCATATTGCTAAGTGTCGGGTTAATCTTAATACTTCCTAAACATGCTATTAATGTTGCATATACATTCGAGTGTAATACAAGTTGTGAGAGTATAAATTGATAAACACATATTCGTCGTATCATAACAAATTTTTAGGAATTTCATAAATTTGTACTATTGACGTAGTCGGATATCACGTATTCATATTCAACACATAACTCTAACATCAGGTTAATTACGTGACTTATACATTTAATGTGAAAAATCTCTTTTAATGGTCTATCTCTAATATTCCTAACAAACATGTTAATCGCCACTCTATTATTAGATGAATTATTGAACGTGATACTAAAAATTTTATTTTAAATTTTATATTCTCTAAAAATTTTTATCATACACTCAAAAATTATCGGGTCATTATAAAGATGGAGAATCACAGAAAATCATAAAATTTTTTTATTTAGTGTCTATTTTGAATCAACATAGTAGGCGTTGAGGTATGCATAAGATACATCCTCATGATTAGTCCAGATATTAGATATCACAGACATCATTTCATTATATTTCATAAATTCATTAATTATTATATATTTTTTTTATTTATAATATTTTAGTATGTTATTTCTACATGTGGACATATGAATATTATGATATGCATGCTGAAAATATGTCTGCATAATACTGATTATCCTTGGATCCTCAAAAAATTTAATTAGAAGATTTATTGTGATGATCATTTTGGCCATATATTTTTTCTTAACTCGTTGTGGTATATGAATGGGGTAAACTTTGAGACTGAACTGGATCTAGCCTCAAAAAACCTACCGCTGAGTTGAGTTTGCCTAGGATCTAATACACCATATTTTTTGGTGCATAGTTTAGCATACCTCTTAAGGTGTCCCGTCTCACATAAATTTTTACAACTTAAAATTTTCTTATTATATTTGTACTGTATCGATTCTTTTTTGGCACACCTAAATTTTTTTGTTTTATTATATTAAAGTGAGTTAAAACTATCGAAGTCCTAGTTTTTTATTTTTTAGATGTATGAGTCGAAGCGACTGGAAAAATTAAAGTTTTGGCAGCCTTAGATATTTTCGTAGAATTTTTATTTTCTAAATTAAAATTTATTTTATAATTAATTAATAAAAAAATATAAAATACCCGTAAACTGAAATACATAAGCTTTATCTTTTTTATATTTACATCGCACCGCACGTGCACCACAATCCACAATAAATGCCAAAGTCGAGTCCTAAAGTCTGAAATCCTAAGAGAGAAAATTAGAGAAAGAGAGAAAAGAGCAAGAGCCAAGCCAAGAGATTTATGTTTTTAAAAAATATAAATCTTAGAGTGGGGGGGGGGGGGGATTTATATATTAATAAAATAATTTTTTTATAAAAAAATATTATTTTTGATTTTTTTAAATTTTTAATAATTAAAAAATAGGTAGAATTCCTAGGACTTTCGGTTTCTATCCCATAACTGCTTGAAGCAAAATCCAACAATATAGATTAAATTTTATTTATTTATTTATTTATTTATTTTATCATTTGGGTCAGTTAGACCGTCGAACCAATTCGAACAGTCTCATTTTAGAAGCTTCGGCTTCTAGAATGGAAATGAATCAGCCCTTGGACTCAGGTTGAAAAAGACTGCAGGTTGGGTTCGGGCCCGATGGAACTTTCGGATCCGTCGTGCCTCAGGTTGTTGGTCCGGGTCGGGGGTGTTGGGATGGGTGGGTCGGAGCATATATCGGCTCGTGCCGAGATATTGTGCCCAAGAGCCTTGATATCGAGCTGTGCTTGGCCCGGCACGTGGCCTAGTTGGCCTCGGCATTACATTATTTTTTTGACACATCTAATTGTGCTATAACATAATAGGTTTGTAGTTGATATAATTATAAAAATTAATTATTTTTAGTTGTATCTAATATATATTTTTATTGAGTTAAATATTAATTTTTTATTGACGCCTCTATTAATTATTTTAATGCTTTATGAATAAGAGCAACAAACCTATGAGTTGTCCTCTTATAAATCTTAGTTATATATACTCATTTTACTTTTATGTGTATTATTAATATTGTTTATAAAATTTTTCATTAATACTTATTACTTGAGTTTCTATATGATATCATTGTCAACTCTTTGGTAGAGGAAACAAACCCTAAGGTTTGTTTGAGAGAGAGGCATTCAATATAACATCATAGTGTATAAGTGCTACACATGTAACACACGTATGTGCAATGTATGTGTTCTGGAGAAAAAAAAGGTTATAGATATGTGATGTTTTTGCACGTCTCACAACCTCTAAGTGTGGCATATTTTGATGCCAACTACATCGACATCAATGGTGCACATTGGACTCACCATGTGTGGTGGAAGATGCATTGTGTGTGTATGGGGATGTACATGACATTGCAAAGTGATTGTGCTGGTGCAATCTGCACCATGTGTGGCTTATGCAAACAGGTGCATTGTGTGTACATTGATGTTGTATTGTGAGTGTTGTGTTTGTGCGTGTGAATGCATTGTGTATGGATTGAAAAAGTGTAGTTTGCATAGTGACATGGTGTGACTCTTGGTTTATTTTGTGGTATGCCATATGTTTATTCTTGTATGGAGTAAATTAAAATTCTCGTAATTATTTATTGAGATTTGGGTATAGAAATTATCCGTAATAAGTTGCAAGAGTTCAAATGTTATACTTTTTGGTCAGGAGAAAATGGATGACTTGACAACTGAATTTCTTAGACATGAGATGGAGAAATAATTGTAGATTCATTTTCATCTTTTGATTGCGATGTGATAATCTTTTGAGTTAGAATTTATGTATGTTTTCTTATTTTATATGATATGTGAGATCACATGGGAGTTGCATTGCATGCATCATAAATGACACATATACGATACAATTTT
The DNA here is from genome assembly GCA_029783825.1 of Sapria himalayana. Classification (NCBI taxonomy): domain Eukaryota; kingdom Viridiplantae; phylum Streptophyta; class Magnoliopsida; order Malpighiales; family Rafflesiaceae; genus Sapria; species Sapria himalayana. The sequence continues at coordinate 1,470,308 of JAREIK010003023.1, read as the reverse complement.
ATATTTTTGAGATTGAGACTAGTGGAGCCTAGAGAGCTTAATTATATTACTATTAGAGGTGTCAAGTAGGATTAAATTATTATCCCACACTTCTTCCATACATGGGTTTGACGATGATGGGTCATGTTTGGCTTGGGTTTCATGAGTTGGGTTGGATGATGTGCTTGTTTGCTATGAATGTTTATCACCTATAGGTAGACTTGATACCTAAAGATATCAAATGAGCTGTGTCATGTTGGCATAATCCATTATAGTATGGTATGACTTTATCATCGTGTTATGCCAGACACAATATGACATGCTTCGTGTGTTGTTTGGGGCACGTGCCGGCCTGACACGGCATGGTTGGCCCGCAAAGTGCAGGACTAGCACAACACATATGGCCTGCAAAGTGCCTTGCCTCTACAATATCTAGTACACTAACCAAATTGATAGCCTAACACAACATGGTTGACTTGCAAAGTGCAGGGTCATGCTGTGCTGTGCCTGGCCTGGAGCAGACTGTGATGGTTCATACTAATGCAAAATTTTATATTTAGTTTAAATTGTCTTAACTTTACATGTGTGCTGGAGCAGATTGTTGTTAGCAGACTATGCAATTGTGCCGTAACTTCAAAATATGTTTTGACACAAATAAAAGATTATATATTTTTTAAATTTTAATAAGGAATTAATGGAATAAATGTATTATAATAATAATAATCAATAAATCAAATTGAAACAAAAGCATCAAAAATACAAAATCATAAAAACTACAATTAAATATCTAATATATCATTAGTGCATAAATTATAATAAAAAAAAAACAAAAGTAAATAATCACTAGCACCATAGCATAATACAAATATCATATTTATATAAATCAATGATCAATGGTCAATCAATGTTTATGGTATGGTACTGCAAATAGAGATATAGATCATTATCATCATGAATACGTCTGAATATGTTATTAGTGACTTCAATGTTTTTGATCTCTAAATCCTATGGATTAGTATCTGTCATTATTGTATATGTCTTATCTTGAATGTCTAATCTTAAATCTTTATAGTCTTTCATATATGAAAGTGTCTTCATGATATCTAATCGTAATCTCGATCCCTTAGCTTGAATGATATTGATTATAATAAAAAAAAAACTTCGATGTCATGCTAGATACCAGATAAGTCAGAAAATTATGTGTCATCTTAGATATCACAAGATAGATGTATTCTTATGATTTCCATTATAATAAAATATTAAAATTTTTATTATTATCATGTGATATGATGAAATAATAATTAATATTAAAATACTGAGATAGTTTGCTCCTATTTAATGAACTATTTCATTGTTTACTTCTAACTATTTGAATGTAGAAGTTATTATCTCTGAATATGATATTTATATTTGAACTTAGAGCATAATTATAATTATCATACCTAGTATTGTAATATATAAATAAATTAGTTAATTTTTTATGAATCAATTTTTTAGATTGATGTATTTGGTTCATGCACGTCAATATGTATGTCAAAATATTTTATACTCTCTTTATCTTTATTCTATGATTAAAACAAGCAACCAAATAATATAAAGCTAAAATAAAAGATTAATATTTTAAATATTTAGTTTTCATCTCAATAATAATAATACTAAATGCAGGATGATCTTTGTATTTACTAAACATGTTATTAATATTACATATACACCTAAGTGTAATACAAGTGGTGAGAGTATATTGTATACACAAATGAACATATATTTATTGTGTCATAAAAACTTTTTTAAATTTCATAAATGAAATGTATATATCACAATGTGAGTTGTTAATAAAAAATTTATTATTTTTATTATTGATATAGTTGGATATTATGTGTTGATAGCCAACTCAAGACTCAAAAATAAGGTATGTGTAATTTTAAAGGTATTTCATATCTGTTTGAAATTTTTTTTAGCCCTATAGATAAATATAGCCCGCTAAACTGTTGTCTATTAGGCATCTTAGGATATTTTAGTGAATTTATTAAATTTTTTTAATCTAGAAGAAATAATTTTCATTTATGCCTATAATATAAGATTAATTACGTGACATATGTAATTAATATGAAATATCTCGCCTAATAGCAAATCTTAAATAATTTCAATAGACATGCTAATAGTTATTTTATTATTAAAAATATTATCGAAAGTAATATTAAATATTATATTTTAGATTTTAATTTTTAAAGGTTTGCTTCATACACTCATATATGACTGGATTATTATGAGGATGTATAATTTTAGAAAATTTTAATTTTTTTTTATTTTTTCATTTAGAGTTTACATAATCGGTGGTGAGGTTTGTAAATAATACATTATCATTATTATTCAATATATCAGATATCATATAAATTACTTATTAAATTTCATAAATTTAATGATTATTAATTATTTTTAAAATTTATAATATTTTATTAATTTATTTTAATATGTGGACTTAAGAATCTTATGATAAACAATCTAGAAGTTTGTCTGTATAATATTGACTATTTTAGGATCTTCTAAAAATTTAATCTGGAGATCTATCATCATAATCAGTTTGATCATTTATTTTTTTTTTCTAAAATTATTATGGTATATGAAAGAGGTCAACGAAGTTGAACTATATTCAACTTGAAAGACTTCATCACTAATTTGGGTTTGTTTTGGATTTAATATATCATGATTTTTAGTATATTGATCGACATGCCTCTTTAGCTGTCTAGTCCTACACGTATTCCAATATTAATATATCTTTTTATATTATATATACCGTGCTATTTTTTCATTCATATTCCTAGAATTTGTAGTTATCATTATTTTAAAGTATGTTTATATTATTGATATTCATCAAATTTTTTATTTTTAGGTGGCATATGAGTTTGGTTCGATGTCATGGAAAATATAGTTTTGGTATCAAACTTTTTAATAAAATTATCATTTTTAATTTATATTGTGTCAATATCTTATCATTATCATTAAATTTAATGTGTTATTTTTTTAAGTGTGTATTTTTTAAATAAATTATGAAAATAAGAAAATAAAATTTATACAAAAATAAATAACAAAAAAAGTAGCATCGATACTATATTGTAGACTATTTTGTTGTAAAATCTAATTTTGATGTAAGTTATAATGTTTCACAGACACACACATACTATGATTTTTCTCGTATGTGCAAACATAAATCATAATTCTTAAAAATAATAAATCTTATCTTAATATTATAATTTTTAAGGATTAGTAAAGAGGAGGGCATAAAGGGGATAGAGAGAGAGAGAGAGAGAGAGAGGAGATTGAGAAGAAATTTAGATTAAAATTTTAAGATTTTTATTATTTATTTATAGAGAACAAAAAATTCAAAAATATAAAAAAAATGTGTTTTTATTTTTTTTTGAATTTTTTGATTAAAAATTGATTAGAATCACGATGGCTATCAGATTTTGTAATATTAAATTAATATATAATATATCTTTTGTTTTTCTTTTTTTTGTTTTTTTTTTTATTTTTTGATTTTTTTTTTATTTTGAAATTATTATAAATATATAATAATTTAAACATATTCGTACCCAACTCCATTCGTGCCAATACACAAGTCTTGTGCAATATGTCTAATCTTTAATCTAATAATTGAAATTATTGATTAATATAGTTTGGGTACAAATAGGCATAGTCTTCATGAAGTAAGAATATATGCTCTTACTTTTCTTTTACTAAAAATTTGGCGAGAGATAATTAGGTAGGGTAGTATAAAAGAAAGAATATTCAATTATACGAAAGAGATGAAAATCATACATATTGCACAAGACTTGTGTCTTATTGCAAGATCTGGGAGAAGTTAATCTTAATAATCTTATTATATTTTAATTCAGAGAGACTATGCTTAATGAGTTTCTAAAAATAAGATCTATCGCTCATTGGTGAGTATACTTGGGATCGTATTAAGACATGCCTTCTAATAGATACATATATAATATAAGGATTTGTCAAGTGATTAATCATCATATTGCTATTAAGATATAAATATATTTATTATTGAAATTTTTATGATATCCAGTATGTTAGTATTTGTGTACTCACTCATACACTCAAATATTTAGTACATGTACTTATTTATAAAAATTAATATTTGAATTTCTTGATAAATGAGTAGAATAAATTAGTTAAAAATAAATCCTTGAGCTAATAATCCGTGTTACAGTGAGATGGGTGATTTTGTAAGCACCATGGGAAAATATATCCAGCATCCTTAGAGATTGATTTTGTGTTCTTATTATTAGAACATTTATCATTTTTTGCTGATCAGACTATCTTATTGTTGGTATTGGCACGGATAAAGTTGTCAGTAAATTTTTAGTTTGACGTTTGATCTTATTTTTTTTAATCACGTACAATTACAACTTCTTTCACCGTTCAGTCTGCTCTCTCCAAATTGAATGTTTTCTATTCGCATGGTAGCCCCGTCCGGCTGTTTTCTTTTTTAGTGATTTAATTTTGTAGCTTCATGTTAACAAATGCAGGTTCTTTGCAGGTAGAGATGCAGGAGGTAATAATACGTGATATTTCGAATTTGTGTGATGCAGCGGAAGCAGTGTATAACACCAGAAAAGAGCGGATGACAGAATCATTCGTCAATTTGCCAATCTGGTCCTCTCCCAGGGAAATCATGGCTTCTCTCTGTGATAAATAAGCAGCAGCCTCTTGTCAGTGGAAAATCTGCCAACTCATAGTCGAACAGGACTTGAACTAATCAATGCCCAGCGTGGAGAAGATTCTCTGAGGCTAATTAGTTTGTATTAGGGCTTAGTAGCAGTCAATGTGATGGAATATGACAATCTTTTTTTTGGTTAGCTCACCAGGTGACACATAGGGAGAGGAATGCTGAGGCAATTGTTATAGTCACAGCGAGTTCAGCACTACTATTTAGTAGTATAATATGTGTGTTGGTGTGTATTGGGCGATGCTCCATGACTTTGTCTTTTTAAAAGCAGAAACGTTTTCTGCAAGTTTCATTAATCAAAATTGGTAATTGGTAAATTATTCTTTGTAATTGACATGTTTGTAATTTATGTTTTGGTCTGCTAAAATTTTCACTGCCTAAATCTAAGATAATCTAATTTGGATTAGTTTTTTTTTTTTGGGGGCAATTTTTCTATACTCAAAGGGATTTTTTTTTTGTAAATTTTCTTGAATAAAAAAAAAATGTAATGGCCAAAAAATAGATTTATATGTTCAAAACATAATGGATCAGTTTGAAATTTTATATTAATTTTATTTTGTGATACTCATGAAAAACAAGATTTTGATTGATTTCTAGTCATCAAGAAATTAAATAAATAAAACTCAAATATCATTGAATTTTATGAGTTCCATGATTTTTGATTATTGATATTTGATGTATTGTTGTGAAATGGAATTGAAAAATGATTACTATTCTTTCTTCCTAAGCATAAACAAAAAAAGAAGTCATCCATGTTGCTAGAGGAGCTAGGGTTGGAATATCACATGTCGAGTGCGCTCATCCAAGTGGGAAAAAAAAACATCAAAATAAATGAAATATATAATAGAAAATGATTAATCTCAACACTTCCCCTCATGATAGTGAATACATATCACAAATATCCAACTTAGAAGAAAAAATATATATATTTGTGTTCTTAGTTATTCTAAGCATCTTCATGGACATATCTACCATCTAATCACCAGCAGACAAAAGTTACAAATATAGGATTATCATTGATCTTATAACATACCAAATACTAATTAATCCTAATGTATTTCACTAGCTCATGAAATACTAGTTTGACAAAACTATGTCGAACTATTTGACTATTATAGTAAAGTATCATCGACAACTGGATTGATAATACCAACTCTTTCAAAAGTGTGATCCATTGAAGTTTACAAATAAGTGATATTAGAACTCTTTATTTTGGCTCTATACTTGATCTAGAAATAATAGTTTGTCACTTACTTTTTTCTAGGAATCAAGATTATCTTCGAGAAAAGTATAACATTCGATGACAAATCTCATCTCTGTGATCATATGAGGCCATTTATAATTTAAGAAGGCTTCTACTTGACTATGCCCATGATATCTAAAATAAATAACACATCCTGGAGCTCTATTCTTATATCCTAAGAATATGAAGAACTATATTAATATAAATATATTAAAGAATCTAAAAAATAACTAATTATACTAATAATATAGATGATATTTGATATAATAACTATTAGATAATTAAACTTTAATATGATTCTCATGTATATGAAAGAATCAACTAGGGCGCTAGTATCCATGACTAAGTCTACCCTCAATCCTATGTCTGAAACTTATTTTTACCGACGTGGAATAGTAAATAGTATGTGATAATTTTCTTAATACTAGTGGTGATTAGTTAGACATATCTCAACTGAAGCTATTCTTTTAAACTAAGTATAATCTAATAAATATTTTTTAATTCCAAAAGTTGTAACTACTAAAGAGAAATAATTGAACCATGCAATATGAGATTACTTCAATCCACCATGAGCCTTCCACAATCCGTGAGCCATACCTATATTCCTTGGGATATTAAACACTATGTCAACAACATTTATACATCATTCTCGATGTTATTGTGAAGAAATATATTTCCAACATCTAATTGATAAATAGCCTACTTATGAGAAGAAACAATAAAGGGCAATACTTATATAGTAACTATCTGGACCATAAGAAAAAGAGTATCCCAATAATTCATATCATAAGACTATGTAAACCCTTGCTTTACCAACTAGCCTTAGGCTAATCAACCTTCCTTTCAAGTCTAGTTGCACCATATATACTCACTTGCATTCACTACAAGCTTATCTAGAGGTTATATACTAATTCTGGTGGTTGTATGACTTACATGAACATGTTCAGTTTGTCACCCTATGAGGGTTAATAATTAGACTAGATAAAGATCACATCATTATATTGTCTAATGGTACATTTTCTTGAATAAGGTTCTTTAAAAAGGATATATCCTTAAAGAATGCTATATCCACACTCGTAATAATCATCATGGTCTCTAATGAGTAATAATTATACTACTTCTTAGTACTAAAGTATCTGAGGAATACACACTTAATGATATATACGATCATCTTTTCTTTACTAGAAAATTGTTTCTATCTCTTTGATACATAAACTAATATGGGATATGATCTAAAAGAACACATAACATATGATTAATCAAAAAATTGATGGTTAATATTATTCCTCCTCAAAAATTTTAGGAATATTTGTATGTAGTAAAAGTGTCCTAACCATTTCAACTAAATATCTATTCTTTTTTTCAGCTATTCCATTCTATGTATGAATGTTAGCATAAGATATCTAATAAATCATCTCATGCTCTATCGAAAAACAAGAAAACCTTCATGAAGTGTATTCTAAAGTAATATCACTTCTTAGTATTTTTAGTATTACATCCAAATTACATTTTTACTAGTTGATAAAAAGTTATAAGAATGAACAAAATTTGAGATTAAAAAAAAAATAGATAATTATGTATATCGAGTATAATTTTAAACAAACAAAACAAAATATATGAACCCATTCTATGTGGTAATCCAATGAGGTCCCCAAATATCTGAATGATTCATATAGAATGAGTACATAGCCATACTAACATCCTTCTAAAATATTTGATTAGAATTTCTAGTATCTTTTCCTAACTACCATGCCTCAAAGTTTATAGAAGTCACTCCTTCATGCACGTTTCCATAATTTTTAGCTTATCCATTAATTGATGTCCAAATTACGAGTCTATAACAAGTGAGCCAATAGTAACTAAGCATCAAGATGAACTTTTTGAGGGTGAATAAAAATAGTTAAAGTTTATCTTGAACAATATCCATGGAGTCATCCACATGGTATGTTGGTACTATACATGAATATTAGACAACGAAAGCACATTACAATTTTGTTGTTTAGTAAAACAATTAATTCAAAACATATTATGACAAAATTTTAAAAAGGTATGTCAAAAGAATAGACATGATGTTGACTTTGTCATGCCCACTAGCCCATATAATAATGTTATTGACCATAATAAGAACTAAGGCTCTGGATTCAACATAAAAAAAGAAAACATACTTTGATTACCTATGAAATGAGTGGCGGCTCTTGCTCTGACCCAATAGTCTAGAGTGAGTCACAGAGAAGAGAGATTAGTAAAAGTACCTCTACTAGAGCTAGTACACTTAAGAAAAGAAGTCTAAAATACTCTTCTTGAGTAAGTTTGATGAGACTGGTGGGTGTATGAGTAGAAGATCTAGCCTAACTAGATCTTCCAACATGTTGTTATAACCTTTGAACCTTGGAATGTTCTTTAACTTTCTTGAGTGTGTCCAGATTACCCACAAAAATATAAAATTACTATTAGATTCTTCCCTCTAGAAGCACCTTTTCTGACTCTCTCATAGCCACTATTTGAAGAATAAATTGTAGTGGTCTAACTGACTAACCAAACTCTAAGGATATAGTTATAACTTTACATTTTGAGATCACCAATATCTAATACATCACTAAAAAAGATGGGAGCACTCTCTCACTAAGTATAATGTCCACAAAATATCATATTGTTCTCCTAATGAATGTAAGTACAAAATAATGTGAATATGATCATTCAATCTTAGAAGTACAATCAAATCTATCAATATAGATATAACCCCATCAATCCTCTTACATATTTGTGTCCAAGCTATGTTGTGGGTAATCCTAGCATGATTAGTCCGTGTATATGCTAAAAAAATAAGTATTATTATCATTTTAGTGAAACATTCAAGAAGAATACATAGAGATTATTAAATCATAAACTTTCTTGTATATCTAGCAAGAACCAAATTTGCTTCTAATAATCAAATAAATTGACTACCATAGATGAACAAGTAAATATGTATCAGTCATCAACTATTCATCTACATCAATCCCAATGAATCATTTAACAAATACTTTAAAAATCCTTAATACAAAAATCAAACCCTTATTGAAGTGGACCACAGCGAATAAATATCCACCTTCAATCTTCATATGGCTATTCCATGTAGTCATGCAGTGATTGTTACCATTTAAATAATTTTTCCACAAAATTACATACCCTATTTTGTTCGGACTATTTCTACCAAAAAAAAAGCTTCGCAACACTGCCATTGCTGCTTGAAGCACCTCCAGTATGCACCTCTATAGTATACAAACTACAACTCATGCACTTCCACTGCACTACTATTGGATGCACTTCCTTAGTATACAACACACACACACACACTTTTGTATGACAACACCTCCACCACCACCCACACACACACACACTTCCATTGCACGGTTGCATGACATGCCACTAATGCATGCAATGCCTCAATTAAAATGTCAACCCTGACAATGGGTTTAAGTTATTGTGAATGAAACATAGGAATAGGTTCACACCATGCTCAGATAGCATGTTGCGAATTTGAATAAAAAACATGTATTATTCTCTCTTCACTAGTATAAACAAAAAAAGGAGGCATATGTATGCCTAGGGTTAAGGCAACCCACATGATAGATGTTTCCATTGATGAAATAAACAAATAGCAAAATAAATGAATACAATAATAGAAAATGATAAATCTCAATAACAATCATTCAATGAAGTTATTTGATAGGTTTGATGACATGTATTCAATGATATTAATATATTTTCTATTAATATGATTTTTTAATACAATGTGATAGTTATTCGACAGTTTTCAATAAGTTAAAATAAAGTTTGATTAGCATCAAATATATTCAAAAGTATTAATATTATTGATGTATTTCAAAAATTTTGAAAATATTGAATGTTATTAAATAACAATTGATAGTATTTTATATGTATTTTTTTCTTTGATAATAATAGGTGTCCTGGTCAGCTTGCACGAACCTCGAATAATCTTTTAAGGGACAATTCATCCCACAAGAACTACCATCAAGCATGATATGAAATTTTAACTCATGACCTAATGTCTATGTCAAGAGATAACTAACCGAGCTACCCCACATGTATGTATTTGATATATATTCAATAATATATATTTTATAATACAAGTTTGGTTTTCAATGAGCTACCCCACAAGAAATACCCCACATGTTTGTAATTAATGTAAAAATTTAGTTAAGAAAGAGAGCAGCATGAATAAGAAGACGAGCAATCATAAAGCAGAGTAAATAAATATCCACAAAATAATAAAAGTGAATCAATCAATATTAATTACAAAGATTCGTGATATATATACTCAAACTTTATTGTATGGTAAAGTAGTAATTAATAAATATGTCAGAATAGTCTGATGGTGTATAGGTGCGCTCGTTTAAACATACTGGGGGTGATTGGAAATGGACCATTATTCAAGTGAGTATTCGAGTCTTCCTTTGATCCGAGTCCACTTCATTTAAACGAACCAAGGCTTTGTCCACGTTAATACTCTAAAACCCAATAAGTCTAAATGATACAAACTTAACCACAAAGCTGAAACCAAAAACCCATAAAACTTTAAAACCATAGGCTCCAAAACCTTAAATTGTAAATCATAACTTCTAACCATCAACCTCAAATCTCAAACTCCAAACTATCATAAATTCTTTTGGGAAACAAATACCATCAAACCTAAAAGTAATAATCACTAGATCTTTTTCAAAAGAAATATATGTGCATACAATTACTACGAAACCTTAAATCTTAAAATACAAAAATCTTGAATCCTAAATATTAAATCTTAAATTGCACCAACATATGGCAGTCCGATTGAAAAAGATATAATGATCACCCAACCATGGGAACATGAGTTCTATCCCCATGGATTCCAAATATGTGATCCCACATGCCTAATGAGAAATGGAATGTCATGCCTCGAGAGTGACAAGTTAGAAGATAAATGTACATAATTTCATTCCCGGATTTAATAACTTTTTCTACTCCTACAATGGCTCAAATAATTAAATAGATTGTGTGCTTATATGCAGTTATATGTGTAGTTTATCTTATGAGAAATGGTGTTGGAAGCATGTGGATTGGGTTCAACAATGAAAATCCCCAAGGCCAGCTATGCAAGAAGAGCTAAAACATGACACATAACCATCAAAAGCTGGGCTAAGTGCTGGCTATAGACAAATTGTTTTATTTTAAAGTTGATGGAAAAAGAATGGAGAGTAAGATGTTGCCAAATTAGAAATGTTTAATTCATTATTTAGCTTTAATATCAAATTTGTGTCTATTACGAGCTGCAACTAATTACTATGATTTGCAAATTTTTTGTTAAGGTATAACTTTGCTTTCTAACTTATATTTTATAGTCTTTGATTTTACCTTTTAAAAGTTATTGAAGAAAAGATTTAAATAGCTAATTGTTGATTTTTTTTTTTAGTATTTTTGTTTTGGAATTCACAATAACGAATTTAATGCCGTCGCCATCATTTAGCTTTAAAATGAACATAGTTTCATTCTTTATTTGAATTTATCTATTTTATTCATATTGATTTTGAATAATATCTTTCATTGAATTATGAATTTGATGTTTGACAATTTAATTTTACCTAATGGACTATAAATCATGTACTCCTACTACTTGACTTCCGAAGAGGCCAATGAGGAATACTATTTATTACCATATAGTTTAGAATTTAGGATTTATATTTTAGATTTTATGATTTAAGAGTTTATGACACAAAATTGTAGGATCTAAGATTTTGATGTTAACATCTAAGGTTTAGTATTTATAGTTTAGAAATTAGAATTTGTGATTTAGGGTTTGAGATTTAGTAATTTTAATGTTAAGTGTCATGATTTAGGATTCTATGGTTTCAAGTAGGGAGGACTAGGTTTTAAGTTTTTTAAATTTTTTTTTTCACCCTCCCTCCTATCTCCCCCTACCAACGCCAGAGTAGATGTATACGACAAACTTTCAAACTGATCAATCGTCCCATTTGTGATACCAATCATATTTAAATCTGGAATTCTTATTTGACCCAATATATTGGTAATGATTCAAATACATAAAAATTTACAATCATCTCAAGTTTTAAGCAAAGCAATAATAATTCGTTGGTATCTTTATGTATGGAATAGGAGTAAAGCAATATGAGATCCAATACCTTTATGTAATCAACATTATTGTGTATGAACTTTCCATTCGTCGGTACCAATATTTATTCCATATCTTAAAAACCCAATCCTCCCTCATTTTTAGGCAAGCAAAGTTTTTCTACTTGATCCATCTCATATGCTTTTGGTCCATCCCATTCCCCATATGAATCCTGACTAATAACACATGCTATGTTACTATCATCTTCCCTCATTTACTTAATAACTAGCTTTCCCATTGCTAACATTAGGAAACTATAGCTATTATTTTCTATTTTTAGCTCAATTTCACTAAAAAAATTAATTTAAAGTTTAAATTAAACATGTATATATATACACACACACACATACATATACTAGCTTTCCCATTGCTAACATTAGGAAACTATAGCTATTATTTTCTATTTTTAGCTCAATTTCACTAAAAAATTAATTTAAAGTTTAAATTAAACATGTACACACACACACACACACACACACACACACACACACACACACACACACACACACACACACACATATATATATGTATGTATATAGACACACACACATTTAAAACTTTAGATTGGAAAACCCACACTAAAGGTACTTTTTATATTAATATATAAGTTTCTATTGGGAAGTTTTCATATATGTGGCTTATATTCAAAATAGAATGAACAGATGCAAAAGTGAAGAAACCATAAAAAAAGGAGGATATAAAGAGAGGAGTCAAAGGGATTAAGGAGGTTAAAAAAAAAGAGATAGATGTTTCACCAATTGACACCACTATAAAATGAATAGCTAATGCCAAATTTAAAACAAATCAAAACAAAGAATCGATTTCATAATAATTTTTGTTTTTTTGTTTTTGTTTTTGATATTAAAGCAGAGCAAATATGTAGAAAATCAAGATGGATAATCACTTGAGATGAAAATAATCAAAAAAAAAAAAAAAAAATTATAAGCATTCTTGCTTCACAAAAAGTGGCGTCAACAAACTGGAATCAATTCTTGATTCCACGCAAAAATGGGTATTCATGCCTGAATTTTCGCTCCTGAGCCGTTGAGTTGTGGGCATGACGGACTCCCAACGTTTCAAAATAGGCTCTCTCAGCATCATTCAGTCGACCTCGAAAGATAATCCATTCCTTTTGACACCTCTCTCTTACCTGAGACCCAACAGGCATTACTAAAGCTCTATGGCTGCTACAGAGTTTCGAATATGAAACATTGACAAGTATATTCACCCCTTCCCATGGCGGCCTCCCCCTCTGCGCTTGCCCCTGCAACAACAACAGAGTGCTTGGGTAAATACCAGAAACATGTAGAAGGGAGTGTTGGATCCTGGAGACAAGGTCTTGTGCTCACTTGGCTCCCCAGAGAAGGAACGCCTTTGTGGATGATCCACTGAGCATCAACGACTCCTATTTTCTCATGAGCAGGCTGCTCATACAATAACACAAGAAATAAAATGTAAGCTTTTTTTTTTTTCGTTTTTTTATCCCCACACCTTCCTCCCCAAGCCCAGCCCATAATATACTCTGGCCCATATATGGGCCCCTGGGCCCCGGGTCGGAACACGCAAGGCCCCCCATCCCAATCACATGATAGTTGATCTAGCAAGAAAACATAATCATTGCTGACCTCCACACAATTCCTCAAAGCAAAATCTATACCCCATCCATGAACCAGGTCATTCTACAGTTACACAAACACAGATTAAATCAACACACACACGCGCACACACACACACACACACACACACAGAGTCACGCGCGCACACGCACACACACCTGAAGCATGTGCCAAACACAGCGCCATGCATCCTGAGAAAACACAGTGGCCATGATCTCGACAAATCTTTAAGCCGATCATGAAAACCCAAAAGAAAGAAAAGGATAATGAGATGTGGGAGGAGAGATTTCCTAGCAAAAATGATTGAGAGTATATTCATTCACATAGGTTCCGTACGCAGCACACGGTGGGGAGTACGGGTCATCACACCATCCTGACTTTTCCTTAGCATCTCTGCGTGCGATCAAAGAAAATGCATAGATCAGTGCTGTCCACAAGTCATGAACACGAATTCATTCTCTTAACCATGCATAGATCATGATTCACGCATGGTTCTAACTAAAAAAAAAAAAATGTAAATTGAATGTATAGCAGAGGTTATAAAAAATAGGCATCATTAAAATTTTGAATTAAGATTAATTTAAAAAAAAAATGCACATTTAATTAGATTTTTGGAACAGAGCCTGACCCGTTCTATGATCCGACCCGCTTCGGTTAAATGAACCGAGATGTTTTTAATATAAAATGATTTGTAATTTTTATTTTCGGGTGGCTGTTTTTGACCCGTGAAACTATTCATCGTCTCTCTCTTTCTCTCTGCGCGAATTTTCGCGACTGCTGTGTGCTGCATACTGTAAGACTTTCTGTTTAGTTTTAATCTGTAACGCATAAGCGTTTTCTGGTGGATATAGTTAGTCGTACTGAGCGACTAGCGAACCACGTTATTTCCTGTGTTGATTTCTCGTTTTTGATTCTGTCGTGGATGCTTGCTGGATTGGGATATATATTACTTGTTTTTTCTATGTTTCTGTTGTTTTCTGTTTCTTAATCTCACTACCGTGGAAGCGCAATTACCCAACATATATTTTAAGTATGACGATCAGCATTTTAAAAATCAACCTGATAAAATCAAAAAGTTATCAATTCATGATTCACTTGCCAAACTAGCAGTCGAATCATTATCAAAGTGGTGACGTCATAAATATATAATTATATAAATTATTGAAATTAAAAATAATTATTATGAATTAAAATAATGACTGATCACCAAAAAAAAATACTCATATTAAATACTAGTACTTATATTAGCTCTCGTGTCTTAGCGCGAACCTTCAACTGATGGTGGTGATCATTAGTTCAAAATTAATCAGACATAACATCTCTGACTTTCAGAGCCAAGATTACCGAATTATTAACCTCTCTTATGCGATACTGCCTACACCTTCATTAAAAATAAGAATAATAAACTTTTTTATAAAATTTTTTACTTATAAAAATAGAATTCATTATATATCACATCTCTAATATAATATAAAATATTATATTTTAATATATAAATCAATATACTACTTACCAAAACATTAATATTTTTTATTTATATATAAGTAAAACTAATAATGATAAAATTACCATGACATATTATCCACAATACAAATATCAATCACATACTCATACAATTATTAGAAATATAGTATGTCAATACCTGAGCATTCGTGAAGAGTTTTTCTTAATAATGAGTACTTTATACATATAAATATCACGTTTTTATTAAATTTTATATAAAAAAGTGAAAGAATAAAGCTGAGCTGGTGAAGAATTAAAAATCTCTAAATTAACCCCTTTTTTGAGTCATGCGACCATCACCCTCACAATTTACAAAAACAAAGAATATATATAAGCAAAAAAAAAAAACACATTTTTATAGGGAAAAAATAAAATCAACATGGTGGGTTGACCGATTTGATACATTGATGCAACTTAAAAAACCAGAGGGGAGAGGTCGGCGAGAGTGAGAGCTTCGACAAAAAGGATTGGGAGGGCAACAAAGTCAACAAATAGTGTGCAAAACAACATCGAATTAGTGCAAAGCAAAGTTGCTTCACAATTTTATCAAAGAAAATTAAATGAGCAAACCATTCGATATGTTTAGAACCACCTGGTTCCGCCGGCTGACCGATTCAGCCAATTTGCATTTAGTTTTATGCAGAAACAGATTTTATGTTGCTGGTCAATGATCCACCCGGTCAGAACAAAAAGTCTGGTTTTTAAAACACCAATGATGAGTGGATGACTCAGCTTCATCATTGCGCGATGTGGTTCCTCTAATTGGACACCAGCATCAACCCTCCATTTGTACGTGAGCGTGTGGACTGGAACTAGTTCCTTATATATCTAAATCTAACACTAAATCAAGCATTTGCATGTGATTACACAAACAACTGCGCACAAGATCTCATAAGAATTCATAAGTTAAATATATTTGTTTGAGAATAATATTAAGATGACCTGGTTACTTGTATTACATGTATTTATTGGAAATTATGCATTAATATGATGGCAGATATCTTTATCCTAATGTGTTAGGTCTAGGATTCAGAACTCAACAGACGCACATTTTCCGAAGTTATTGCTTTCTTTCTTCATCTCCTTCGCTTCGTCTCCTCTTCACTTCAATGATAAGACTGTCTAGATAGTAACTTCTCAAAGAACTCGTGTTAAAGTAAGTGCCTTGTGTACTGAATAAAACCTCCACTAAACCAAATATTTTAAACATCAATCATCCATGTTTAGAATGAGCATGATGAATTATGACTTTCAAAGCAAATTAAACTTCATTAAAATATATTTTGATTCACAAATTATAAAAAAAAAATTTAAAAAAAAAAAGATGGATTATTTATAATTTTGATGAAGTTTAAAATATGTTGGCAAGAACAATACCAGAATAATTGACCACATGAGAAATTCTTGCGTTCTATATATATATATATTAGAGATCATATATTAGTGCGATGTTAGATGTCTTCATTCAAGACTTATAAATTTTAAATTCGAGACTCATCAGACATAACATCTATAATTCTCAGAGATAATATTATCGCTCTCCTAGACCATGTAGTAAGTACGAGTCTTATGCAATGGGTATGACCTCCACCCACTATTATCAAAATCATATGATTCACAATTCAATTCACGATTCAGGGAGTAAACGAACCAACTTTTTAAAAGAATCAAAAATATGCATGAATCAATGACTGAATTACTGAATCACAAATCGATTTACATGAAACGATTTAATACAGATTCTCAAGGAATCAAGATCTTTAAAAAATCACAAAAACAAAAACTAAAATATCAAAAAAAAAATTACGAATTTAATATGAAAAATCAATAAAATACCAAAAAAAATAACAAAAATAAAAACTAAAAAAAAAATTAACGACTATAAGAAATAGGAATTAATTAACATGAAAAAAAATCACAAAAAATTCGATTCACAATTCGATTCGGTTCGATTCTCAATTCACTAATCAAGCATTCTAATTCTTGATTCGAATCTCGATTTAACAATTATACATCCTCTAAAAGGATGATTATATTATTTAAAAAATTAAAATTCTTTTGTCAATCCTAATATTAAAAAGATATATTACCAATAATAATAATAATATATTTAATTACTAGGTTGAAAGTTGACATACTTGTGAACTTCAGTGTCATTTCTCCGTTTCGTCATTGCCCATGTTGTTGCTCTCTTTGGATCCAGCCCAGGCTGAGAAATCTCCAAGCCATGTTTCCTTACCAACTTGATGTATCTATTAAGAACACATTTAGAAACCTTTTTCATCAAACTCAAAAATATTATGGGATAGACAATAAAATTGAAGAGAAAGCACTAACTCCTCTGCGTCAAAATGTTGAACCCCAAGATCCTCATCCCAAATAAAAATATATTCGTAGGGTGAAACAATGTTGGGATGAAGAAAACGTTTCACGTACCACCTTTTAGCAAAATTACAGTTGACAAAGAAAATACAATTCAAACAGAAAACAAGTAAGGCCAAGTTGGATTCAGGGGCTGACAGTTTCTAACCACTTGGCTTGCTTGTTAGCACTCACGTGGATTGCTCGCTTTGACCACTCGAACTCATCCCATTCAGTGACTCGGCCATCATAGTGAAACAACATAATGGTGAAGTTCTCTGAGAACTAGCAAAACAACTAGCATATAAACACAGTCTCCACTAACAAGTAACACAAATATATCCATACATATCTGTGTGTGTGTGTGTTGACATTATTACTATACATATTTTATTTCTTTTCTTGAGTTTACTATGAAGTACTCAGATCTGTGGGAATGTTCTTAAAGCCTTTTTTTCTTAACATGTCATTCCATCTCTTTTTATTTTTGGTATGAAATGTAATATATATATATATATAAGTACAGAAATCTATAAAGGAATAGCAGCTTGTTACCACCGTTTTTCTCATTGACTAGTATTGCCAACCATCACCATAGACAGCCAACAAGAGATAGTATTGAAATCCTATTCTTTGAATTCAAGCATTTCTAATGCTCATATGAATTTTCTTCAAAAGTAAAATCATTAACATAAGCTTCATCAAGGCATTAGTTTCTCCTTGGTAACTAAGTTATAGTCAACAAATGACAGAGAGACAAAATTTACCTAACCCTGAAAACACGAATTTGATCCACAGAAATACCAGATATGTGCCTCATGGCATCTTTGCTAATCACTCTATTCATACTATTGAGATGGAGATCTTACTTGTTCCGACCCCAGGGCACAAGACCCATAGATAGGCCAAAGGATAGGATAAGTCAAATTTTTATTTTTAATATAGAATTCTTTGATAATTCAAGATGATAATAATCAATAATGAATAAGATCAATGTCATTACTTTTGAAAGAAATATTTATTCGATAATATTGTTGAAAACTTACAGTGCATACTAAATATGATACAATCTAAAGGTAAGATTATTAATCACATTATTTTTCATCATGAAAATAATGAAAAATAATGTGTGCGACTATACAAATACTAACATATTAAATTTCATAAGAATTTTAAAATTAAATATGTTTGAGCATGTATAATATTAAGATGACTGATCAACTAGAAAATCTTTATATAATGCATATGCTTAGAGGTGTCAAAAATGTCAGGCCGAGCCGACCCTATTTTTTTGGGTCCAACCAGGCTGGCGTGTCATGCCTAGCATGACATGGTTCGAATTAAGTTTGGCCTGGCACAGGCTCGTGGCCTGAAATCCACTGGGTTCGGCTGAATCAGCTCGGTTTGGGTCGGGCCAACCACTAATTTTTTTAAAAAAATTAGGGTTTCAGCAATGCATGCCACGCCGCAATCGCCCTTTTGGGGCTCACCGAGCATAGCCCGTCGGGCGTCAGCTCATCGGGACATCATCCCTCTTGTCGTGACCATGCTCGGTGTGTAGTCACCCATGTTGTGCCCATGTGCCAGGCACTGCACATTGACTGAAATCCCTCAGCCCGGCATGGGCCCAAGCAATGCACTATAGTGTGTCGTGCTAACTCATGCATGGCTAAACCGTGCCGGGCTTCGGGCCAGGCCCGGCCTGCTCGCCCCATTTGACACCTAAACATATGCTAGAGATCATGTCTTGGTACAATTGCATATACTTTCATCCAATGATGCTAAGTCTCGGATTCAAGACTCATCAAATATATTCACTCTAACTTTCGAAAGTGAGGCTAATCTCTCACTTTTCATCATGAAAAATAATAAGTATAAATAAATAAATAAATATAAATATATATATAAGTTACAAAGGTTATATAATTAACTAATATAAGTTGTCTTTATAGAAAAGCCAAAATGGGTCAAGTTTCCCTTCTTAACCTGGCAAGCCAAGCGAGGTCATCCTTTGGAGCTTGTCAAGATCGGTCCACCTATGTGTTTTTGTTCGACCATTGCTTCAACAATAGTATATGCATTATGTTCAAAGCAAAAAAAAAATCTCTTGAGAAGTCATATATTCTGCTAGTCGACTCTTCTGAATTTACTCTGGATAAAGTAATGAGTTATACTCAATATTATATCTTACATATATTATCATATTCACATCTTTTCTAATTTTATCTCTTATATTACTTTTCTTAACAATACCAGAATACATGAATCTTATCTTGAGATATTATTTCATCTAATAATACATCCAATCATTATGAAAGTGATAAATGTCCTTACTCTAATGGAACTTAGAAACAAGTACTTCGATATTCAAAAATATATATTATTAGTTATGAGGAAGTTTACTTAGATATTTGAAGTTTATTATTATGATACTCTCTCTAGTGATAAATATAGTTTTAATATGAAAACTTATATTACTAATACTATCTCACAAAAATATATATATATCAGCTAGACATGAAAATGATATATTAGAAAACTCTTTCAACAATATAAACCATTAACCTAGTTTCCGAGCAATTGTAGAGTAGTCAGGTTTAGCTTGTAGACTATGAAAAATATTATAACCTCAAACAGTCACTTAACACTTGACTTATAAAATTCTCTATATGTAATCACCTATTTTAATTTACACAAGTGAATAGATTTTTTTTATTTTACTAAAAATTCACATGACTGATTTATATTATTAATTATGTATGTGAATGATGTGAGCATCCACCGTATGGACTTCCCCCGTGTTATCTTTAATTTTGATTGGACCACCCAATTTGTGGGTTGCCCTTGTGCTTCTTATTTTTCTATTTATAAGTAATTTAAAGCTTCACCTAGCTTTATAAGTTTTCATAGCTCAATAGTTAAATCTCTAACTCTTGCATGTAGTATAAGGGCTAGACTATAATATTAGATTTACTAGTGTCAATCAACTATGCCAATTAATTGATCATCATTATTAATCAAATTTTATCTGAACTATTTGAGGTCAATTATATAAATCTTTTTTTTTTAATTTATGTTGTTGAAAATCAACCGACTCTCAATTCTTTAGTTAAATCTTTATATACTACTGTTACCTAATTTCTCTTAGGCCTACTAAATTTTTTTCCTTCCACCTGAACAGTCTCACACTTCGTAATAGATACACTAAGAGACTTACATTGAACATGACAAAATCACTTGATATTGTTCTCCCTTATATTACCATTTATATGAGTTATTTAATCTTATTTCTAATAATTTTATTTCTAATTTTATTCTTCATAGTCTTATCAGATATTCACCTTATCATTGTCATCTTGTTATTCTCATCTTTTGAATATATTATTTCTTGCTCGTCTAATATTCACTTCTATAAAGTATACCTTGACTTATAATTATTCTATAGAATTTTACCAAATTATAATCACGTGATAAAAAAATATGTGCCAAAAGACACACATCTATGAGTCCCAAGCAAGCCTGAAGCACACCATGGGTTGGACCCTAAAGTTCATTCTCTTAAACATTTGTGTGCCACAAATAGCATTTGTTTTGAAGTCTAGACTACAAAAATATTTCCTCTGCATACATACATATGTCTGTATGCGTGTGTGTATTTTAAGAGAGTAAAAGGGAGAAATACCTTTTTAATTGCTGCATCAATGTTATTTTTCTGATTATAGCCCACTGTAAAGGTCACGAGATACCTTGGCCGGTTTGCTAAATCCTGTACAGACCACATTAACCTTGTTTAAGAGAGTAAATTAACTGGAAAATTCATAGTGTAAGCCACAACTATACAAATCACTCATGGTCACATCGTTAGCGTGTACAGAATATAATATTGAATAGCAATATTCCAAGAAATTGAACACCATCTAAGAGCTCATGGAAAAATTGCTATGATGCAAGCAGTTATTGCATTCAAATCAACCATTTCCCATATTTCAACTCCCTAGCATCCATTGTCATAAGTACAAGTGCATACGGAAATTCATTATGTAAGCGATACAAAAGCAAATCATTAGAGCATCATAATATACAGTATATGTGTGTATTTCTTCTATCAGGCTCTAATATTTTCATCACTGTTGGCAACAGAGTGACCACTCAATACATGCATGCATAGAACTAAAAAATGCACAGCCCAAGTATGTTTAGAAATCAAACATAGAGAAATAGATATGTATCAGTCCACCAAATGCCTCAACAGACACGAATCCACCTAGTGCTTAAGCACAACCTTGTACC
Organism: Sapria himalayana; assembly: GCA_029783825.1. NCBI lineage: Eukaryota > Viridiplantae > Streptophyta > Magnoliopsida > Malpighiales > Rafflesiaceae > Sapria > Sapria himalayana. Next base: position 1,448,409 of record JAREIK010003023.1, on the reverse strand, counting down.
CTATAAAAATAACTCGATAATACATGCATGTTGAAATAACTCAAAAAAAAAAAAAAAACAAAAAAGGGTGCAACAAAATATTTGGTAAACAGTGATAGAAGAACATCTAAAAATCATCAAAAAATAACCCATAATACAATAACACTCTCTATAAAAAAAAGGAGAAACCTAATACACACACGCACACACCTATAGGGGCAACAAACATGTTGGGTCCCATCATTAAATTAAAAAGAAAAAAAATTATTACAAACAACTATAGTACCTCCCTAACTAGTTGCATAGATATCCAATACACTAAATAAAAATGAAAGGGAAGTGAGCTAAGCCCTCTTCAAATTCTTCAACAATATATTTGACACCTAATTTATTATAGAAATATAAGCTATAATAATTATTTCATCCTAAATTTTCTTTTTGAAAAAAAAAATTAACTTTATTTTATTTGTTTGTGAAACACTAGATTAGAGACAACATGTATAATTATCTAACAATCATATTAGTGAGTACTAGAAAAAAATAAGTATTTAATCTTCTCAAGAATATGTCAAATTTAAAGTAATTCATAAGTAATTATTATTATTACTACAATGAATTCCATATTTATACTTAATCTCAAAATTATTATAAATTTCTTACTTTACCAAGAAACAAACTTACATCAAAGAAAAGTATCATATTATGTAATAGATTTCTTCTTTGTGTAAGATAATTCCCAGCTAAAACATAATAAATCAACTAGTTGAATGTGGTCGTGATCGCTAAAAAATACTAAGGCCCAAAGAATTTTTTACATACCAAAGTATGGGAAAAACTCCATCTATATGAACTTGTCAAAAAAATATATAAGAAATAATTAACTAAACTAATTACATATATTATATGTAATTTATTAATAATCAAATTATTAATATTTATTATTATGCTCTTATATATAATTGAGCCAATGAAAGAACTCACATCAAATAAAAGATTAGTATCTAACTCAATAAGAGTATCTATTAAAGTACAACTCAAAGATCAACTTATATAAAAATATCAAATGAATATCTCTTCTATAATAATAAAATATCTCTCAAGTCATAAGTTATATTTATCCAAAACAAAATATTTAAGTTTCCAAAAATTATTTATTTAAAACTATAACTAAAAATATTTATTGATTTGTATGATTCTTAAATTATTATCTCTTATAAAAAAATATATTATTCACATATACTATCAATAAAATAACTCTATCATATGAGCATATCCAAGAAAATAATAAGTAATCTATAACACACATATAAATAATAATTATAACACCTTAAGCAAACTATTACGTAGATGCCTAATTAGAGGTGTCAAACGGGCCGGCCCAGCACGGCACGGCCCATTTTTCACAAGCACGGTCGTGCTACCGTGTTGTGCCGGGCACGGCACGGTGAGTTATAGGCGGGCACGGCACGGCCCGTAGGCACGGCAAGGCCGTGCCGTGCCGTGCCCGGCCCGCTCGGGCATGCCTTGCCAATACAGGCCAGGCCAGGCGGCACGGCACCGGCAGGGCAGGCGGGGAGGGAGCCGCACCGCAACGCGGGACCGGGTCAACCGGGGTCCGGGGTCCGGGCCCCGGGAAGCCAGCCGCCAGCACGAGCACGGGCTGAAAATGCCAAAATGACAGATTAGAAATTTTTTTTTTTTAATTGTAAATTTTTTTATTAAGTTACTATATAGACTTTAGAGTATTAGTAATAATTAAAAAATATAATTTTTTGTAAAAATTATAACATTTAAAATTAAATAAAACAAACAAAAATTAGAAAAAAAAAAATTTTTTTTTTCAATTAAGTTTAGCTTTTTTTATTATTTTAATTTATTAATTATATATTAAAATTTAAAGTTATTAAATTTTAAAATAAAATTTAAATCATAAAATAATAAATAAATACATTAAGTTAGTAAAAATTATAATTAAAAAAAATTAAACTACACAAATGAAAAATTACCATTCATGCTTTTGAAACCAATAGTCCGAACAAAACAAGTATAAGTTTCAACACAACGTATGGTACAAACTACAAAATACAAACAAAGCGTATAAATAAAATAAATAAAAAAACATCGAAAAAAAAGAGCAGATGAGCATCAATCGTCAAGCGGCATATCATGAGAATCATCAGCCGCAACATCAAGATCAGTATCATATAGATCATCATCATCGGCAATCAGCTCATACGCCATCGTAATGGATGTGGATGCGACTGCAGTGTCTGTCACAGTCCCAGCTTCAGCAGGATCACTGATGCTAAATCTCGATTCCTCCCAATCCTTCAAACATGCCAAGGCCTCAACCATATCTGGACGTAATCTCGATATCCTATCCGAAATCACGTTCACGGCAACAGAAAAAGCAGACTCCGATGCTACGCTCGACACCGGAGGAGTCAGTAGATCCCGTGTCATCCTAGATAACACGGGATAGGCGGACTCATATGATTTCCACCACTGTAATAAATCAAGATTCTTATTATCAGAAGGTGATAGGATTGAGCAGTAATCGGTATCTAAGTACTGAGATAGCTCGCTCCTATGTGAAGGTCCACCCCTACGTTTCCTCCTCGCTAGGTTAATGGAATAATCGTCATCTCCGAACAAGGCATCAGTGTCCGTACTCACAGTCTCATCACCACCACCACCATACCTAGTATCGTAGTATGTGAACAGGTCTGTCAACTTCTCGTAAATGAACTCTTCAGGTGGCTCTTCCAGATTCATGCACGAGGAAATAAAAGTCAGGGTGTTTTCAACCCCTTCCACCATAGCCCTAGGGTCCATGCATGCTGCGAGGCAATAAAGAGATGGAATGGTAGACCAGTACTTCATGTATTTGGTCTCCATCTCTGCAACTATATGGCTAAGCGTCGGGTCCGCTTGATACTTCCTAAACATGCTACTAATGTTGCATATGCAACGAAGTGCAATGCAAGTGGTGGGCGTATACACCGACGAACACATGTTCGTCGTGTCATAAAATATCTTCAGGAATTTTATTTATGAAATTCCTGAAGCCCAGTCAGTGTCGTCAATAATAAGTTCGCCACTCTTACTATTGACGTAGTCGGATATCACGTGTTCGTATCTAACACATGATTCCAACATCAGATACGTGTAATTCCAACGATGTCTCACATCCGATTGGAATTTCTTCTTCTTAAGATTCGCATACAAACAGAGATTACCAAACTCTTGTAGTCTGCGAGGAGTGCGAATATACTTGAGTGCATTGCGTATATTTTCCAACGCATGGGAACAGACCTTCATATCCTCTTGAACTATCAGGTTAATAACATGACACATGCATCTGACATGAAAGATCTCTCCTAATGGTGCGTCTCTAATATTCCTAACAAACATATTGATCGCTACTCCATTATTCGCAGCATTATCGAAAGTGACACTAAAAATTTTAATTTTGAATTTTATATTCCCTAAATATTTTCATCATACACTCAAAAATGACCGGGTCATCATGAGGATGAATAATCTCAGTGAATCCTAAAATTTTTTTATTGATTGTCCAGTTAGAATCTACATAATGACTCGTGAGACATGCATAAGAAGAATCATCGTGACATGTCCATATATCAGACGTCACGGACACCACTCCACTAAATGCCAAAAATTCCTTAATTATTTTTTGTTTTTCTAACTTATATATCTTTAGTATGTCACTCCTAAATGTGGACATAGGAATCCTACGATAGGATGACTGAAAATAAGTCTGCATGATGCGCACTACCCTCGGATCTTCTGAAAATTTGATCGGAAGACCCATCAATGTCATGAGCCTGGTCATGCCGTCCCTACCCAACTCGCTGGAGTATACGAAGGGAGTAAACTTTGAGACTAAACTCGATCCAGTCTCAAAAAATGTAGTGCCAAGTTGGGTTTGCCTAGGATCTAACGGTCCATGTTTTTTGGAGCATATTTCAGCATGCCTCTTGAGGTGCCTAGTCCCACATGTACTCTTGCATGTTAAAAGTCTCATATAATATTTGCACTGTACCATTTCATGTTCCTCATCCCTAACATCTACTTGTGTTATGATTTTAAAATGTGTTCAAACTACAGAAGTCCTAGTTTTTTGTTTTTTAGAACTTTGGGCTGAGACGACAGGAGAAACTAAAGTTTCAGGAGCCACAGACGTCTGTGTAACACTAACATTTTTATTTTCCAAATTTAAATACGTGTTAGGTGTATTTGTCATTTTTTATTTTTCGTAAGTTTTTCTAGAGAGAGAAGCTTTAGAGAGAGAAAGTACAAAAAAACATAAATATATTACTCGGTAAAAGCAATGAGGTCAGTCATGTGCAAGGTGCACCGCAGGAAGCTCTGATGTTCAAAACTCAAGTTGAGTTTCACGAAAATCGAAGCCGAAATCAAAATCACGAGGCCCGAGAGAGAGATGCACGGTTTATGTAAGAGAGAGAAAGTATTGAGAGATTTTATGTTTTTGAAAAACATAAATGTTATAGGGAGGGGGGTAGAATTTATAGGCTAGAGATTGTTTTTTTTAATAAAAAAAATATTTTTTTATTAATTTTTTGAATTTTTTTATGATTTTTAAGGGGCAGACTCACGAGGACCGTTGGATTCTGCCCCCTAGCCGTTGGAGGTGAATCCAAGGGCTGAAAATCACTCAAGTTTGAAATTTTTTTTTTGCCGTTGGAATTGCTCGGATCGGGTCTATGGGCATTGGGAATCGGGTTTCGGAAGAAAAGACCGCGGGTCGGGTCTGTTTGGACCCGACCCGCGGTCTTTTTACTGGGGGGGGGGGCAGCCTGGCCGGATGGGTCACAAGACGTGAGTCGTGACTCACGACTCACGCCACGCGTGGCACGCCGCCAGTGCCACGCGTGAACCGGCACGGGATGGACCCGTGCCGGTGTGCCGTGCCAAGGCACAGCACGCGAAGATCTTAACCCAGGCACGGTTTAAGAACGTGCCGGGCCGGCCCGGCACGTTTGACACCTCTATGCCTAATACATCAAGCTTGAATGAAAAAGAAGATAATCGAGATATATTCAAGGACTTTGCAAGTATATCTTCCAATTGATCTACAATAACAATATAAATTACAACAACAATCTTATCATGAATATTCTCTCTGAAAAAAAAGTAACTCACATCTATATGATTTGTTAACTCGTGAAATACTGGATTAGAAATAACATGTCTCATTACTTGATTTTTATATTAGCGAGTAGTTGAAAAAATAAATGAATAATATATTTCCTAAAGAAGATGTCTAATCAAAAGTAACTTGGCATGATTATCAACATCATTATGAACTTTATTTTTATTCTAGATCTCAAAATTATTATGTATCTCTTATTTTTTTAGAAAATAAAATTATTTCCTAGAAAAATATAATAACATGTAGTATATCTCCTTTATGTGCAAGCTAACTCCCACCAAGAATATGAGAAACCAATTAACTAAATGTACTCATGATCACTTACAAAAATACCAAGTCTTAAAAAATTTTTCACAAATCTAAATATACAAGCTACATCAAGGTGAACATATTAAAAAAAAAATCTAAAAAATGACTAATTATATTTAATTACATATATTATATATGATCAAAGAAATAATATTTCATATAATTCTCTTATAAATAATTAGGTGAATGAGAGAGTTAGTATCAAATAAAAAATCAATATATGACTTGATTACAATATTTATTTGAAAGTAACTCAAAACTTAATCCATATGAGAATTTTTACTACATATCTCTTATGTAATAGCATAAACCACTCAAGACATAAGTTATATTTATTTCAAGAAAATATTTGATTCTTTCAATATCTTTTATTTAAAATTATGACCGAAGATACTATTTTATTTGAGTGATTCTCAACTTATCACCTCTCATAATAAATATCTTATTCATTTATACTATTATTGAACCTTCACGTAGAGATGTCAAACAGAGAGGATCGGACGAGCCCGACTCATTTTTAGATGGCCCAATCAGACCACTGTGTCATGCTGGGCATGACACGGTACAATAACTGTGTAGTGTCTGGTACGGCATGGTTTCATCACAGACTGCCCAACACTTCCCGTCGACCTGGCTAATATGAAGTCGGATCAGGGCATGCCTAGACAAGCCAATTCTAGTCTGTTCGTGCCAAGTTTGGGGTGGGATTTGGCTGTTTGGCCTGGGTTTAGGCTGGGTTTGGGTCGGGTTCGTGCTGTTTAAAAAAATTTTAATTCAAAATTATTAAAAAATTTAATTTTTAATTATTTAATGCTTAAATAATTTATAGTTAAATTAAAATAATTAATTAATTATTTAATTTTTTATTTATTAAAATAAATAAAATATAAAGTATAATATAAACACCTTAAATTTAAAAACCAATACTTTTTGAATTAATAAAACTAAAATATTAATACAAACCAATGTAAATCACAAAAAACATAAATAAATATTCAAACCTCAAAGTAAAAAGACAAAAAAAAACAATCTTAATCTAAAAAAGATAAATTAAAATAAAAAATATCAGCATTACAGCATATGATCAATGATAATATCAGTATCAGTGTATCAATAATAGACAATAGGCAGTAAAATAGGCTCGAGTGCTCAGCACAATTATCAATGTCTTAAACTCATTCTTATATCAGTCGTCAATCATCAATTGAGCATGATCTTGGATGCCTAAGTATGAATCATCCCAATCCTTCATGCATGTTAATGCCTCAACAATATCTGACCATAATATGTATCTCCTATCTGAAATAATATTTACTGCAACAAAAAAAATAAACTCTGATACTATGCTCAATACCAAATGAGTAGGTAGATCTCGTGTCATCTTAGATAGCACGGGATATGTTGACTCATAGATTTCCACCACTATAAAATATCAAAATTCTTATTATCAGAATATGATAGGATCAAACAGTAATCGGTATCTAAGTACCGAGATAGCTAGCTCCTATTCGATTGTCCACCTCATTATTTTTTCCTCGCTACCTGAATGAAAAAATCATCATCTCTGAATATGGTATCAATGTTTGTAATTGGAGCCTCACTACTACTACTACCATACCTAGTATCGTAGTATGTAAAGAACTCAGTTAACTTTTTGTGAATGAATCTTTCAGGTTAATTTTCATGGTTCATGCACAAGGATATGTATGTCAAAATATTTTTTATTTCTTCTACCATAACCCTAAGATCCATGCAGGCAGCGAGATAATAAAAATGTGAAATGGTGGATCAGTACTTTAGGTACTTAGTTTCAATCTCTACAACCAAATTGCTAAGTGTTGGGTATCATTAAACTTCCTAAATATACTACTAATGTTAAATATACACCTGAGTATAAAGCAAGTCATGCGAGTATAAACTGACAAACACATGTTCGTCGTGTCATAAAAAATCTTCAGAAATTTCTTAAATAAAATTCTTATAACCTAATCAATGTTATCAATAATAAATTCATCACTCATACTACTAACATAGTCAGATATCACATGTTCGTATCCAACACATGACTCCAACATAATGTATGTGTAATTCTAACGGTGTCTCACATCCGAAAGAAATTTCTTCTTCTTTATACTCGCAGATAAAAATAAACTATCAAACACCTATTGTTTGTGAGACGCCACAACGAAATTCTCCAGATAGTCTCGGACTGCCCACTTAAAATCTTTTTTGGGAGGGTACTCCGAGTGCGAAAAAATTTTAGTGAGTTATATATTTTTTCTTAAGCAGAGGAAACAACTTTCATTCCCACCCATACCACGAGGTTAATGACATGACACATCCAACTAACATGAAAAATCTTTCCTAATAATTAATCTCTAATAGTCCTAATAAACATGATAATGGCTACTCAATTGTTAAATATATTATCAAATGTGATACTATATATTTTATTTTAAATTTTATATTCTCTAAATATTTTTATCATGCTCACATAAATAGTCGGGTCATCATAAAGATAAAAAATCTCTAAAAATCATAATAATTTTTTTTAGTGTCCACTTATAATCTACATTGTAGGCGGTGAGGAATGCATAAAATGCATCATTGTGACTAGTTCAGATATCAGATGTAACGGACACTATTCCACTATAATGCTTAAATTCGTTAATTATTATTTTTTATTCTAAATTATAATATTTTAGTATGTCGTACCTAAATGTGAACCCGGAAATCCAATGACATGCATGTTAAAAATAAATCTACATAATATTAACTACCCTAGAATTCTCCAAAAACCTAATTGAAAGACCCAACATAGTGATCAATTTGAACATGTCTTTCATTCTTAATTCATTGCGGTATATGAAGGGAGTCAATATTAAGGCTAAATTGAATCTAGCCTCAAAGAATCTACTGTTGAGTTGGGTTTGCCTGAGATTTAATACACTATATTTTTTGATACACAATTTGGTATACCTTTTAAGGTGCATAATCTCACATACACTCTTACAGCTTAAAATTTTTTTATAATATTTACATTGTGTCAATTCTTCTTCGACACCCTAATATTTTTTTTATTGTATTATATAAAAGTGAGTCCAAACTATTAATATTTTTCTAATTTTTTATTTTTTAGATATTTAGATCGAAACAACCATAAAAACTAAAGTTTTGCCGGTCTCAAACCTTTTCATAAGATTTTCATTATATATATTATAAATTTATAATTAATTTCATTTTCATAATTAAAATTATTATTTATCATTTTTTTTTATTTTTTTTATATTTTATATATTATTTTTAAATTAATATATTAATTAAAATTAATTAAACTAATATTTAAAAATAAAACTTAACAACTCAACAATAAAAAAAATATCCATAAATCATAATACGTAAAATAATTTTGCCTTTTTGATGTCTGCACCACACATGCACCACAATCCACTTCCACACCCGAGTCACGAAAGCCAATAGCTAGGGAAAAAAAATAAGAGTCGAGAGAAGATGGAGAGAAAAAAATATGAGAGAGAGAATAATATTTAAAACTTAATTATTAAATGAGGGGAGATAGGGTTTATAGATTTTGAAAATAATTTTTTTTAACAATATTTTTTGGATTTTTTTTAAATTGGAGCAGAATTTTTAGGACCGTTGGATTATACCACCTAGCTGTTGAGAGCAAAATCTAATGACTGAGATTTGATTTTTTTTGGACCATTTGGGTTGGTTTGACCAAGCTCGGGTTCGGGCTTGGGCTCGAAAAAAAAGACCAATGAGCTGGGTCAGGTTATGAAACCGATGGAAATTTGGATATGTTGAGCTCGGGGTTAGGCGTCGCAGCGTCGGGGTGAGGTGGGGGGCCGGGAAGGTCCGGGAGGGGTGAGGCACAGTTTGGGTCATGCCGAAATCGTGTGCCCACATGCCCTCGTACTGGGCCATGCCTAGCCCAGCTTGAGGCCTAGTAGGCCTAGGCATGGCATGGGTCTTGACCTTGCCTTTCTAAGCATAGCTGAGTTGGGTCGTGCCTCAGGCCAAGCTGTCTGGCTCGTTTGATACATCTACCTTCAAGCCACATAAATAAAAACACATAATAGGCTAACTAATCTCAATAACAAATAATAATAATACAAACTGCTTTTATATAATGGGCGGATCAATTAGAGCAACACACATCATGATTATTAAAGGCACGCCTTAGGCATGCCTAAAGCCTAGGAGCCAAATGCCTAGACAAAAGTGCCTCACCTCAAAAAAAGGCATGACAATTAGTGAAAGGCTCGCAAAGTACTAATATGTTTTCTTAACTAATATGACTTGTAATATAAGATATAAATATCTTTAAGGCCAGTGTAGGGTATTCTCAACTTGCACAAGCAAATAGTTAAACTCATTCAAATACCTAGAAAAAAATCTTACTATAAAAGAAAAAAATATGTAATACACTTTACTCAATCCGAGAGAAAATTCTCCTCAAAATCTTATAATCTTACAAACAAATATCAATAAATAATAAAATAAAATCAGAATTAATTTATTTAAAATGATAATTCACTGAAAATATTTTAAAAGGATAATCATAAATAAACATAACACAACAAAAAAATATTAAACCAAGATGAATATTGTCATATCCAATAACTTAGAAATTTTATCGTTTATTACAATAATATTCTCAAGATAAAAAAATAATGAATATGAAACACCTATTTATAAAATGAATATCAACTCATATATTTATAATTCAAGAGACTAGATGGTGAGTATGAGTGACAAAATCACACACACTAAAAAAAAATGAAGTATATGCTGTTGACTTAGACAAGAGCATTAGATAAAATAAAAACAAAATAATTATATATTTATTCAACTTGATTGAAATCAACAAGGAAGCACGGACATGGCTCCCTACAGTCGTATCCGCGTGTCCGACACCTGGACACGCGGACACAGCACGGACACGGCACGGACACGTGTCCGATACGCCACGTGACGTATCATTGCACAATCCATATCCGATACGCCACGTGGCGTATCGGATGGTTGCATCGGCAGACGACAACCGTATCCATGCCTATAGTGCCAGACGTCCGACAACGTCGGGTGGCCAACGTTGCCGCATGGGCGAAGTTGGCCACTGGCAAGGGGCGGGCGTGATTTGAGGGTGAGGCAGGGAGCGGACGCGATTTGAGGGAGAGGCAGGAGCGGCGCGAATTGAGGGGAGAGGCAGGGACGACACGAATTGAGGAGAGAGGCAAGGGCGGCGCGAATTGAGGGGAGAGGCAAGGGCGGAGCGAATTGAGGGGAGAGGCAAGGGCGGCGCGAATTGAGGGGAGAGGCAAGGGCGGCGGGAATTGAGGGGAGAGGCAGGGACGACACGAATTGAGGAGAGAGGCAAGGGCGGCGCGAATTGAGGGGAGAGGCAAGGGCGGCGCGAATTGAGGGGAGAGGCAAGGGCGGCGCGAATTGAGGGAAGAGGCAAGGGCGGCGCGAATTGAGGGGAGAGGCAAGGGCGGCGCGAATTGAGGGGAGAGGCAGGGGTGGGAGTGTTTGAGGGGGAGGGAGAGGCAGGGGCGGGAGTGTTTGAGGGGGAAGCAGAGGCAGGCGTATTTGTGTGGGGATGTGCATAAAATAAAATATTTTTATAAAATAAAATAAAATATTTTTATTTTATAAAATAAATAATATATATTTATTTTATAAAATAAATAATATATATTTATTTTATATAATAAAATATTTTAATTTAATTTAATTTAATTTAATGAATTTTATAAAATACATAATATTTATAACTAATAATTTTTATTTTTATTTTTTTTATCATGTCGTATCCTAGTCGTATACGTATCCTAGTTTTTTAGAATTTGCCGTATCTCCGTATCCTGCTGTGTCGTATCCCCGTGTCCGTGTCCGTGCTTCTTATAAAATCAATATACACGAGAGTCTATTATATAGTGGCTAAAGTAATTGATATAACTCATAAATTAAGTATTCTAATTAAAAATATAAATAAAAAAATATAAAAAGAAAAAGGTTTATCGTAAATATCATGATAGAGAAATTATGTTTAATGAGTTTCAAACTCAAGACATACCACCCTTGAATGAAGATACTTACAATCACATCAAGGCATAACTTCTAATACATGCATGCAACATGTTAAATTCTCGGATGGTCAATCATTTTGGTGCTATTCTCATCAAAAAATTTTTAACTTCAAAGTTATTATATGATCTGATATGTTAGTATCTGTATAATCATAGATTTTTTTAATTAAAAACCATAATAAAAAAAAAACTCAATTCTGCCCCCCCAAATATAAAGTTTTGGGGTTCATTCTGCTAAAAAAGGTCGTCATCCCCAAATTTAAGGTTGCAGAGGTCTCTGTAAAAAAACAATTGTCACCCATGAAATTTGAGTTGTAATTCTGTCACCACCACATTCCATTGTTACCAAAATTCTAGCAGCGTCTCCCTCCTACAGCATTGACATAGAGGGCGTCAATGCACATCACACAGTAGGTGTGCGACAACAATGTCTGGTGCACAATAAATGCACCTCCTTCAACCCTGTGTGCATGCGCTGTAGCATGCATGTATATCTGCATTGTGCTGGTAAAGTACACATATCTCTCCTCACTCTAAAAAGGGCAATGTAATGCCTAAGACAAATAATTTAAGACATACCATATATTAGGTACTCGCATCAATAAATTTATAATACAAAAAATAAAAATCACAAAAAGTATAACTATAAACTACAACAAGTACGATATCATTTACAGAGTAATCATTTTCTACTCTTGATTTAAAAATAATATTTTTAGACTATATTGAAACAAACAATACTAAATGCCCATATATAAAAGAAGTAAGACATAGAGCATACATGTTAATTAGAAGATGAATATAAAACTTTAAGTTTCTATTTAATACAATAACACATCTGAGCTTTTAGTTTATGAATGAGATAATTAAATAATATGGGATGAGTATGAAGTACTCTAGTCCTAATGAAGCTAGTTAAATAATATATTACCAAATTTTTAGTAACAACCAGCTCTTTGTAGATAAATGAGGAGGGGTATTACAGCATTTATTTCTTTTTATTTTATGCTTAGGATGGAAGTATTTAACACGTGACAGACCTCAATCATTTCTACCTATTTATATAGAGGATTAAGAAAAATATATTATCAAATTTTTAGTAGCAACTAGTTTTTATTTGTAGTTAAATATGGAAACGTATTGATATATTTATTTCTCCTTATTTTACATTTATGATCGGAGTACCCAACATGTGGGATACCTCAATCATTTCTACCAATTTATATAGAGAAAATAGAAATGTAATTGGGTGTTTAATATATGTATGTTTTCTTATTTAGTGCATTTATATGCTGGGTTTTTCTTGTAGATAGTATCAAGGAAGAAACTTCACACCCTAGAGAGAGAAATTGTGCAATGAGAACTAGTATGTAACATCATAGTATTGTGTTGTTGGATGGTGCACGGCGTATATGATTGTGTTATGCAGATACAAGACATGATGTGGTACAAGACAAAAAAAACTCTGTTGTTATCATTGCAGATTTTTCACAGGGTATTTTTTGTTGCGCAAGGTGATGTGAATGTTGCATGCTATTCAGATGTTGTACGGCAAAGAAGAAAGGTTATTTTTTACTTTGTGCTATTGCAGTTTGTTTTTCAGGAGAAAGGTCTTTTTGGTTTTTTTTTCTCACGGTGCTATTGTGTCTCTTACATATACTTTGATGTCGAGTTTGTGTTTTTTCATTACCCTTGCCATACCATTTTTTTCCATTATTATCATTATTATCATGTAAAAACTAAGATGGATAAACTATACAGAATGAATAGTGAGAATTTACATATAATCTTAGTCGAGAAAAACTTGACCATGGGACAGAGAATCCTCCTAGTGATGAGTCGAATGGGGTCTGATTTTTGTCTGATTCTGGATTACTAATTATATTATGACAATCTATTGAACCAAGAGTGCCCTCAATTTTTACATCTTAACTATCTACAAGATATTATGAAAACATGTGACACTTTATATTCATCTAAAATTAAGTGGATATATGATATGGTCTCCATGTTAATTTGATTTAAACTAGATGAGCATAGAAAACCAAAACAAATTACTATTCACTTTAATTAGTTCGCATAGTTAATTACCCAATTTTTGGGGGTATTCCCCATACAAATAAACATGATTGCTTGGGCAAAATATAAAAAATATTTTCTTAGCATTATACTATTATATTCCTTTCTTAATAAATTTGTAGAATTTCATCATCAAAACCTAAATAAGAACATTTTCCACTCAAAATCAAAGATTTACCATCTGGTAGTCCAGTACTTATCTAGACAAAATAGGTAGGGCATGGTGGGGCAAATGGATAGTGAGTATTAGTTGAGATAGAATGAGGCAAGAGACCTTCCATACAGTAAATAATTGTATGAAAAGTAATCATAACAAGAAGAATTTTTAGAATTTATTTTTTAAAAGACCAAGAATACTATAAATAATTGAGAGAGAAACAGACAATTAGATCAATATAATAGTCATAAAAGAGTTCTCCCATAATAATTATTACTAAAGATATATGTAGATATTTTCAATAATAATGTAATAATAAATATTTCTTATTTTTCTATTATTGCAACTTTTATCATTCATCTTCTCACTCCTGAATCATGAGTAATTGATTTGGAAATAAATAGTCATATCATAGATAATTATTTATTATCTATTAATTTTATTGCTGATACTCTTAATGTTAATATAACTAATTACATAATATTTATACACTTGATTATTGGTAATATTGATATTAGAATTTTATTTTTATGTTGAAATCTATCTATTCTCGAATGCCAAATAATTTATTTTTTTGAGTTATTTTGTTAAACAATTTAATGTTAATATGATTTTTTTTCTTATATTTGTATTAGTATTTTGCATGATCAAAAAATTTTGAGAATGAGACTTTCTACGATTTCAAGCAAAGTAATTTGTATCTATTCTTTTAAACTATTAGAATACCTTTTAGACAATTGAGTGTTGAAAGTCATACCCATTGCACAAAGCTCTCGCTTAGCACAATGCTTGAGAGATATTAATATATCAATATCTTTATCTCCAAAAATCAAAGCAAATACATCTAATTAGTCTCAAACCCGAGACATTCATCTTTGGATGAAATGACTTATCATCACACTAAAGTATAATTTCCAATATACACATACAACATAAGACTTTTCAAGTAATTACTCATCCCAATATTCTTCTCACTCAAACATTTTTAACTTTCAAATTATTATGAAAGTCGATATGTTAGTATTTATGATTCATCTTTAGCATACTAGATACTTGAGTGTTAATGATCTTATATTTGTTCAATCTCGACTTATTCATTCATCGGCAACTAATAATTTGGAAACATAACATAAAAAATAATTAGAATAATACTAAAAATATAAATAAAAATAAGACTATAAAATTTATACATCAAATATCCTTATATAATATTTATAAATGAATAGGATTGGAAGCATCCAACACATGAAGAAGTCTCCGCAAAAATATAATAAATAAAGAAGAAAATTATAATATCATCCGACAAGCTGGTGCATACAATCAACAATACCAAACTTTAAAAAAAAAAGATAAATTGAGATCTCTTTAAAATTTTCGTGAAAAAATTAGTTGAATGCTCTATTGTCAGAATATATATTGTAATAATGATCTTATCATGAATCATCTCCCTTTGGAAAAAGAAATTTACTTCTATGTACTTTGTTCACTCATTAAACATTAGATTTGAAACTAAATATCTTATTATTTGACTATTACAATAAAATACAATAATAAAATTGAGTGAATATTTGATCTCCTCATGTATATAACATATCCAAAAGTATTTCACAAAAATTATCATCATTATTCAAAACTATAACTTTGTACCAAGTCTCAAAACTGCTTGCCTCATATTTTTCAAAGAGACAATATTGCCTCCAAAAAAAAAAAAAAAACAAAACCCTATCTTAAATCTCCTCTTGGTGTATGCTTGTGATCAATACTAATCTGAATATTATAATAACTACAAGTGTTTAATATCTTTAAAAGAGATTTTAAATCTTAAATACTTCACCACATACCTTAATATACAAAAAGTTATGTTAAGTAAACCTACCAAAAAAAATCTGAAAACTAACAAACAATACTAACTATGTACGTTATATTTGATCTAGTCAGAATAAGATAGTTAATTTTTCATATAATTTGCACATAAGTCATAAAATCAAATAGAGATATCATATCAAAAATAAAATTAATATTTAGATTAATAAATATATTTATTGTAGCACATCCCAAAAGACTAATATCTAGAAAAATATCAAGGAGATATCTCCTCAGGAATAAATGACATTAATCATAAAATAATATTATTCTATGTCAAAAAAGTATGAGTATCTCAAGGTTTTTCTTCCAAAAGTGTATATGAAAATTTTTTATGAGTTAAATTATTCCCAACTTATCAACTTATAAAATCAAAATGTCATTTACTTAAATAATCAGTAAAATTATCATACCATCAATATTCCTCCAAAAAAATCAATTAAACATGTGTACCCAAATAAAATGACATAGTAGTTTAGACAAACATATTAATTATGATACTATTATTTAATATATTATCAAATATAATACTAAAAAAATTATTTTAAATAATATATCCCCTGAAGATCATTATCCGACACTTATATATGATGAGACCATTATGAGGATGATTGATATCAAAAAATTCATAAATTTTTTTATTTAGTTTCTATTTAATATCAATACAGTAGATGATAAGATATACGAATAAAGTATCATCGCGACAAGTCCATATAACAAATATCACAGACCACTCAAATTCAAATTTATTTTCCTAAATTCATTAATTATTAATATTTTTCTTAATTTAAATTATTTTATTATGTTATTCCTATTAGTTAACCAAAAAATTTTATGATAAGACTTGAAGTTTTCATAATATGAACTACTCTACAATCCTCCGAAAATCTAATTAAAACACACATATTAATAATTAATTTTAATATGTTTTCCCTACCAACGTCAATGTAATAAATAAAAGGGATTAATGAACTTCAAATTAATTTAATTTTAAAGACATCCATTAATTTTGGTTTGTTTGGGATACAATGTATCATGTTTTGTGGTACATTAATAAGCATATCTCTTAAGGTGACTAATATCATCGATATAGTAGATCCTCATATATCTAAATACATCAAATTAAATAAGTATCGATTCATACAAGTGTAACGAACAAGATAAGAGGCTCTAATATATTTTAATAACTAATATCTCACACTCTAGTATAAAGATATCTCACACACTAAGTTTTAACATTCACAAATTGGCCAATGATGGGTGACTAAGTCAATAATGAACAAGTAAAAAATCAACAATATTTAAATATCTACTATGATATTCTATCTTAGAAGTAAAAACAAATAGTGTATCATATTCAATCCAAAAAAAAAGTCTTTGAATTTTTCCAATCCTACACATAATTATTAATGAAAGAAAAAATAAAATTAGAATTATATTGCTTAAAAAAGCAACTCACAAAAAAAAGACCAACTAGTTAGTCTTGAAAAAATAGAATATATAAAACAAATAATTAAGTTGAATATTAACATAACTAATAACTTTAAATGATCTTCCAATAGTTACTATAATATACAATGAACAAGAAAAAATATATATAAAATTAGAGTGATCATCAATAAAATAATTATTGGCTCTTATGTCAATAATTCATGAGTTTGAAGCAAGAAGATAAATTTATAAAACTTAAAGGCCACGAAATATATATTGTTGTCTTAAAGAAAGATTTTGTGTATTCATTATAAATAAGTGTCATTGAAGAGAAATTCCATGAGCACCCCATCGTTAACTTTCATAAATAACTCCCATAGTTAACTTGCCTTTTACAATACTTTATGGCATGCTCGACCTACTCTCTAGAAATAATTATCAATACTTATCTTTGGTTTGACTTTTCTTCTTACAATCTCATTGCTCCATTGATAGACACTAAAAGTTCACATTCATTACATCACGATGTACCTTCATTACACACATTGTGCATCTCATTATACTAGAGGTATCAAATGGGCCAAGCAACCCAAGCACAGCATGAGGCATAGCCCAAATTAGTCATGTCAAGCCCATTATAGCATGCTTCAGAACAATGTATGGACCTTTATAATGCCAGCCTAAGGCACGACTCATGTCATGCTAGGCAGGAGTCAATAGTGTCTAGTGTCAAGCCAAACACGACCCAAGTACCTAGCCCATTGATATGGTCTACAAGCATGGTGACCCGTGACCGAGCATGGGTGGGTCATGGGTGACAGGTTAGAGCCTATCGAGTAACATCCCTGCAGGGCTGGGTTTTTTAACAAAAAATAAGTCATGGGTGGGTCACAACTCACAAGTGGGCCACATAGTAATTATAGTCGAGCTCTGAGTACGAAAATGGACACCGTATATAGAAATGATGACTTCTCCATTTAAATATCTAGGGGTAAATAATAAGGTGGTCTGTCAAATAAGAATAAGTCATCATAATACTTAGATACCTATATTACTATTTTATTATATCACATGATAAAAATAAGAATTTGAATATTTTATTTTGATAAAAATCATATGAATCCATATATCACATATTATCTAAGATAGCACGTGGTGATCTATTAACTCATCTAGTGTCTAGCATAACAATAGGAGATATTTTTTCTATGATATCCAATATTATTTTATATACGAGATCGAGATTATGATCAAATATCATAAAGATGATTATATACATGAATGACTAAAAAGATTAAATGTTTGACATTCAAGATATGACAAAAAATACTAGTGGATGATAATTCATGAGACATTGAAGATATTTAGATTATCATTAACAATATCTTTAAACACTTACATGATGATGATCTGTAATTATATACACAATAACATAATAGTGCTACAAATATAGATTGATGACTCGTATGATTTTTAATTATTTTTTTTCATACGAGATCATATTTTCAATATTTTTGGATTTCTGCTAGTTATATCATTATTCACTTATTATCTTAAGCTTCATTTTATGTTATGTATGCATATGTATCATATTCTACTTTTGATTATGAAATAGATTATTTTTTTTATTAAACACTTTTATTATTTAGTTGAACTGAATGTTAAATTTTTTTAATTATTTATTTTATTTTCATTTAAATATATTATTCTAAATAAATAATATATTAAAATTTCAAAAAAAAATTAATTGGATTTCTCTCCAAAAACTAGCATGACCCAGCAAGTCACGACACAATCAGGCAAAAATGTGCCCGACTAGGAGCCAAATGGGTGGTGCCGAAAATGATGGATTGATAGATATGGCATGTCATGCCTGATGGATTGGCAGCAATGTCATGCTAATACAGCATGACCTGGTTGATACCTCTACAATGCACCCATTATACATCTTTATTGCACCCACAATATACTTCACTACACCCAAATGCACTTTCATTGCACTCATTATGCACCTCACTTCACCCACAATACACCTCATTGCACCCATGATGCACCTTCTACCACATGATGCAAACACTTGCACACACATTGCACACACATTGCACACTTATTACACCCATCATACATGTCAATGCCACAAGCAATGATGCCAACCACATAGTGGACGTGTGATATGAACATTCATGCACTAGTTTGTCCCATTCAAATAATACGCACATGTATTGTTACTCGTGTGTATGCTTGCAATGTATGTTTACCCATGTGTGTATGCGTGCGATGTTTGTAATAAAACATGCCTCCCTCTAGAAATTCTAGTTCGTTTTATTTTCTCTACTTATGATTTGACTATGATACCATATAAAAATTCAAGTCAAAATATTTAAATACTAAATAATTAAACTCACTCAATCAATGCATAAGTAGAAATCCTTAAATAAGAACTATTCAAATTGTGATAGCTCATATGTTAGGTGCTCACATTCATAATATAACCAAAAAAAAAAAATAAACAATTAATAAACTATAACAAATAACCTATATATTATAACAGATTAAAAAAAAATTTAATAAAAATATTAAAATTATTATCATTATCAATTTCAACCACCCTGGATAGTTGTATAGATGTCGTACTCAGTGTACAAAATTTTTATTTTAGCATAAAATTTGAAAGAAATTAATATCTTGATTATCTCACCCTCAATTTTAAAAGATTGTGTCTGATGAGTTTCAAACCCAAGACCTATGATCATTAAATAAATACATGTAATCACATCAAAGCATGATCTACAACATACAAGGATTTCATAAGTTATCAAAATTTAAGTATACATACAATACAATATTATTATTACTCAAACAAATTTAATTTTGAAGTTTTATGAGATCTTGTGTTATAATATTTATGTAATCACACATATTTTATTTTGTGCCAGTTGTATGAAATTTATTTTTTCAATCAATTTTATTAAAAATTATGCCCACTCTCAACACTTTAATTAAATCTTAAATTACAACTTCTATCCGATTCATTTTAGTTTGATTTCTATTTTTTTAATCCCTAGACTCAAACTATCTCACACTTCATAAATGATGCACTAGAAGAGCTACATTGGATATAATCAAACTATCTCACAGAATTCTTTATTAATTTATTATCTTTAGAAGTTATTCTAATATTTTTCCTAATAACTATATTTTTAATTATATCCTTTCTAGTCTTCACCCGAATGCACCTTCATTATACTCACAATGCACCTCATGGCACCCATGCACCTCATTGAACCCATGTTACACCTTCTACCACATGATACACCTTCGACCACATGATACACAAACACACACAGACATTGTAAACTCATACACCTATTACACACGTTGATGCAATAGGTGACAATGTCAACCACACTATGGAAGTGTGATACCTATTCGTGCACTAGTTTGTTACATTCAAATAGTACATGTGCATTATTACTCATGTATGTATGCATGCAATGTGTTGTTATAGAGCACAACTCCCTCCATCAAACTTTAGTTTTTTTTATATTTTCTATACCTAGGGCCAAACTTTGATACCATGTAAAAATTCAAATTATAAAATATTTCAAAACTTAATAAAAAAATTCACTCGATCAATATAACTAAAATCCCTTAAATAAAAGTTATTCAAATTGGGGCAGCCCATATGCTGGGTGCTCTTGTCCATGATGTAATTAAAAAAAAATAAAAGAAATTAAACAATTTGTAAATTATAACAAATAATATATAAATTATAATAGATTAGAAATAAATTTAATAAAAATATCAAAATTATCATCATCAACCAAATTTTATCTCAACTAGTTATTATCGATTGTATGAATTTTATTTTTTCAATCAACTTAATTTAAAATTATGTTTATTCTCAATTCTTTAATTATTAAATTATAAATTATAACTTCTATCTAATTTTTCTTAAGTCTATGACTATTTCATTTTCCTCCATCTAATTGAGTAATCTCATAGTTCGTAACTAATACACTAGGACATCTATATTATACGTGACCAAACTAGTTTTTCCTTCTCTTATCATATATAGATATTTTTCTAATCTTCTTCTTAATAACTTTATTTTTTATTATATACATTCTAGTCTTACCACTAATTCATCTCATCATCCTCATCTATGTTATCAACATCCATTATATATGTTGCATCTTAGTTGACAATCATTATTATAAAGCATTATTGATCTTATAATTAACCTATATAATTTTATTGTTAATGTATGTTATCCTCTTCTATCACAAAAAATTACTAATACAACTCACCATTTAATTCATCTAACCTTAAACCTATAAGATGCATCTTCATTAATCCCATTATTTTTATTTAACATACAATTTGGGTATTTGAAATAATTAATATTTGAGACTTTTAATTTTTTCATTTGATTACCACATTTTATCATGCTTAATATGATTGAAATCATATTTTAAGTACTATGTATTGTTGCAAGTAGAGGTGTCAACGGGGCCGGGCCGGCCCGGCAAGATCTCATTCCTGGGCCCGGGTAAGACACGAGTCGTGCCATGCCATGTCTGACACCTGTCATGCCATGCCTGACATGTGTTGTGTCGTGCCTGACCCGGCACGGTTCGGTGCCCGTGGCACAGCACACCGGCATGGATTCATCCCGTGTCCCCCTCATTTTGCCCCTCCCACAAAAAAGACCACGGGTCGAGTCTGATTGGACCCGACCCGCTGTCCCCCAAGCTGACCCAATTCCCCCACCCCCACCCCCCCGCCCCCCTCACCCCCAACAGGCAAAAAAAAAATTTAAATTTTAGCAGTTGGATCTCCCCTCCTACGGCTAGGGGAAAAAATCCAACGGCACTTATGATTCTGCCCCCTAAAAAATTAAACAAAATTAAAAAAAATCAAAAAAATGACTTTTTAAAAAAAAAATATTTTCTTTAATCTATAAATTTTATCTCTCCTCTCTATAACATTTACCTTTTTCATAAATATTTTTTCTCTCTAATCTCACATTTTCTCTCTCAAAAATTTTGCCTCTCTCAGGACTCGGGATTTCGGCATTCTACTTAGATTTTCGGGAATCTCAACTTGAGTTTTGAATTTTAAGCTTGAATATGGTGCACCATGCACGTGATCGACCTCACTGCTTTTACTGGGTAATTTATTTTAAGTTTTTTTACTCTCTCTATCTCTCTAGTTTCTCTCTCTATACCAAAAATAGAAAATTTTAAAATCAGTCATCTAGTCTCTAAATAACTATTCTGATTAACAAAAATCCTAAAAATGACAAATACTAATGAAACATATTTAAATTTAGAAAATAAAAATATTACACAGATGTCTGAGACTGCTGAAACTTTGGTTTCTCCAGTCGTCTCAACCCAAACTTATAAAAAATAAAAAACTAAGAATTCTGTAGTTTGGACTCATTTTAATATTGTGGAATATATAAGGAAAAGCGCTACAAGCCAGAGCCTAGCGAAAAATACTCAAGGTTTCTCTCTCTCTCTCTCTCTATTCGTCAATATGGTATCGGAGGGATATTTCGAATGAATATTATTTGTTCGAAATCTTTGCCTTCAAAATCCTCTTCGTGCACATACGGATAGTCTTCAAAAGCTTGGCGTACCTCCTCCTCCAGTTCATCATCGCCGTCAATTTGATCTGAATTTTCATACTGTTCTTGGATTGTCGCTTGGTTTTCTTCGTATTGAGGAACGTATTGCTGAGTTCCCGCAGGCCCAGCTGTCTGCAGCTTCCTCTTCCTCGCCATGTCTGAAAATATTAGATTCAGTGATCTAGGGTTTCCCGGGCAAAATCTAGGGTTTCAGGACCCTGTTCCTGAAACCATGTTCATGAACCCTTTTCAGAAACTTTGTTCCTTGCCTCTTAGACCTTTCGGGTGCTGCCACGCCACAATCTGGAGCTGTACTATGGCTCTTTTCAATCTGAAGTAGATATGACTGCTAAAACTTCCATTTTTTTCCTTTATTATATCTGGATCTCCTATGATTACTTCGAAGAAATTGGTTGACAGTGACAATTATCTTTCTTGGTCAGCTTCTGTTGAACTATGGTTTATGGGTCAAGGATATGAGGATCACCTGGTTACACAGGAGACAGATATCCCTAAGGTTGACCGCGTACAGTGGAGGAAGATGGATGCCCAGTTATGTAGTATATTGTGGCAATCAGTTGATCCTAAGATTATTCTTCATCTTCGGGCCTACAAAACTTATTTTAAATTTTGGACTCAAGCTAAAGGATTATACACGAATGATATCCAGCGTCTTATAAGGTGGCTTTTGCTATTGTCCATCTCAGCCAACAGGACTTGGATCTATCTACTTATATTGGCCAGATTGCTTCTCTTAAGGAAAAGTTATTGACTGTGATGCCTCTTACTTCTGATGTTGGGGCTCAACAAACACAGCTTGATAAATTCTTCATGGTCCTTACTCTTATTGGTCTCCGTCCGGATCTTGAGCCTGTCCGCGATCAGATTCTTGGCAGTTCATCAGTTCCGTCCTTGGATGATGTGTTTGCTCGCCTCTTTCGTATCTCGTCCACTCAGGCTTTGCCATCTGATAGCACTTCAGATTCTTCTATGTTAGTTTCTCACACTACCACTCAAGTAGACCACAGAGGTAACCAAGGTAGGGGCCAACGTCCTCATTGCACCTATTGCAATAAACTTGGTCACACTCATGATCGTTGCTATCAGTTACATAGACGGCCTCCTCGCACTGCCCATATGGTCCAGTCCTGTGATTCTCAGCTGCCTCAGCCTCCGAGCTCCTCCGCATCTCAGGCATATCAGGCTTCTGTTGCCTCTGTTGCCCAGCCTGGTAATACCTCTGTCTGCCTTACCCACACATCTTCTCTTGGACCCTGGATTCTAGATTCTGGAGCTTCTGATAACATATCTGGTAATAAGGATCTTTTCTCCTCTATTTCTACTACATCGTCTTTACCTACTATTACCTTAGCTAATGGTTCTCAAGCTGTGGCTAAAGGTATTGATTTGGCCCTTCCTCTACCTTCTCTACCTCTCATTTCTGTCATTTATACTCCTAAATGTCCTTTTAATCTTATTTCCATCAGCAAAATCACACGTACTCTTAATTGCTCTATTATCTTTTCTGATAAATTTGTGACATTGCAAGACCGGAGTACAAGGAAGACGATTGATAGGACATAAGTCTCAAGGCCTCTATCACCTCACCTCGGATTCATCTCCTGTAGTTTGCATTTCCATTGATGCTCCTCTCATCATTCACAGTCATTTGGGCCACCTTAGTCTCTCCAAGTTCCAGAAGATGGTCCCTCATTTTTCCACTTTGTCGTCGCTTTCGTGTGAGTCATGTCAACTTGGGAAACATACTCGTGTCTCGTTCCCAAAATGTTTGGATAATTGGGCAAAGTCTCCTTTTGTGCTTATCCACACTGATGTTTGGGGTCCTTGTCGGACTGCGTCTACTTTAGGATTTCAGTATTTTGTCACTTTTATTGATGACTATTCTCGATGTACTTGGTTATTTTTAATGAAAAATCGAGCTGAGTTATTTTCTATTTTTCAGAAATTTTATGCTGAAATCCAGATCCAATTCAATATTTCTATTCGTGTGTTACGGAGTGACAATGCCAGGGAATATTTTTCATCCCCCTTTACTTTATTTATGTCTCATCATGGGATTCTTCATCAGTCTTCTTGTGCTCATACTCCTCAACAAAATGGGGTAGCTGAGCGCAAGAATCGACATCTTGTTGAGACAGCTCGTACTATGCTTCTCCATAGTAATGTTCCTCTTCATTTTTGGGGGGACGTTGTTCTTACCGCTTGTTATTTGATTAATCATATGTTCTCCTCTGTTTTACATGATTAGATTCCTCATTCCCTTCTCTTCCCTGACCAACCACTTTATTTCCTTCCTCCTCGTGTCTTTGATTGTACTTGCTTTGTTCATATTCTCACTCCTGGACAGGACAAGCTTTCAGCCAAAGTCATGAGGTGTCTCTTCTTGGGATATTCCATACTTCAGAAGGGTTATCGTTGTTATTCTCTTGAGACTCATCGCTACTTTATCTCCGCTGATGTTACTTTCTTTGAGGACTCACCATTCTTTTCCACCACTTCTGAGTCTCTTCATGTTTCTGCAGTCTTGCCCATTCTCAGTCTCTTCACCTGAAGTTGTGTCTCCTCGACCACTTCAAGTTTATCATCGTCGCCCTCGTGTCAATGCTCCTCTGTCGTTTGCTGAGGCACCTGCTGACTCACTTCCTATCCCTTCAGCTTCTCCTGCCCCGGCTCCACCCTCTCCTGATGACTTACCCATTGCTATTCGGAAAGGTAATCGCTCTACTCGTAATCCTCATCTTATTTACAATTTTTTGAGTTATCATCGATTATCCTCACCCTATTCTGCTTTTGTCTCTGCTATATCCTCTGTTTCTCTTCCAAAGAGCACCCATGAAGCTCTTTCCCATCCAGGCTGGCGACAGGCAATGGTGGATGAAATGGCTGCTCTACACTCTAATGACACTTGGGATTTTGTTGTTTTACCCTCTGGTAAATCTATAGTTGGTTGTCGTTGGGTCTATGCAATTAAGGTTGGTCCTGATGGTCAGGTCGATCGCCTTAAGGCATGCTTAGTTGCTAAAGGCTATACTCAGATTTATGGTTCTGATTATGCTGACACATTCTCCCATGTTGCCAAGATTGCTTCTATTCGCCTGCTTCTCTTCATGGCTGCTATGTGTTCTTGGCCTCTTTATCAGTTGGATATTAAAAATGTTTTCCTTCATGGTGATATTGTCGAGGAAGTTTATATGGAGCAACCTCCTGGTTTTGTTGCTCAGGGAGAGTCTGGTTTAGTGTGCAAGTTACGACGTTCTCTATATGGCTTGAAACAATCTCCTCGAGCATGGTTTGGTCGTTTTAGTTCTGTTGTTCAAGAGTTTGGCATGCTTCGCAGTACAGCAGACCATTCAGTTTTCTATCATCATAACTCATTGGGGCAGTGTATTTATCTGGTTGTTTATGTGGATGTCATTGTCATTACAGGCAGTGATCAGGATGGTATTCAGAAACTAAAGCAACATCTTTTTACCCACTTTCAGACCAAAGATTTGGGGATACTCAAGTATTTCTTGGGAATTGAGATAGCTCAATTCAGTTTCGGTGTGGTCCTTTCCCAAAGGAAGTATGCTTTAGACATCCTGGAAGACACCGGTATATTAGATTGTAAACCGGTAGACACACCTATGGATCCAAATGTCAAACTTGTACCATGACAGGGGGAGCCTTTAGGAGACCTAGGGAGATTTCGACGACTCGTAGGTAAATTGAACTATCTCACCATTACTCGTCCAGACACTTCTTTTCCTGAGAGCGTTGTTAGTCAATTCCTACAGTCACCATGTGATAGCCATTGGGATGCCGTAATCCGCATTCTTCGATATATCAAAAGTACACCAGGCCAAGGTGTGTTGTACGAGAACAGAGGTCATACTCAGGTTGTTGGTTACACAGATGCAGATTGGGCTGGCTCACCCACAGATAGACGTTCCACTTCAGGGTACTGTGTTTTTATTGGAGGTAATCTAATATCTTGGAAGAGTAAGAAACAAGATGTAGTTGTGAGATTTAGCACTGAAGCCGAGTATCGAGCTATGGCTTTGGCAACATGTGAACTCATATGGTTGAAACATCTTCTTCGAGAGATAAGATTTGAAAAGGATGAAGAGATAAAACTCATCTGTGATAACCAGGCCGCATTACATATTTCATCAAATCCAGTCTTTCATGAAAGGACCAAACATATTGAAGTTGATTGTCACTTCATTAGAGAGAAGATCACATTAGGATGTGTTGCTACAAGTTTTGTTAATTCAGATGATCAACTAGCAGATATCTTCACTAAATCTCTCAGTCGTCCTAGGATTAAATACATTTGTAACAAGCTTGGTGCATATGACGTATATGCTTCAGGTTGAGGGGGAGTGTGGAATATATAAGGGAAAGCGCTACAAGCCAGAGCCTAGCGAAAAATACTCAAGGTTTCTCTCTCTCTCTCTCTCTCTCTCTCTCTCTTCGTCAATAAATATAATAAAACAAAAAAAATGTATGGAGTGAATAGATGAAACTCATCTGTGATAACCAGGCCGCATTACATATTTCATCAAATCCAGTCTTTCATGAAAGGACCAAACATATTGAAGTTGATTGTCACTTCATTAGAGAGAAGATCACATCAGGATGTGTTGCTACAAGTTTTATTAATTCAGATGATCAACTAGCAGATATCTTCACTAAATCTCTCAGTCGTCCTAGGATTAAATACATTTGTAACAAGCTTGGTGCATATGACGTATATGCTTCAGGTTGAGGGAGAGTGTGGAATATATAAGGGAAAGCGCTACAAGCCAGAGCCTAGCAAAAAATACTCAAGGTTTCTCTCTCTCTCTCTCTCTCTCTCTCTCTCTTCGTCAATAAATATAATAAAACAAAAAAAATATATGGAGTGAAGAAGAAGAAATGGCACAGTACAAATATAGTATGAGACTTTTAACATGTAAGAGTTCGTTTGGGACTAGGCACCTTAAGAGGCATGTCAAATTATGCACCAAAAAACATGGTCCATTAGATCCTATGCAAACTCAACTTGACACTATATTTTTTTGAGATTGGATCGAGTTCAATCTCAAAGTTTACTCCCTTCATATACGCAAGCGAGCTAGGTAGGGACGACATGACCAGACTTATCACATTGATGAGTCTTCCGATCAAATTTTCGAAAGATCCAAGAGTAGTGCGCATCATGCAGACATATTTTCAGCCTGCTTATCGTATGATTCCTAGGTCCACATTTAGGAATGACATACTAAAAATATATAAGTTAGAAAAACAAAAAATAATTAATGAATTTATGACATATAGTGGAGTTGTGTCCGCAACGTCCGATATCAGGATAAGTCACGATGAATCATCTTATGCAAGTCTCACCAGCCACTATGTAGATTCTAACTGAACTATGAATAGAAAAGTTTTAGGATTCTCTAAGATTCTTCATCCTCATGATGGTCCGGTCATTTTTGAGTGTATGATGAAGATCTTTAGAGAATATAAAATTCAAAATAAAATTTTTAGTATCACATTCGATAACGCATCTAATAATAAAGTAGCGATTAGCATGTTTGTTAGGAATATTAGAGACGCACCATTATGAGAGATTTTTCATGTCGGATGCATGTGTCACGAGATTAACCTGATTGTTCAAGCAATTATGAAGGTGTGTTCCCCCGCATTGGATAATATACATAATGCACTAAAATATATTCATACTCCTCGCAGACAATAAGAATTTAGTAGTCTCTGTTTGTCTGCGAATCTTAAGAAGAAGAAATTTCAATCGGATGTGAGACATCATTGGAAATTACACGATGATATCCGACTACGTCAATAGTAAGAGTGACGAACTTATTATTGACGACACTGACTGAGCTTCGAGAATTTCATGATTTTTTATGACACGATGAACATGTGTTCGTCGGTTTATACGCTCATAACTTACATTACACTCCGGTACATATGCAATATTAGTAGCATGTTTAGGAAGTATCGAGCTGACCCGACACTTAGCCACATGGTTGCAGAGATGAAAACTAAGTACTTGAAGTACTGGTCCACCGTTTCATCTCTTTATTGTCTCGCTGCATGCATGGACCCTAGGGTTAAGATGGAATGGATAGAAAACACCCTGATTATATTTCCTTGTGCATGAACCTAGACGAGCCACCTGAATAGTTCATTCACGAGAAGTTAACTGACCTCTTCACATACTACGATACTAGGTATGATGGTGGTGGTGATGAGACTGAGATTATAGACATGGATACATTGTTCGGAGATGATGATTTTTTCATTCAGCTAGCGAAGGAGAAACGTAAGGGTGGACCATCACATAGGAGCGATCTTTCTCGGTACTTAGATATCGATTACTACCTAATCCTATCATATTCTGATACTAAGAATCTTAATATATTACAGTGGTGAAAATCATATAAGTCCACCTTTCCCGTGCTATCTAGGATGACACGGGATCTACAGACTCCTCCGGTGTCGAGCGTAGCATCGGAGTCTACTTTTTTCGTTGTAGTGAACATGATTTCGGATAGGAGATCGAGATTATGTCCAGATATTGTTGAGACCTTGGCTTGTTTGAAGGATTGAAAGGATTCGAGGTTTAACATTCATGATCGTGCTGGAGCTGAGACTAGAGTAGGGACTACAGCCGCATCCACTGCAATAGCAGAGAAGTTGATTACTGATGATGATGATCCATATGATACTGATCTTGATGTTGCGGCTGATGATGCTCATGATATGCTGATTGACGATTGATAATGATATACTATTTTTTGATTTCGATGTTTTGTTTTTTATTGATTGTATACTTTATTTATACGTTACGTTGAAATTTTAATTTGTTTGGTTAGGATATTCGGTATCTAATGACTGATTGATAATTTTTCATTTGGTTTACTTATATTTTTTTTTTACTTTATAATTTTTTTTGACATAATTTATTGATTTATTTATTTTTTTGTTTTAATTTTTCATTTAAAAATTTATAACTCTATTATATAATTCTAATAAATTTTAAACTAATTTTATATTATATTATAAAAAAAATTTTAACCTTGTAATTTAATAAATTTTAACAATTTTCATATTATAAATATATAATATTATTCATCATCTATAATTTTATAAATAATTTAATAATTTATATAATTAAAATAAAAATTAAAACAATAAATTATAAAAAAAATAATTTTCCCGGCCCGAACGGCCAGGCATGGCCCGTACTATCAGGACAGGCCCGAGCGGGCCCAGCACGACTTTTTTAAAACGTGATGGGCCAGGCACGGAACGGTACAGTAACCATGCCGAGCCATGCACGGCACGGTACAGTAACCGTGCCGGGCCATGCACGTCACGGTACAGTAACCGTGTCGGGCCTGGCCCAACACGAAAGCATGCCCATGCTCAAAAAAACGTGCCGGCCTGACCCGGCCCGACCCGTTTGACACCTCTGGCTACAACTAATCTTAAACCCCTTAGACTGAAGTATTACTCTATAAATTTCTAGTTTTCAACTTAACTTTTTCTTTGTCTCATCAACTAATATCATGTCATCAACAAATCACACACATCAAGAGATTCTTTTTAAAGATATCTTATCAATACATCCATTAT
This sequence comes from Sapria himalayana, assembly GCA_029783825.1. Classification (NCBI taxonomy): domain Eukaryota; kingdom Viridiplantae; phylum Streptophyta; class Magnoliopsida; order Malpighiales; family Rafflesiaceae; genus Sapria; species Sapria himalayana. The sequence continues at coordinate 1,418,002 of JAREIK010003023.1, read as the reverse complement.
TAATCATTGCAAAAGAGTGGTTTTGCAGTTGTATGGCCTCACCATTATTGAAAATTTTCTACCATTGCCTTTGGGAAGCACCGATGTGATTTTAAGGCTCAAATGGTTGGCTAGTCTTGGAGAAACGAGAGATGATTGGAGGCCTACTAACAACATGAGCCAAGCCATCAATATCCCCTCCTTCAACAATCACCTTGTCTTCAAGGGAAAATTCGGGAACTGTTCCTTAATAACATCTATTGGCTCCCAAGTGGCTTCAAAATCCGGGAGGCTCTTCCATTTAACCAGCACTTCACCTCCTTCTTGCATGTTCCTCTCAGCATGTTTGTCCTCAGGTTCCACATTTCAGTCTAGTTCAGCCGAAAGAATGGGCGGCAAGGGCTGAACCACAATCTTGTTTCCCACCGCCTTCTTGAGTTGAGATACATGGAATACAGGATGAATGACGGATAAGAAAGGTAACTCCAGCTTATACGTCACCTTGCCAATTCACTTTATCACTGGATAAGGGCCAAAATATAGAGGGGTATGTTTTTTCATTTGGTCAGACAGCCAAGGATTGTTGGAGATAGGGCCTCAATTTCAAATATACCATGTCCCTAGCCACCAATAATTCTTCAAGTGAGGAATCTGTAGTATTGTGGTTGACATAATGAATCAGGGGTAGGTATTTCTGACATAGACAATTTTGAATGTAGTCATCCTAGTAGCTGTGTGAAATGTGTGTTGAAGCTATATACAGCCCATGGAAGCCATTTTGACCACTGTCTTGGCTGCAGGTTTACAAAACAGCGCAGATATGTCTCCAAACAATGATTGACCACCTCACTTTAGCCTTCAGTTTGTGGGTGGTATGCAGTACTTTTGTTTAGTTATGATTGTTGAAGACGAAAAAGGTAGAGCCAAAATTATTCAAGAAAACCCAATCCCTATCAGTCACGATACTCCTTGGAAATCCATGAAGTTTCACCACGTGAGCTAAGAATTCACTAGCCACAACTTTAGCTGTGAATGAGTGGCTCAACAAAATAAAATGTGAATACTTACTAGACCTGTCCACCACTACCAAAACAGAGTTGTAACCATAGGATCATGGTAATCCTTCTATAAAGTCCATGGAAATGTACTCCCAAATGGCTTGAAGAATTTGTAGAGGCTGCAACAAACCAGCTGGTGATAGCCTCTCATATTTGTTCTGCTGGAAATTTGGGTATTCGACAACAAATTGTCGAACATCAGCACGCATCCCTTCCCAAAAAAGCTCAACTGTCACTTGCTTGTGAGTCCTCAAAAATCCATCATGCCCCCCACTAGGAGTGTTGTGAAACTCCTGCAAGAATTTAGTAACCAATGAAAAGGATCAGGGAATGGCTAATTTCCCTTGATAGAAAAGGTTTTCCTGAAATAATTCCCAACCAAGTTTTACACCTGGAACTGGAATTCGAGACAAGGCATTCAAAATTTGTTGAAGTTGAGGATCCTTGCCAATCCACTCATGAAAGAATAGAAATAGCATGTAACTCTGCTTTTTCCCTGAATGTGAGAGAGTGGGCCTGCTGCTTTATTTTCTAACCCCGGCCTATATTGGATTTCGAAATCAATTTAGTAAGTCAATGTTAACTATTCAGTAGCTACCAATCATTGCTCAAGGAGAAACCTAAGGACTTTTTGGTTTGTTTTTACAACAAGTGTTGTCCTAAAAGATAGTGGCTACATTTTTGGGCAGCCATTACTATCGCAATTAGCTCTCTCTCGTAAACCAACTTGTATTATGCTATACCAGTTGGGGTGCAGCTGAAAAAAGCAATGGGGCATCCTCTCTGAGACGTGACCACGCCCAAGCCAGTCCCAGAAGCATCAGTTTCCAGCACAATGGTTCATTAAAGTCTGGTAGTGATAAAATAGAGACTTCCTTCGTTGCTGTCTTCAACAAATTCACAGCTTGGGTTGCTTCGTCCGACCATTCAAACCCCTCCATCTTGAAGGAGTTTTGTCAAAAGTGCTGCAATTTTTTTCATAATTTCTGACAAAATGGCTATAGTAGCCAGTCAATCCTAAAAATACTCTTAGTTCTTTTGGTTTCGTAGGTCGTAGGAAGAAGTCATTCCTCCATAGCCTTGGCTTTCTCCGGATCAGCAGTCACCCCTTTATCTGAGATGATATGGCCTGAATATTTTAATTCTGGCTGACAAAACAATATTTTTTGAAATTTGCATATAATTTATGCTCATGCAATATGGTTGGTACGGTATGTAAATGCTCCCAAAGAATTTCCAATGAAGGACCATAAATAAGAATGTCATTAAAAAATAGAATTTATAAGAGCTTGGAACGTAGCTGGCACATTCGTTAATCCAAATAGCATCACCAAAATTCATAATGACCTTAATGCATGAGAAAAGCCATTTTTGGCACATCGTCAGATTTCACTCTGATTTGATGATACCCTGATTTGAGATTTAATTTGACAAACACCCTTGCGCCATAAAGTTCATCCAACAACTCGTCTATATTGGGCATTGGAAATTTTTCCGGAACCGTGACTCAGTTCAATGCCCAATAATCCACACAAAAATGCCAACTTTTTCATCTTTCTTTCTCACCAATAGCACTGAACTTGAAAAGGGGCTGATACTCAGCTGGATTATCCCTCCAGCTAACAATTCTAGAACTAGCTTTTCAATTTTATTTTTCTGTATGTACAGGTATCTATAGGGTCGCACATTAACTGGCCCTGCTCCTTCCTTGAGCATAATTGCATGGTCATAACCTCGGAATGGGGGAAGAGAAGTGGGTCGTGCAAATACATCATGGAATTTACTTAAAATCTGTTGCACCTTTGGAGTTACATTCTCAGAATTTTTATGATTCACCGTATATTTGATACAGCTCAACCATCAGCCCCATTTTCTCTTGCTACAACTCCTTTACCATAGTTCTAAAGGAAACTATAGCTTTAGTCAGACTAAGGTTTCCTTGCAAAATCACGTTCTTTCCTCCCAACTCGAAGGACATGGTAAGCTTCCTCCAATCATCTCTCATTTCTCCAAGAGTAGCCAACCATTTGAGCCCTAAAATCACATAGGTGCTTCCCAGGCAATGGTAGAAAATCTTCAATAATGATGAGGCCCTGCAGCTACAAAACCACCCCCTTGCAAAAACTTATTACCGTTTATCTTCTTTCCCAAACCAATTACCACTCAATATTGTGACGTCTCCTACCGTGGTATCTGCAACGACTCCACCACCGGCTTGGAAAGAAAATTATGGGTGGCACCACAATCGATTAAGACCTAAGAAGCACAAATACGAGGATACGACACGATAAGATACGAGAACACGACAAATTTCAAAAAATTAGAATATAAATACAACTATGACATAACATAATAAGATAAAAAAAATAGAAATATTATCCTTAAAAATAATTTAAATAAAAAAAATATTCAAATATAATTTTTACAAATATTCAAATACAAACATAAAAATATTAAAAAAAAAATATTAGCATTTTTTTCTGAATCAAATAAAATAGTTTTCTGTTCGTGTTAAACAAAAAAAAGATCTGCAATCTCAAGAATTCCAGCATTTTTAATATCCATTGAATCAAAACTATCACCTTCAATGTCACACATTTTAGATTCGACTTTATTATAGTTTAGAGATTTCCTTGATAGAAGACAAGATTGTTATGGACATAAATCAAGTCTTCAATTCTTTGTGGTATCAACTTGTTTTTTTTCATGGAGTGAATAAAATTATATATGCTCTAATTTCTTTCATAACATGAGAATGAACAAAATTATCCTAGCAATTGTAATGCTATAGATTGAAGCATTGGTATAGAAATTCCATGGGTAACCCATCATTTAATAGAACTCATGTACCACTTGTCATTTATATAATCACTACTAAAAAAATCTTCTAAAAATACCAAAAACAAAGCATTCTCATTATTTGCTTGCTTCTTTTAACCTTTATTTGAAAAATATCTCTTAAGATATTTTCTCTCTTACTATTTTTATATCTTGATGTAGTGGAACATGATCATGAGACTTATTAAGTTATTGTTGACTATAATACCTGCAAATTTAGTATAACATAATTTATAAAAAATCAATATCATAAAATATCATTTATATTTAAATTATCAAAGCCTATAATTTAAATTCTTAATATTACCTTGAATTTAAGGAATAAGCTAGGAAATGTAAAGGTATGTATTTTTATTTCATCTTTCCACCAAGATTTTATTCACAATATCAAAAAACCTACGAGTAAAATTATACAACAATTCATATAAGTTCAAATATAATTAAAAATTTAAAACTTTCTATTAAAACTTTAATATTTGACTAATATATTTAAATTATACTTTAATTTTTTTGTGAAGTTTTTATGTTCTTTCTTATAAATGACTTCCTTTATTTTTTCGATCATCAAATCCTACCACTCATAAATATTGTGAAGGTAATGATTATAAATATCAATTAATCGAAGCATCTCATACAAGTAAATTGTAAAGTTGAATATATAATTCACATCAATCCAAAAATCTTTATTTAGAATTTTATCTTTGATTTCTTTAGTTTTCACTAAATTATCTTCTTTATACATTTCTAATTCTTTACTAATCACTAATTGCTACAAGCCTCTTTTTATTGTCTTAATTATTTAAGCATAATAATAATTAAAGCAAAATATGTATCGGACACTAAAAATAACTTCGACTTGTAATAATTATTAAACATTGACAATCTCATTACATAATTCATAATAAAATTCTTGATAAAAAAATATGACTTGAAACTTGAGAGAATCCAACCATATTATTTCATCACATCATCATATTTTAGGTGTGTTGATAGTACACAAATATTCTTCAAAATAAGATTGAAGCAGATAGACAGATAGATATGATTAGAACATAAATTATAATCACATATAGAGTTTATTCACCTTTACTAATTTAATTTGTTATAACCTCATCACTAGTTCTCTTGATCTCTAAAACTTTCTTTATTTTTACAATATTTTATAATGCTTTTCATGACAATATTTTATGTTATTATGTTTTATTTACTTTTTTTATATTGAAGCATCTAACTTATAGGTTTCCCCTAGTAATTTTTTTTATTTATTGACTTAGGTTTCATTGTATTTATATAGAGCTTTTCATTATTATTGATAGAATTTTTTAGTATTTCTCTTTGCTTTATATTAGAGCAGTGCCTATAGCAAACCCCTAAGTATCCATATAACAATGCATGTATACATTATGTGTGCGTGGACATAGTAGCATCAACACAATAGTGCATTAACAAAATGGGCGTGACAATGCCAACGCTCTAAATTAAATTGCTGGCTGTAAACTATGAACTTGTGGAGAATTATTTCTAAAGAAATATTTTTTCTTTGATTCTATATTTTTACAAGCAATACAATTATTTATTTATAGGTTGTAGTCTGTCATTCTAAAACTAAAAATTAAAAATCATTATCGCATGTAAGAGTAACTGCTGACTCTTGACATTTCATCTTCCGTACTAAAAACGACATTTAATATTTATTCAACAAGTCTCACTCATAAACTTAAATACTTCTGTCATCTTTCATGCCGAGCAATCTTTTGCAGTTTTCAAATAGTATCGTAGATAGCGATTTCGTGAAGATATCCACAACTTGATCCTGACTTGTCACGTGTACTAATTCTATATTTCCTTCCTTCACTTGATCTCGGATGATGTGAAAAGTGAACGTCAATATGCTTGCTTCTCTCAGGATTCACCAGGTTCTTGCTCAACTCAATTGTTGATTATTATCAACTCATATCTCAGTCACATCGATTTGTTATTGCTCCATCTTGCCCAACAAATTTCTGAGTCATATCGCATGACGTACACACAAAGTTGCTGCCACATATTCAACTTCACATGTTGAGAATATAACGATTGGTTGCTTCTTTGAAAGCCAGGTAAACGCTATGTCACCCATAAAAAACACATTACCCAAGGTGTTTTTCCAATCGTCCAAGTCTCTGCACTAATCGCTGCCTGAGTACCCGACCAACTTGTAATCTGTCGTATTTGTATAGAATAACTCGAGTGACATTGTTCCTTTGATGTACAGTTAGATTCACTTCAACGTCTTCCAATTTGAATAAATTGGCTCTCCCATGAACCGACTTACAATACCAACACTTAATGCAACATCCTGCCTTATACATGTGAGATAGCGAAAACTTCCCACTAAACTCAAGGTATTTGCATGTGTTGACTCGTTCTCCATCAAACTTAGAGAGTTTTGCACCCGGTTCCATTGGTGTTGAAACCGGATTGCAAGAGTCCATCTTATACTTCTTCAAAATCTAATATGTATATGCCTCCTGTGATACAAAGATACTCGTCTTTCCTTGTCTTACCTCTAACCCAAGAAAAAACTTCAAGCCCAAACATATCATCACGAATTTCCGTGTCATTGTGCTCTTGAACTTTTGTATCATTTTATTATTATTCCCCATAAAAATAAAATCATCAGCATAATGAGCAACAAATAAAATATTACATTCATTCTTCTTCACATGAAGGACATGTTCGTAGGCAAATTGTTTGAACCCGTTCTCTTTGAAGTATGTATCAATACGAGTATTCAACGCCCACGATGTTTGCTTCAGCCCGTAAAGTGTCTTCTTCAATTTCAACACTTTTTTTTTCTTTTCAAATTTTCATGTACCCGAATGATTATTCAATATAATTTCTTCTTAAAGCACACCAGTCAGGAATACCGACTTTACATCCATTTGTATTATCGGCCAGTTGAATTGAAGCCGCTTGTGAAATGAGCAATCTGATTGTCTCCATTCTTGCAACGGAAGCAAACACCTCGTCATAGTCGATTCCCACATTTTGCTTGTACCCCTTTGCTACAAGTCTTGCCTTATACCATTATATCTCCCCTTGAGCATTCATCTTTCTCTTAAATTCCCACTTGACATCAATGGGCTGAGTTCCTTTCGACAATTCTGCTAACTCACATGTGTTGTTGTGATCTATTGCTTTAATCTCATCGTCCATGATAATTTGCCACTTGTCTCACAACACATGTTCAAAACTTATATTCTCGAAATCAACCGAAAAGCATACAAAATGTACCTCATTTGTCAAATCATATAAATCTTGTAAACTTCATATTTTGGGTTGTCGCGTCTCATCTTCATCATCAATAGTTTCAGAATTTTCCAAGTATGGTTGTTGATATAACAGCTGATGATTCCCCAACTTTGATGAAATTCTCTGTTGTTTTATTTCAATTTCATTCATTTACTTCATTAACTCATACTTCAAGGCATACTAGAATCTTTTACTTATCGGGTCGAAAAACTTGTATCCTTTTGTTTTCACATCATACTCAATAAAAATATATCTTTTGTTTTTATTTTTGAACTTTGTTTTTTACTGATCTGGCACATGTGCGTAGGCTAAACTGCCTAATACTTTAAGATGAGAGACTATCGATTTTTTTCCGCTTCATATCTCTTGTGGTGTTTAATCATACAACTTTGCATGTTAATACTGATTTTGAACATAGATGACGCATTGCACGGCTTCAGCCCAAAATTAATTCGGCATTTTCTTGCTTTTAAACATTGACCGAACCATGTCGAGAATGGTCTGGTTCTTCCTCTTGGCCCGTGTCGTGCCTAGTTCAACATGGTTCCGTGGCCCGTTGGCATGGTAACTCGGCACGACCCGAGACACCGACCCACGGTCCCACCCAGAACCAACGGCACGATAGCACTGCCATCCGGAAACCACACGGGCACGAGTCCGAATCCACTCCACCAGCTCCACACGAACCATGGGCCCGCCCGAATCCATCCCAACGATTCAATAAAAAAATAAAATAAAATAATTTGAATTTTAGTTGTTGGATTTCGCTTCCAATGGCTAGGGGGCAGAATCCGACAGTCCTCATGATTCTACCCCCTAATTATCAATAAAAATTAAAAAAAAACATAAAAATTACTTTTTAAAAAAAAATTATTCCTTTAATTTATAAACCCCCCTATAAATTTTATGTTTTTCAAAAATATTTATTCTTACTCTCTCAAATCTCTCTCAAACCTCTTATCTATCTCAAGATTTCATTATCCGGCTTGACTTTTTGGGACTTGCAACTCTGGCTCGGCTTTAGAAGTTTGAATCTTAGTGTGGACTGTGGTGCACATGATCTACCTCACTATTTTACAGGGTATTTTTAATTTTTATTTATTATTTAACTAAGACTTTTAATTTAATAATTAATATTTAAAAATAATTAGTATTTTTATTTAGTTTCCATCTCTCTAGTCTCTACTATCTAGTCTCTAATATTTAATCTAATTCTATCATCTATGATCTACCTCTAATATTTAGTTTCCATATTTCTGCTGAAACTTACATATTTAAATTTAATATAATAAAACAAAAAAAATATTAGGAGTGAAGAAAAAAAAATAACACAAATATTATATGAGAAATTTAACTTGGAAGAGAACGTTTGGGACTAAGTACCTTAATGAGCCATGTTAAAATATACACCAAAAAATATGGAACATTAGATCCTAGGCAAATCCAACTTAGCAGTGTATTTTTTAAGACTAGATCGAGTTTAGTCTCAAAAATTTACTCCTTTCATATACCACAGCGAGTTAGGTAGGGAAAGCTGTTAGGGAATGTGTCCTGTAAAGCATAAATTTGTATTTATGTTTTATGAAATTAATAAAAGTATCGTGTTTATTACATTTAACTATTTTGTGCATAATGTATGAGTGAAACATCAAAAAATCACAGATTTATTATTGTAACAATAGCGTCAGTGTATAATAGTTATACACGAGAGGATCGAGGTTATATATTATAAATTATATTATCCGTAATAAATTAATTGAAATTTGGGGATCTTCAAATTAAATATTACTAGCACAGCCCGCTATTATTGAGAATGAAGTGACTTTAATCTGGGTCACTAATATGAGAACGTTAAGGTGGAGGCCTCATATATAATAAGATTATATAGGACAGGACCAATGCACAGTTTTTGAATTCTTTTAAATACTATTTATCTCAAGAATTAAAACAGTACCGATAGTTAATCATATGCAGATCAGTCTCAATCCTGAGTAATCATAGATTCCTATTTATGTCAACTAGGCCTTTTGAGTCATGGGTTAAAATCCATTATGAAATGGGCACAATACTTATGTTTTGGAGGCCCATTGATGTATGCAGCTGGGAATATAAACTATGGACATGGAATCCAACACTTCCTATAAAAGCTGGACAGTTGATTCCCTTAAGTATTGGTTCTATAACTGAACAATTTGATCGCTCTAATTTATAACAGATTTATAAATTAACTGTTCACTAGTAGATTAATGAAACTTAATGAATCAAGATATAATTAGAGGGGCAAACGATAATTTCACCCGATTCTAGTTATGAACCACTTCTTGGAGGATAGAACTGCATACAATGATTAAATCAATACACTCTAAATTTCTGAGTAAAATAGATACTAAGGACAAGAGTTCAATTTCAAGTTTTTAGTTGAATAACTCTGAAATTAATAAATTAAAATAATTGATTAAATAGTTTAATTAATTATTAAATTTATTGGAGCTTGAAATTACAGGTTCATGGGTCCCAATTCCACCTCCTTTATTACTACAATGAATGATTCATGATTTAGAATAAATTACACTCTCTTTAGCAATATAAAATAATGAGAATAACAATCAGTTATTATTTAAATTCAAATTTTATTCGTTTACTTATTGAATAAGGAAATAATCTATAGAGGGTAATAATATTAAATATCATTAATTCATTCCTTATTTGATAAGGATTTGAATTTAAGAATATTAAATATTATTAATTCATTTTCTTATTGATAAGGATTTGAATTAAATAATATTAAATATATATAATTCATTTTTTATTTGATAAGGATTTAAATTTAAGAATATTAAATATATATTAATTCATTTCCTTATTTGAAAAAGATTTAAATTTAAGAATATTAAATATATATAATTCATTTTCTTATGTGATAAAAAAGTGAATTTAAGAATATTAAATATAATTAATTCAGTTTCCTTATTTGATAAAGATTTAAAACATCTATAAAAACCAAAGAAGATTTGTTTCCTTATTAGAAACCCTAGCCACCAAGAGAGTTTATTCTCCTAAGAGACTCATTGCATCAAGTGTTGAGTACGCAAAGTTAATCTAGGGGTGTATTGTTCCAGATCTAAATAGTTGGTGCCCACACACCTCAAGGAAGGAGGGCAAAATTTAAGACTCTGATACAAGAAATTCTTTCAATCCGACATGTCAACAAATCTCTTATAACAATAAAAGGTATAGATCCGATCTTTATCTTTTGATATTAATGTGTTTGCATAGATTCCTACTAAAATAAGAATTCATAAAAAAAATTAAAAACTAATTCCGCTGCGTTTTCTGATTTAATTCCCAATAAATGCATGGTCAAACTTATCACATTGATAGATCTTCTGATTAAATTTTTAGGAAGATCCAAGAATAATGAGCATCATACAAACATATTTTCAACCTGCTTATCGTAGGATTTCTATGTCCACATCTAAGAATGACATACTAAAATTTTATAAGTTAAAAAAACAAATAATAATTAATGAATTTATGACATATAGTGGAGTGATGTCCATGACGTCCGATATCTAGACAAGTCATGATGATTTATCTTATGCATGTCTCACCGCCTACTATGTAGATTCTAAATAAAAAATGAATAAAAAAAATTTAGGATTCTCTGAGATTCTTCATCCTTATGATTGCCTGATCATTTTTAAGTGTATGATGAAAATAATTAGAGAATATAAAATTAAAAATAAATTTTTAGTATCACATTTGATAATGCATCTAATAATGGAGTTGCAATTAACATATTTGTTAGAAATATTAGAGAGACGCAATTAGTATAGATTTTTTATGTTAGATACATGTATCACGTGATTAACCTAATTGTATAAGCGTGTAAGAAGATATGTTCTGCCGCGTTGGATAAAATATACGTAATGCACTAAAATACATTCACACACCTCACAGACAACAAGAGTTTAGTAGTCTCTATTTGTCTGCGAATCTTTAGAAAAAATTCCAATCGAATGTGAGACACCATTGAAATTATACATACCTAATATTGGATTCATGTGTTGGATACGAACACGTGATATCCGACTATGTCAGTAATAAAAGGGATGAACTTATTATTAATGACACTGACTAGGCTACAAGAATTTAATTTATAAAATTCCTGAAAATATTTTATGAAACGACGAACATGAGTTCGTCGGTTTATACTCCTACTATTTGTATTGCACTTAGGTGCATATGCAATATTAGCTGTATTTTTAGGAAATATCGAATTGATCCGACACTTAGTCATATGATTGTAGAAATGAAAACCAAATACTTAAAATACCAGTTCACCATTCCATCTCTTTACTGTCTTGCTGAGTGCATGGACCCTAGAGTTAAGATGGAAAGGATAGAAATAATATTTTGACCTATATTTTCTCGTGCATGAACCTAAAAATCTAACCTGAATGGTTCATTCACAAGAAGTTGATTGACCATTTCACATACTACGATACTAAGTATGGTAATAGTAGTAGTAAGACTATGAGTACGGACATAGATACCATCTTCTAAGATGATTTGTTCATTCAGTTAGCAAGGAGAAAACGGCTACCTAGAGGTGAACCATCAACTAGGAGCAAGCTTTCTCGGTAGTTAGATATCAATTACCTAAGAAGCATGGATACGGATACGAACACGAACACGGGGATATGACACGGCAGGATACGAGAACACAGCAAATTCAAAAAAACTAGGATACGAATACAGCTAGGATACGACATGATAAAAAAAAATAAATACAAATATTATCCTTAAATAGTACTTTAGATAAATATATGTATAATTATATTTAAAATTATACATTTAAAATTAAATAAATTATATTACATATATCAAAATTATTTATTTATTATATTTTGCATATTTATTAAACAAATAATAATAATTAAAAATTAAAATAGTAAAATTAAAAGTTTCAAAGCAATAAAATAGGAAGTTTTAAATTAAAACCCCCTATTTTACATCTTTGAACCCCCCACCCCCCCCCCTCCCTCTTGTTATTGCTCCCCCCTCCCGTTACTGCTCCCCCCTCCCGTTACTGCTCCCCCCTCCCATTACTGCTCCCTCCTGCTGCGGGATTCAAAAATCCTGAAACAAAGACAAGTTTCCTTTTTGAAATCTCTCGTTGCTCAGAAGATTTCCGACACGTCATGATTCATAACGAACGCATTGGATAGGACTCTGATGCATCTGTCCGATATGCCATGTTGCGTATCAGACACAGATTGGTCAATGATATGTCACGTGGCATATCGGACACGTATCCATACCATATCCATGTGTCCACGTGACCGACACGTGGACACGACTGTACAGTGACGTATCCGTACTTCCTTGCCAATTACTGCTAAATTCTATAACATTCTAATACTAAGAATCTTGATATATTATAATTATGAAATCATATGAGTCCACTTTTCATGTGCTATCTAGGATGGCACAAGATATACCAACTCCTCTGGTATCGAGCATAGCATCGGAGCCTACTTTTTCATTTGTAGTAAATGTGATTTCAGATAGGAGATCAAAATTATGTTCATATATTATTGAGGTCGTATCATGTATAAAGAGCTAAAAAGATTCGATGGTTAACATTCATGATCGTACTAGGATAGAGACTATAGCTGCTGCGAAAGCGGATGAAGTTGATTGTGATGATGATGATCCATATGATAGTGATTTTGATATTGCGGTTGAAAATGATTATGATATGTCGATTGATGATTAATGTGATTGCCCATTGTCAATTGTCACGCCACATGCCATTGCCACTTGATTTTGATGTCTCACGAACATGATTGACAATTTGTGTTATTCTTGATTCTAATTTTTGATTTCGAGATTTTATTTATACACTTTTTTATTTACATTAGGTTATTATTACTATGGTTTGGGATTGAGCCAATTGGAACGTTTAGTTTGCGTTTAACTTGGTGACTTTGTAATTTTTATTAAAAAAATATGTGTTTACTTTATTTTTGTGTTTACAAATTTCATTAAAATGTTATAATTTAATTTTAATAAATTATAATCTAAATTTATTAAAATATAATAAAAAAATTAAACTTTATAACTATTCAACAATTTTCAAGTTATAATTTTAAAATTTTTAAACATTATCTAATATAAAATATATTTTATAAATACATAAATATTAAAAACAAAAAAAGATTAATTTTTTAAATAGGCCCGTACGGGCTTGATTTTGCCCTTACGTGCCTGACCCGGCATGGTAAAATTATCAATCGTGCAGGCGGGTCGTGTCGGACCTATCTTGAAGAAACCGTGCCTGGCCAAGCACGGCATGGTTACAGTTCCGTGCCGTGTCTGGCCCGGCCTAGAAGCACGGTCGTGCTCATTAAAAATGAGTTGAGCCGGCCCGGCACGGCCCATTTGACACCTCTATGACTGACATGGCATGATGGTCTGCCTGAACAAATAAAATTCAAGTCGTACCCTACTTATAAGCAATGTTTTGAAAGAAAAAAATATTATGCATGATATTTACATGTTTGTGAGACAATGCATAAGCTTCGAAGCGTTAAACATAAGCTTTTTGTGACTATAAATATAATTAATAATTATTTTATAATATATTATAATAAATAAAATAGTATAGAATACATTAATAAATATTTTATAATATATTAAATTTTAATAAATTTAAAATAATACTATCATTATTAAATTAAAATTTAATGGAATGAAATATATTAATCCTAAACTACCCTCATGTAACACTCTCACTTGCATCTCTCATCGTAATTCTCTCCTTTCTCTTGCCCTTGCCTTTACCCTCATGGAGCTCCGTCGAGCTCCATGGTAGAGCTCCGTAGAGCTCCAAAAGCTAAATCGTGGAGCTCATGGTGCGTATTTATTTTAATGATGATATCTCACCTTCCCATGAGGTGTATGCCTCTTTTGGTTAGGAAAAAAAAGTGTACATCTTTGCGTCTTCAAGAAGTCTCACAAAAGAAAGCATACTCTTTCAGTGTGTTGCGCATTTATTTTAACGACTCGAGGCTTTTTTAGAATGCTTGGCGTTGAGGCATGCTTTAAGGAGCGCCTGAAAAATACTTTTTAAAACTATGACTACAAGTAAATTAAATTGCAAGCATCTTCATGAATGTACTTAAAGGATCACAAATATTTTTTATTTCCTTCAAATTAAGGATTTGTGATATGTAACTATGTATGGACCAACTTAAAAGGGAGAGAGGAGTCAAGATACATGAATTATTTTTATTTATTTATTATTTGTTTTTTTCTTTCTTTTTCCACTTGGATGAAAATGCCCATCATGTAAGTTATCCCAGCCCAAAGTATATGTATGGATGTGTAAACTATTTTTTGGTTAAAAAATTTCAAATTTTAATAATTGCGCATATAGAGTTTTCATTGGTACAGTGTTTTTTTAGTATTCTTTTTACATTTTTTGAATACACACACACACACACACACACATATATATATATATACACACACATATATATCTGATAGTTCTAATATTTGATATAATGATAATAAGATCATCCACATAACTTCATGTTTTAGCACACCAAACAAAATAAAATTACAGTAAATAAATAAATATTTAATTAAAACAACTTTAATATTTTTGGATAGAATAATAGTTTCAAAATAATATTGTGAAAATATAATTTTAATTGCGATTTACTTGAAACTGAATATTTTCCTTGATTCTAACTTATCATGTGCCTTTTCAAATTTTTTATTCCTGAAAAAAAATGTTTTAGTTTACCTCAAAGTTTTTGAGAAACTTGTTTTTTCTAAAACTTTCTAGGAAATAATAAGATGGTACGTAGAATGACTAAGTGTGTCACTATTAATTACTTCAATATCCAAAAAATTACATCTAAATAATACTCTTTCTTACTCTCTTGGAGTCCATTTAGTCCTCCAACTAAAAAAATTACTTGTTATCAGCTACTTTTGAACTTATAAAATTAAATTATGATAATTCTTCTCTAAAATTATCATATGTATCAACAAAAACAATTATAGAAGTCATTTTTATTTTTTGATGAAAAAAAAAAATTCCTTAGAAATTATATCTTCTTTTAGTTCTTACACATCATGTGTACTCCAACTCTTGATATGATAAATATAAAATCATCATATGATAATACTCTTACTCAAAAAATGAGATATCCTTAAAAAAAAGAGAGAGATATGCTCTAAAATCACTTTGCTCTTCATGTTTACTCCCAAAAAAAAAAAACTACTCTACATGTTGAAAATCAAGAAAAAACTTTAAAAAATAAAAGATCGTGTATTCAAATTCAATTCTTCAATCTTAATCTTTCAATTAGTCTTTGAAAAAAACAAAGTTGTATTCAATATTATATCTCATAAGTTTTATTGTAGTGACTTTTTTTTCTTATATTTTTTCTTTTACTGCTTCTTTTAATAGTACTAAAATAATCAAGTCTCATTCTGATATGTTATATCATCTAGAATGATATCAAGCCATGACAGAAAAAATAAATATTTTTCACTCTTACAATATTTAAAAACTAGAACTTCGATCATTGGGAAGATTTATTACTAACTATAGGTAAGTGTTATATAAAAGATTATTATTAATGATAATGTAGATCACATGAAAGTAATACATTATATGAGAAGATTCACTCAAACCTTTAGAATTGACTATTAATCTATTTGATCTTCAATGGCTATGATAATATCAATTTAGATACTCATACCTTTGATAACTTTCTTATGGATAGATAATACACTAGAGAGAGATGAAAAATATTTTTTTTTCAAAATGATCTTAAGAATTAGGTACATGAAATAATCATATGATTTTCAAGCACTGACAATGTTTTCAGAACTAATTTATAGGTTGCAAAATGTCTTGTATGATTAAAACAATCACTAGAAAATTGATTTGTAAGATTTTTCATCAAAAATAATTCTATTAGTTTTCACTTGTGTTATATATTAATCATTATTTTATCAAAAAAATTCAAATGACAAATTTATCTTGTTGATTATACATATGAATGATATCCTAGTGCATTAGTTACAAAGTATAAAACTATTTTAGTGAAGTAAAATAAAATTTAAAGTAGTTTTATGATAAATTAGATAAAAATTACAAATAAAAATTTAATAACTAAACAATTAAAAGTTGATATATTTTTTAACAGAATATATTAAAAAAATATAATTATACAATTGACACTAACTCACTAAGTTGTCATGATAAGAATTGGTTAAAAAAGATAATTCTCATTAAAGGAAAAACAAGTTAAGAATCATTCAGCATGATGAAATAATTATTGAATAAAAATCTTAGAAGACTCAGATATTTTATTATAATTGAGATGATTAATGACTATAAATGTATTATATTATCATAGAAGACATATTTTATTTACTAAGATATTAATCTTTTAAATTATATTCTAATAATTAATCCTATTAAGTTAGGTGCAAACTTTGTATCTAATATGAGTCCTCTTGTTGACTCCACTATATACAAAAAAATTATATGACATATTAATTATCTGATTATTACTAAATTAAATATAATAATCATTTTTTCAATTGTTCATAACAACATCATCTTAATGTATCTCTTCTCAATATTATACATGTAAAGAAATATCCATGGCTTATATTGCATTTAGTAATCATTGACACCTTTAGATATCCAGGTATTTAGATTCTTGTTGAATATGTTCATGTGCCCAATTGCATGTGAGTGATATCCTTATTACAGGACATAAAAATTTTGTATCATCACATAAAAGATATGAATTGGATACGTTCTTACAAATTGATCTTTTAGAACGTACTTCAGCAAATGCTCTTATTGACCTAGTGTAGATTATTTATTTAATGAGTCATCTTGTTAATTTCACTGCATACATGAGAATTATATAAAAAATTAATTATGTGACTACAACCAAATTAAATATAGTTTATGCAATTAGTATAATTAAACATTTTCTATATTTTTCATGACAGAATCATTTTGGTACAACACTTCTCAATATTAGATATTTGAAAAAATTTCCATCATAAATCATGAAATTTTCTAGCAGATGCTCCTATTGAGCTATATGTAATTTTTTATTTAATATGAGTCTTGTTAACTCAATTATATACAATAAAATTATATGAATGTTTAATTTATATAATTTATACAATCAATATAATTAGTTATTTTTCATATTTATCATGATAGAATCATTATAGTGCATCTCTTCTCATTATTAGATATCTAAAAAAATCTCCATGGATTATTTCTCATTTAGTGATCATCGACATATTCGGATATCCGAATATTCAAATTATAGCTAAACACCAACTTGCATAGAGATTAGATATACTATAAATTACTATAATTTTCTTGAAGTTGATCTTATCTCTTAAAGAAAAATAAAAGAGAAACAATAATATCAAAAAATAGTATAATAATGGAGTAAAAAGTGATTATAATATATACCAATGATATTTTTTGGATAATACATATACTTAAAAAGATAATATTTCTAATTTGTTATCGCATTACTTTATATGATAGACATGCAAAAAGACATGTAAAATCTAATCTAGTATTCCATGACATGACAAAGCATATAAAGGTAGACTTTTGTTCTCATAAAAAAATAAAAAAATTAACCATTATCCCAATTTATATTTTTGTAGCAAATCTAATAGCCGACATATTTTTATGAAAACTTTCAAAAAATGTTTAGCATGCTTCTCTTTCCTCCAAACTTTGTGTTTTATTAATTTAAGTAAAAGTTTAAGGGCAAAAAGAGTGTTAGTTGGAATAAGCCACCTACGCAAAAAATCTCTCTCAATACGGATGGAAACTTTAATAGAGGAATGGGAGCAGTATAAGGAGGAGTAGTAATAGGGGACTCACAAGGACGAATACTTAAAGCATTCTCTTTTGACACAAGGACGAATACTCACAAGGATAATACTTACACATGAAGTTATATGAAAAATTTGACTGTGTAAATGGCATGCATGACTTATGTTTTTAGTTTGAAAAAACATGAATAAACAGAGAAAGGAAAGTCTATTCCAACAGTAAGGGATAAAATGGAGGGTAAGGGATGAAAAGGAGAAAAATGTAATGTATAGTGGTCTTTCTGTCCTAACTATATGCAGGTGAGCCATGAAAGGGGTCCTCTTAATGGTCGAATAAGTCTAAAAGAAGGAAGAAAAAAAATACATAGCAGAAGGAGCAATGGACAAGGCAGTAAAGTGGATGGAGGGAATGTAAAAAATATGGTTGAGCCAGGGTAACAGCCAGTTAAGCTGAGCATGGGAGAAGTGATGAACGAAAGCTAGGCAAGATGCTAAAGGAAAGGAGATCCAGAAACTACACAAATAGAGCAGCAATGAACACTTCTAACATATAAAACAAGAGCAAAGGAATAGAAAAGACTGTCGGATAATATTTAAAGATCAAAATTTTAGTAGAATTTGGATTAAAATGCTCATGATGAGCTATGATGTTATAGTCTCTTTAAATTAGGAATTAAATAAGATACGATATTTTTTTATGTTTTATTTGAGAAAGGGTGTAAGAAATAAAAGGGTAGCTTTAATTTGTAATCAATGATATTTCTCCACCAAAAAAGAGTATATTAATAATAAAAACTAATTTTTGAGGGAAAAAAAAAACTTGAGGAAACATATTATAGCTTTTATTCCTTTTTATTTTACATTTATGATGGGAGGATCCAACTTATATATTGTCTCAATTATTTTTAACTATTTATATAGAGGATTAAAGTACCATTTGGGTCAATGATATGTGAGTTTATAATTGTGATTCTTGTAATTCTATTTCCTTTATTTTATGGTTTATGGATTAGATCACCCAATATGTGAGTTGTCTCAATCCTAACTCTAGTTATATATATGCACATTGTGCATTAATTATTTTATTAAGTTTTTTATTGAGCTTTAGATATTTTATGGCTTTAATTTCTATATAATATCAAAGTCAAACCCTACATAGAGAAAACAAATTCTAAGGTTTCAAATAGAGAGAGTAAGGCATGCACTATAACAGCAAGAACACGTGCACACATGTCACAGTGCACGATAAGTAGGTACACAGACATGCATCTCCATCGGACAACCTTCATGTGAGATGAACATCAATGTTCACAGCATCAACATGCATGATGTACCGTGGGTGAAGACGTAATGTATATGTCGATGGAAGACAGAGAGGCAGCATGCACTTAGTGTAATTGAGGGCTCACAGTGGGTGCCGTGAATGTACATTGTGGGTGCAATGATTGTGCAAGTTAGTATAATGTGTTGTGGACCAGATAAGCAAAGTGTGTGTGGTGTAAGTGCAGTATACACAAAGACTTTGCGTGATTATGTAGTTTGTTTCATGGTATGCCTCATGTTTATTCACATATAGAGGTAGTCAAGATTCCAAAGTTTAATTAATTAAATCTCGGGCATTGAAATTATTTGCAATGTCATATAGGAGTTCGCACATGGTTCTTTAGTTAATAAATGATGGCTCACTTAAAAAATAATATCAAATGTGAGTTACAGCCCATATATATATATTTTTTATCATCCTGGTGATGATAAAAAAATGACTATACTTATCACATAACACACAAATATACAATGTGGTTTCACAGCTTATAAGATTAAGACTTGAGAAACCTAGAAAATTATAGCATGTCATTACTTATTTTACTCACTTCACTCAACTTGCTAAGAAGTTCTTGGAGACTGCCAATATAGTTTGATTTGATTGAAAGAATGAGACGGATAAAGCAACTTCTTGGCATGATAATTTTGTACTCATTATCAGCCAGTTTCTCAAAATTTGTAGTCAAGCCATGGGTGATCATTAGATTCCCACTAAATCAAGGTTATATCACGGATCAGTTTAATATATATATATATATAAGACAAACTGAGATCTACTAAAGATACACTTCATTTAGTATGTATTGGCAATTGAAAAGTATAGATAGTTGTAGATGCAAAAACAAAATTTTCAGTGCAATGCACACATTATAGAAGGATGTATCACACTAAAAATAATTGTTGAATGTTATTTATAGAAAAAAGACAGAACATTGTAAACTATTGAAAAGTACAAACCAACTATCAAAGTTATTCAGTGGTCCTCTCAAAATTCTTCCTTCATGACCCTTACTAGAATGAAATTGATTTTTTTTGCTAGTAAAACAATAAATAGTTCTTAATTTTCCAAAAATATAATCTTTATGACTCATCTTCCTACTTCAAACACAATGATTATTAACGTAGAAGCTAACAGTAATATTATTGGTAATCATGCTTCTTTTATTATTTTATTCTCTAATCATTAAATATTATAATAATCAATGACATGTTATCAAAAGTTCTTGATTATAATATCAATGAACTTAGTTCTTTATTTCTTTCACATGTTATATTTATTTCTGATTATGTTAACTCTAATTTCATTTTTTGTTTCACAGATTTTTTTTAATATCAACATACTGTGATAAAGACTTTATTTGAGACCGAGCAGAATGACTTATATGTTCTTACTTCTACAATAAAATATTTTTCTAGATATTTGAGTAATATTGATTAAATATTTATTCATTCTCGACATAATTACTCATCACTAGCCAAGTAGAAAATAATAAATCATAGTATTAGCAAAATCTCTACACTATAATAAAAGATATGTCAACTAAAAAAATATACCAAAATATCTTATCATGCATGTCATACTTATATGAATAAGGATTCATTTGATCTAATAGTTCAAGTAAATATGAGACTTGAAATATATATAGATATTATGGTATATTTATTGATAATTTTACGTATTTTATAACGTACTTTTTTATTTTAGATCAAATATTTTTTCAATTTTGTAATTATTTCATAAAAGATATAAAATTAATTTAATAAAAAAAAAATAAAAGATGTTGAAAATGATAATGCATTAATTGCATAATGAATATCACCAAAACTAATTATATTGATCAGGTGATCATACACCAAATACTATGTGCTAACAAATACTCATAATAAAGTTATTGAAATAAAAATAAATATTTAATTGATATAGCTCGAACATTTCTCTTTAATAAAAGTGTTTCAAAATATTTTAATGATAATATAATTTTATATGCAAACTATCTCATCAATCAAATATTTTATTATATCATATATTATCATGTACCCTTTCAGATCATGCATCATAGAAAGAGATTATTCAGCTTGTCTATTAAAATTTTTATGAATATCCATAATTATTTTATAAAATAAGATAAAATATGTCTTTCTTAATTATTTCGATACTCAGAAAAAATATAAGTATCACTCACTAAAACTAAATAGAATATTAATGAGTACTGATATTATTTTTTTAACCAAATATTCTTACCTTGATGATACAAGTATTACTTAGAGATATTGTCATACTCATATTTTCTCTATTTTTTATTTATTTTACTTATTTTATTACTTTTTTTTGATAATATTATAATACTCATGTCTCATTTTAAGACATTATCTCACTGAAAATGACATCGACCAAGTTGGATAAGATGAGATAGATATCTTTCACTCAATGGAACTTGAAAACTAGTATATTAACCTTCAAAAACATTTGATGTTGCTTGTGGATAAATATTCACTATCAAAACTAAACCAAGTGAGTAGTTAGATTATCTTAAAATGAGACTTATTGGGAGCATATTTACTCAAATATTTAATATAGATTATTATGATACTTTCTCAGTAATAATTAAAATAACCTCCATCAGATTCTTATTTCAATGAGAATATCTCACTTATAAATGATAGACGAATTAGGCATGAAGAATATTTTTCTTTGATGTAACCTTGGAGAGAAGGTGAACATGGAGCAAACACCTATGTTTCAAGTAATACAATCAAACTCAATTTGCATATTAAAGAAAATATTATATAGTTTGAAGTTATCATTGAGAATTTAGTTTGAGATTTTCATTGACAGTCATCTTTTTTTATTTTATAGAGATATATTATAGATTATTCTTTATATTTTTAGATGAATTAAGATAACACGTTGATTCTTTTTATTATCTCCTTGGAAAAAATTCTTATTACTGGAAGCGATAAATTAGAAATCACCTAGCTCAAAGAATATATTCAATCATAATTCTAGAGAAAAAATCTTAAAAAACACAATTGTTTTTTTAAAATAGCGATTATTTACTCAAGAATAAAGATTATATTATCATAAAAAAAAGTATGCGATTAATACTCTCATAAAGACTATCCTTTCATATTGTATTATAGTGGATACTATAATTGAATCATGTATTAATTTCTTATTTGATACAACTTTTCCAATTGACTCTATTGTGTATGACAGAATCATAGTAAATAATAACTATCTGACAAATATTATATTATATAAAACTTATGTAATCAGTATAGTTGATTATTTCTTAAATCTTCCAAGACATATCCATATGAATACAGCTCTTCATATATTAATATATATACAAAAATCTTCAGGCATTATGATTTCTTTCAACGATCACTAATATTTATAGTTAGTCAAACATTCAAATTCGAGTTGGGCACAAATTTATACTGAGAAAAGGTCGACTATTAGTTTTAATACTTTTATTGAATATAATATCCTTCCTAAAAAAAGAAAGATAATTATTTTGAAATACAGTATAAAGATAGAATTCAGAATAATAATGATAATCATCTAAAAGATATTTTGAATTAGACACATCTTTGAGAAGATCGAGTATCCATGTTCTTCTTCAACTATTATCTATGTAATAGTCAAACAACAAAATATATAATCTCTAATTCTATATTTCACAAGTGATGAAACACAAAATATATAATTAGATTGTATTATTATTATATTTTACATTCATACAATAGATCAACTAGCATATATATTCATAAAAATCATAAAGGGATATCAGTCTAGTTGATTCTCTCATAGTGACTACACTTTCTGGTTGTGCTCTAATTAATAATCTAATTGAGTATTGATTTTTTATTTGATGAGACTCTTCTAGTTGACTCGATTATGTTTACCAAAATAAATTAAAATCATTATTAACTATCTAATAAAAATTAACTATCTAATAATTATCATACTAGATATAACTTATATAATCAGTATATTTAATTATTTTATAAATTCTCCACAACATATTAATATAAACACAACTCTTCACAAACTGACATAAATAAAATAAATCCCCATGCCTTAAAAAATTTTTTTATGATCACTAATTTTTATAATTAGTCGAGCATTTAGATTCGAGATGAGCACCAGCTATTTTTGAGAAAAAATCGACTATAAGTTTTTATTTATTAAATATAATCTCATCTTCTAAAAAAGTATGATATATTTAATTTAAAATAAAATATATAGACAAAATTCAAAATAATGACGGCAATTATTCATGAGATATTTGGATTAGACACACCCTTGAGAAGATTGGGTATCAATTTTTTTATTCAGCTACTCTCTAATATGATAATCAAGCAGCAAGACATATAGTCTTAATTCGATATTTCAGAAGTGAATGAAATGCATAAAAATAAATTATTACTATTTCCTCATAAAAAAAGTGGATTAAAGTATTACTATATCATATATTCATACAACATATCAACTAATATATATATTCATAAAAATCATAAAGAGAAGTCAATTTATTTTTCTTTTCTGAATGATTGGTTAATTGGATATTAATGTATTAACTTAAAATAAAATGTTTCAATTTGTTTTTGTGATTATTTTCTTATATTTTTCTTTAATTTATACTTTATAAATGAGAACACCCAACATGTGAGTGTTATTTTGTAGGAGATACTAAAATGGAAAATAAAACCTAGATAAAGAGCTATCACATTTATAAAATATGAGATTTTATGAAATAAATACTTTATTGAGAATATATATTTATTTATATATTGAAAGAAAGATTATTGTCGTAATAACTTGAGATAAAAAGACATTAATTCCAACATGATCACCCGTATGTGACGTAAGTATATTGAGATTTATGATTATTTTATAGGGAATAAAATTAGACATACCTTGATTGTCACTAATTATATTCTTACTTGATATTAATTTACATACATATTCACTAGGTCATTCAAAGAATGATAGATTCAAATTTGTTCACTAAATTTAGTGGGTAAGATATATATGGATCAGGTTGACAGATATACTAAATTATCTATTTTTTTATTGTAATGATATTTCCAATATACTTGTTTAATGTATATATATTGTAGATATTAATGGAATTTCATGTAAATTGTACAAAATCTATAAAAATCTTTATAAATTGAAAGAATCTTCTCGGCATTTATTATTGTGCATGTCAAACATTAGAGAGAAGAAGAGATCATACCCAGTACACAAAATTCTCATTTTAACATGAAATCTAAGAAAAAAATAATATCTAAACAACCTAACTCTCAAAAATCGAAGAAACTATATCTGATGAGTATTCAATCTGAGACCTACCGACATTTAATTAATGTATTTATCATTGTAATATGACATGATCTCTAACATATACATGTAATATCATGATTTCATAGTTGATCAATCATCACAATACTATTCTCACACGAATATATTTAACTATAAAATTCTTATATGATTTGATATATTAATATTTATGTAATGGTACAGACCAAACACTTGAGAAAGAAGTTACCAAAAAAAATAAGATTACCCTTCTCAGTCAAATATATATGCTTAGTGAGTGAGATAAAAAACCCCAAAACTAATCACCCAAAAGCAAAAAAAAAAAAATCAGAAACCAAGCCAAATCTAAAAGCCCTGCTCCAATAAAAAATTCTTCCCCAAGAATAGAACAATAAATGAAACTAGCATTGAATATTCAGAGTAGAAAGACTACAGTTTCGTGAAATCAAGGCTGCCCAGCCCAGATCACACTCTGTAGCACCTCGTGCTGCAGTTGTAAACAACAGGACAAAAATGCCCTAAAATATTTCGGCAGGGTTGACTCCGGTCAGTGATAATTTTTAACTGGAGGGGCAGACCCTGTCAGGCATGCCAACAGACTAGGATGGGTCCCATTCTTAGAGATCCAAGCAGTGCTTCGCCCAGCAGAATTTTTGCTGGCTGCCTGGAATATCTGGGACATGCCAGGCAGCCCTAATTGCCACAATAAAGGAAGCATTTCACTTAATTGCAAAAAAAAAAAAGGAAGGTTACAAAATCTATCATCCATAAATAGATAAATAAAAGATGGGATTATATTAATACAAACATATTAGCTCTCATAAGAATACTGAAATAAAATAAATTTGAACAATAATAATATTAAGATAATTGATTAACTTGAAAATTATTATGTGATATGCATATGTTAAAGGTTATATCTTTGAATGATGAGAAATATCTTCGTCTAATGATGGCATATCACACTATCACTTATAGAGAATCCTTCTCTCCATCAAATATAAACAAATAACTCTTATGAAATTTATATAAGGAGAAAGAAAGCTTCTAGAAATATGGTGAGACACCCCTTTCCAAGCAAAGTATAGATGGCTCTAGAGAATTAAAGTATTTATAACCCTCCAAATCTTTAGATGAGTGTAAAATATCTAAAATCTTTTAAAAATTTAGACACTTTTATTGTTATGTATAAAAGAGATAATTTTATTTGCAATCTACTAAGTTGTAAATTTCTTTTTTAATATTATGTCTTTTTTATAGTGTTCTTTTTGGTTCTCTTTACTTCTAAATTATTAATAAAAATTAAGAATTACTTATAAGATAAACAAAAAACTGGCTTAGCAACAACCAAGATGTGAGTTGTCTAAGTATTGCATGAAAATTTAGCAGAAGGACTATTTTCATAACAGTTGATATCAAATTAAAGTTGTAAGTACGTAGTAACTCAAAAGAAATAATGATAAGCCCTCAAGTGGAGGAAGTCATCAATAAAATTCGAGAAAAAGATTTTGACCCTCTCACCAAGCTATGTTGCACGGACACGGATACGGACACGGGGATACGACACGGCAGGATACGGGGACACGACAAATTTTAAAAAACTAAGATACGGATATGGCTAGGACACGACATGAAAAAAAAATTAAATATAAATATTATCCATTAACAGAAATTTAGATAAATAAAAAAAATACTAAGATATTTTGATAAATAGAAATTTAGAGGGCTTAAATAAAATTAAAATAAATTATTTGTTTATTATATTTTGTATATATATTAAACAAACAATAATAATTAAAATATAAAAAAAATATATTTAAGCCCTCTAACCTCTGTCATTTCCCATTACAGCTTCTAACTCTCTCTAACATATATTTTAAATATAGTATTTTAAAATAATTTAAAATACAGTATTTTAAAATAATTTAAAATTATGTTTTTTAAATTAATTTAAAAAAAATTTAAAACTCTAACACCCTCTCTCCCCTCCCCCCCTCCCCCGTCCAGAACATTTTCCCCCCCTCCCGAAAATCCCTCCCGAAACCCCCTCCACCCCCCTCCCGAAAATCCCTCCCGAAACCCCCCCCCCCTCCTCCCGAAACCCCCCCTCCCCGAATCCCCCTCCCCTCCACCCGATTTTCTGAAACCCTCTAACGACGCGTCGGTAGGTAAACGACGCGTCTGGAGGTAAACGATTGTTTCCGAAAAACTCGTCGGATACGTCTCCGACGCGTATCCGATACGCCACATGGCGTATCGCATACGGATTTGTGTCCAATACGCCACGTGGCGGGTCGGACACGTATCCGACACGCCACATGGCGTATCGCATACGGATTTGTGTCCAATACGCCACGTGGCGGGTCGGACACGTATCCGACGCGTGTCCGACCCGTGTCGCCGTGTCAACGTGTCCAACACGTGGACACGGCACTCCCTAGCCGTATCCGTGCAACACAGTCACCAAGGATGAAAAAAAAAGGACAAGCCACGTTATCTACTTACAAGCTTAAATTATCGAGTGACCATGTTAGAGATCACAATTGCAGACACCAAAAAATGAATAAACCTCATGGAACAAAGTATTGAAAAGTCCGTGGAGAATCTCAAAATGCAGATCCAAGATCTTCAAGAAAAAATGTAAAGCTCGACAATCTTATTAGTGTCATATAGGAATTCATGAGAGTCCTGAACATGTTACCTAGCATGTAATCAATGCTAAAAATATTGAATAAATGTGAAGAGAAGCTAAAATAAAAGATAACTATTTATAAGACAACATTATCAGATCGAGTGATGGTCACCCATTAGGCATTGAAGGTGGAGGTGTAAAAGCCCCACATGTTCAAGAGATAACGGAATACTAAAAAATTAGACAACTACTTATGACACATTGAAAGATACTTTAAGACAATTTCACTAACCTATGACATACCGAATGTATGCACTATCACATTTTATCTCATCGATTGTACAACACTATGGTGATGTAGAAAATTTATGCAAATAAAAATGAAAATGTGCACCATAATAATTGGGCTAACTTCAAGAAAGAAATCAATAAATAATTCTACCTAGAAGCTATGGCATATATGACACAAGAAAATAAAATATCCCGAACACAAGAGATTAATTGGTGACTATGTCAATGATTTCTCTTTCCAAATATTTAAAGCTCCTGATATGAGGGATGAAAAACTACTCTTTAACTTTATGGATAACCTGCAAGATTGGGCTAAGTAAGAATTGAGAAAATAAGATGTTTAAGAGTTAGTCATGATCATGACAGTAGTAGAGTTACTCAAATTACTGAAAAAAAAAACACATATCAAGCCAAGTCACCATTCAAATGTAGTTATGCTAAATGTGAGAAAGGAAATGAGCCTATGAACTATAATGATTGAAAAGAATCAAGTGTGACATCTACTAGCAAAGAGGATAAAAGTTCAAATAAGTACATAGATTTCAAACCAACAATCAATAATTTCCTGTGATTGATCATACTAGGCTCATGAATGTCCTAAGAGAATGACTTTCAATGTTATGATCGAGAGGAAAACAAAGAAAGATGATGATAATATACACATGGAACCAATACAATTATTGAATGCCCTCAAGGTCAAGCCAGTCAAGAAGCAACCTCGAAGCAGATGACTCATATACATGGACACCAAGATAAATAGGATATTTACCATTTTCATGATAGACAATGATGTCACACATAACTTTATCTCAGAGAAGACAGATAGACTAAAATTTCAGACATCCAAAAAAATAGGTTGGCTCAAGGTAATTAACTCTACTACCAAACTATCACAAAGAATAGCACATGGAGAAACAATGATAATTAAGCCGTGGAAGAGAAAGATTAATTTCATAATGACAATCATAGATGACTTCAAGAGTGTGATAAGAATGGATTTCTTATATCAAGCATAAGTTAAACAAATGCATTTTCTATGCTCAATGACTATTTTAGAAAATGAGCTACATAATTAAAATGACTATTTTAGAAAATGAGGGTTCACACAATCATTGAAGACAAAGTTAAGACTCGTATACTATCAACTATATAATTAAAGAAATGATTGAGAAAGAATAAGATTACATTCTTGAAAGCTCTTAAGTAAGACATGATTTATACTATGAAAAATTTTATGTTTATGAAAATAGAGAATATGTTGTGCGAGTTTAAAGACGTGATGTTATTAGAGCTCCACAAAAAAATTCCCCCAAAAAGAAAATAAGATTACAAAATCGAGTTGGAGCTAACAACTAAACCCCGGCCATAGTGCCCTATAGAATGGCACCCTCAAATTTAGAGAAGTTAAGAGGGCAACTTTAAGAATTGTTAAATACCAGATTTATCTAATCATCAAAGATCTCATACAGTGCACCTGTCTAATTATAGAAGAAATGTGGTGGGTCTTTACGAAAATACATTGATTATCAAACGGTTAACAAAGTAATGATAAAGAATAAGTATCATATTTCACTTATTACAAATCTATTTGACCAACTTAATATTAAAATATATTACTAAATTGAACTTGCAATCAAGATACTATCAAATGAAGATAGCTGAAAAAGAATAAATCAAAAATAACGTGCATGATAAGATATGACTTATATGAGTTCTTAAGAATATATTTTGGTCTTACTAATATATTTGTTATATTATACATTTTGATGAAAAAGATATTTTACTATTTCCTAGATAAGCTTGTGATGATATATCTAGATGATGTTATTATATATAGTAATACCTTGAAAGAGCATGTTGATCATCTAAGAAAGATATTCTGACAATTAAGACAAAATAGGTCACTATTTCTTGTGGTGATATATCACGTATGTGAAGAGGAAAAATATTCATTTGCTCTGAAAAAAGTGAGCTTTCTAAGGCATCACATTAAAAATAAGAGCAAAACTAATTAGAAAATAAATCCCCCGACTAAGGTGTCACACTTAAAGTCTGTTTTGGGCCTAATTAATTACTATCATTAATTTATCAAATTGTATTCAGCAAAAATAGCTCTATTAATAGATTTTCTCAAAAGAATAATATATGAACATAGGATGAGAACTAACAACAAGCCTTTAAAGACTTGAAAAAACTATAATGAAAAAACTGATGTTGGCACTACCTGATCACACCAAGATATTCGAGATGGACACTAATACCTTTGACTTTATTATTGAAGAGATTCTTAAGCAAGAATAGCATCTCATAGCTTTTGAAAGCCACGAGCTCAATGACATGTAAAAGCGATACACAGTCCAACAAAAGAAAATGACAATGACCATCCATTATTTTCACACATAAAGACACTAACTATTGGGGTCATATTTCACAATAAAAAAAATATTGCTACTAGTTACTTTCAAACTCAAAAGAAGTTAAACCCCAAGCAATCAAAATGACAAGACTTTCAAGTTAAATTTGACTACATATTAGAGTACAAGTCAGGTATTACTAATCATGTGTCCGATGTCTTAAGTTATAAAACAAAGCTAGCATTCATGACTAGCCAGCCCCATGGAGAGATTATGGATCTCATAAGGAGATGTTGCAACATGATCTAATGGAAAATGATCTCATTTCCTTAGCTCACGATGGAAAGACACGATAATTTTGGATAAATGATAGTCTATTATATACAAAGAAAAAATGACTTAACATACTTAAGTGAGGACGTATCATAAAAAATCTCATTAAAAAATACCACAACCTCAAATGGACTGATCACCCAAGGCATTGACGCATAACAGTTTTACTAGAGTTCATATATTATTAGCCACAAATATGAGATGATGTTTAAACTTACGTAAAGACTTATTTTGTGTACCAATTGAACAAATTAGAACAATATCATCCTAGGGGATTGTTCGAGCAGCTACTTATAGAGTAGTGACCATGGGAAAGCATCATCATGAACATTATCTAAAAAGCACGGACACTAATACGAACACGGGAATACGACAAGATAGAATATGGAGATACGACAAATTTTTAAAAATTAAAAAACGGATACGACTAGAATACAACATGATAAAAAAATAAAAATTATTTTATTTTATAAGATAATATTTATAATTATCTAATTTTATAAAATAATATTTTATAATTAGCTTATATTATAAAAAAATATTTTTTTTATAAAATAAAAATATTTTATTTTATTGTATCAAAATCGAGCCCCCCAAGTCTACAGAATCGTGCCCCTAGGCTACAGAATCACGCCCCCACCACCCCACAAAATTATATCTGCCCCCACCACCCCACAAAATCATATCTGCCCCCCCCCCCCCATCCCACAGAATCGTGCCCACCCCCGCCACCCCACAGAATCGTGCCCACCCCCGCCGCCCCACAGAATCGTGCCCACCCCCGCCGCCCCACAGAATCGTGCCCACCCCCGCCGCCCCACAGAATCGTGCCCACCCCCGCCGCCCCACAGAATCGTGCCCACCCCCGCCGCCCCACAGAATCGTGCCCACCCCCGCCACCCCACAGAATCGTGCCCACCCCCGCCGCCCCACAGAATCGTGCCCACCCCCGCCGCCCCACAGAATCGTGCCCACCCCCGCCGCCCCACAGAATCGTGCCCACCCCCGCCGCCCCACAGAATCGTGCCCACCCCCGCCGCCCCACAGAATCGTGCCCACCCCCACCGCCCCACAGAATCGTGCCCACCCCTGCCGCCCCACAGAATCGTGCCCACCCCTGTCACCCCACAGAATCGTGCCCACCCCCGCCGCCCCACAGAATCGTGCCCACCCCCGCCGCCCCACAGAATCGTGCCCACCCCCGCCGCCCCACAGAATCGTGCCCACCCCTGCCGCCCCACAGAATCAACCATTCGTCAATGTGGGCGATGTCGGCCATTTGACATCGTCAGACGTCCGCCACTCGGCGTTATCGGCATGGATACGGCATCCGATGCATCCATTTGATACACCACGTTACGTATAAGACACAGATTGGTCAATAATACGGCCCGTGGCATATCATACATGTATCCATACCATGTATGTACCGTGTCCACGTGTCCTTACCATGTCCAAGTGGACACGACTACAGGTAGCCGTATTCGTGCTTCCTTGGACTTAATTAACTTATCCAAGTTCAAGGAACATAGATCAATCATGATGATGATTGATCATTTCTTAGAATAAATTACTTTCATAGCGGCCCCTAAAAATTATATAGTAAATGAGACAACTAAACTATTTCTTAAAAATATTGTGAAATATTCAGAACTACCAAAATTCATCGTAATAATCATGATTCATGCTTTACCGAAATATTTTGGATGGAACTCTTTAAGATCATGGGTAGGAATCTCCACTTCTCTACTAATTTTAACTCTCATGCTGATGGGCAGACAAAAAAGAGTAAATGCATTACTATAACTATATTTAAGATATTTTTTGAGTAATAATCAAACAGATTGAGCAAAGTTGCAAGATGTGACTGAATTTTCTTACAACTAATAAAGAAGTGAAACAACCAAGAAAAATTAACTTGAGATAGTCATGGGACAAGATATTAATGGCTCCGCACACCTAGCTAGAGGGTACATATAAAAAAGTCCAGCAACTTACAAACTTGCTAAGGGTTGAAATTGGCAGGCTGACAACGCATGTTCATACTTTGAGAAGACAATTAGAAAGATAAAAAAAATAAACTAACAAGAAGAGAATACATACCAAATTCCAAGTTAAAGACTTTGTGCTTACCAAGCTCATACCATAATAATTTAAGTCGTTTTGAAAGATGTATATAAGGGTTTGTAAACAATAATGAAAGCATTTTTCTCATATTATGATGGGTTGATAATGTGTCATACAAAGTTGACCTACCATAGAGGCTAAAAATTTATTAAGTCTTTTATATTAGAAATATCAAGTTCTATCATGAAAATAAAGAAGTGAACTACAACATGACAGACCAGAACATGATAACAAATAACTTTTAATCCTACAAAAAATACATAGAGAAATAGATGGTACTACTAGAAAGCAAAGCCAACTGAAAAGTAGCAACGACATTGTGGTAATTCCAAGAACAAATCGAGTAGTCTCACATAGGAGAATCGATGAGAATGTCTACGACATTGATGGGAGCGAATATCATACCACCACTTATAGAGAGCCCCTCTCTCCAAATGGAGACATAATTCTTAGGGAATTTATATAAAGAGGTGAAAAACTTATATAAACATAAAGAAAGATCCTTTTCCAAGCAAAATGTGAAAGATTCTAGATGACTAAAGTATTTAAAACCTTCCAAGAGTCTTGCGAATTATAAAGTGTTTAGAACCTTTCAAGGTTATAGATACTACTATTGATATGTATAAAAAAGAAGGTGGTCTCATTTGTAAACTACTAAGTTGTAAACTTTTTTTTTTTCAATGCCAAGTCTTTTTATTTCTAATATTCTTTTAGGTTCTCTTTTCTTCTAAACCGTTGGTAGAAGTTAAGTAATATGTAGTAATTATCAAAATGAAATATGTAGTAATTACCACAAAATTAGAAAATTCATACCTCTTGTGGCAGACCCCATAATCGACGCATGTACAAATCTGACTCTGATTCTATTATACCAGGAGGAAGTCTCTCAGCACCATGTGGATTTGTGGGAACCCATATCTGCATGCAATTTAAAAAATTAAGAATTAGTGCATACAGTAAGCAACAAGTATTCCGCATATATGGACATATTGAATTACCACCAAGTATGTTAACAGTTCATACAACACATGCTCATGATATGGCCTTTTTAAGTATGCTCAATAAATATGCTCCCACAAATCAGTCAAGTTGCCAGGGAAGATGGCAGAAAATTGATTTATGGTTATAATAAATGATCACTAACTGCAAAAGTGATTAGGTATTATGTGTTAGTAAAAGTTTATTAACAAGAAATGAAAGAAATAATTATATATATATATTAATTCATAGTGATGAATTTTCAAGAATATAATATTATATTGAAATGAATTGATAACCAAAATAAACAGCATCATTGATTATTTTCAGAAAGTGATAAATTTTAAATTAGTTGGAGAAACACATTTTATTTTATGAGATTAAAAGTACAAAAAAATATAGCTTATTTCTTGATATGCTATCTTTATTTTAAAAATATCAAAAATTATTATAAATTGAAATAAGAAAGATAAAATAAATAATACTCAATAAAAATAATGTATAACTCACATCCATATACAATGGCCAAATATGATTAGGACAGACCATAGGTTGGATGCTTTCATCAAAAGTATAAAAAAGAATTGAATAAAATAAATAAAAATACAACACACACGTTAAGCTAATGCATGCAAGTCCATAACACTCAATTTTGAGAAAAAAAAAAGTACGTTAAAACTTTTTCAATACCTTAGAGAATATATTCACTACTGCTATAGAGTTTGAACATATTTTGTAATAATAATATCATCTTAAATCTTATTTCTGAGAAAAAAATGATTCACCTTCTTGTTTCATTAACTCGTGAAACACTAAATTGGAGACTATTTATCACGTTACATGGTCATCACAATAAAGGATAATAAGAGAAACAAATATATACTTGATCTCCTTGAGCAGATGTCAAATCTAAAGTATCTCGCAAATAACTATCATCATTGCTTTGAACTTTATCTCTGTGTTGAATCTCAAAAGTATTGTTTTTATTCAAGAAAAATAAAAAATTATGTCATAGATCTACTTATGTATATGCTAGTAACCAACTCGAATCTAAATACTATAATCATTTGAGGCACAAGACTAGCAAAAAAAAACCTTTTAGGGTATTAAGGCACAGAGAAATTATGGAGCAAGATTTTTTTGTGAGATGCATCACAAAAACAAATATCATTATATTTAAATATATATATATATATATATATATATATATATAATATATCAAAACAATTATTCAATGTTCATAAAAACAAATAAAATAATTACTCATAGATCTTCCTTGAATTTTAAATTTATAAAATTATTACCACTGTCATTCTTTTTATCATCACTCTCGCAATCTCCATCTTCATCTTTTTCACCTGATTAATAAGTCATTTTTTCATCTTCAATAATCAAAACAAGAATAAAAAATATATTTAGAATTTGATAATCATGATTTTAGTGTTGGTGTTTTACTTGAACTTGTTTTAACTTTTGTATAAACCTTAAACTCTCCAACTCCACTAGCTTATAATATCACTCAATATTAAATCATCATCAACCATCATATCAATTTCTACAACACATTCATATTTTATTCTTCTTATCAATCATTAATTGCTATTATCTATATCTTTCAAGGAAATTAGATTAATACTATAATGCTCATTAATTTTTTCATCAAGACTCTACTATATTTAATGATACCAAAGCATTCAAACATTGATTTTCCAACTTATTTCTCTTTTTAATATGAATTTGAAATAAAAAACATATTTATATATAATATTAAATAATATTGTAAAGACAAATTTAGTTGCATGTAATTATTCTAGTAACTTATATTAACAAAGATACTCGAATTTCTTTCATAACTAAATACACTACATATTTGATTGAGAATCAATAATACAAATTTTTATAAACTTTTAGTACTGGATCCAAACATACCCCATTAATCATCTACAATTAACATAAAAAAATTAATAATAGAATATTTCACATAGTTTAATCAAAATTATAATAATTTAAATGTATTAATCAACTAAATTGAATAACTAACTTGTATATTTAGTCTTTTAATTCTAATGACAAACTCATTACTAAAAAGATCTCTAACATACATGAAAATGTAATTATGATATAATTACAACTTATTCATCTCTCTTAGTTCAAAATATATCCAATTGAATGCAAAGAGCTATGAAATTGAACCTTGCAAATCTTATAAATGATTTTCAAAATTTCATTATACTTCTATTCACTCTCATTAAAACTTTTGATAATTATTTTTTTATTTTTTCATAGCTGCATAAATTTAGCCCATAAGTTTTGTTCACCATCCACCAAATAAAAAATACATATAATACGACAAGATATCTTCAAACAAAATACTATAATATTCCAAAAATGAGACATAAAAATTATATTGACTACTTTTTTTCTCTCTTTTGTCCATTTATTTTTTATTTAATCTAAATTAGTAAGCATTTTTCTTTAGTTGTATTTTTGTTCATTGGTATGAGATAAGCTGATAAATATCATTACAAATCAAGCCTTTGTAGGTTTTCAATAACTCATTTTGCTCAATAAATAATATCATTATATTGAGTAATTTTACTAATATAATTACTTATAGATATGGTCTTCTCTATTATCTTCTTCATATGTGATAATTTTTCAATATCTTCCAACAATAAATTAAAATAATATGCATCACATAGTATCCAGTACAAAAATGACCTTTTTAATTCTAACAACCTCCATATATATGTTAAAATTAAGATTATCATTAAAAAAAATTTAATAAAAAATAAAAATAATCACTTATATAAATAATTAAAAATTTAAAATTAAATTTTAAATATTTATCATCACATAAGTTGAAATATTATCTATTATAACTTTAACAATATTATTTTCACTAATTTTTTTCACTTAACTATTTTTTTCATTCAAATAATTTATCTATCATTTTAATTATTAAAAAATATCAATATATTTTATGAACATTATCCCTCTTTAAAAATTTACCATAAAATTCACCAATATCTTTTTCTATCTATTAATATATCCATCCAACATAATTGAACATCAACATTTTTATTCTGTAAACATAATCTTTCATCAAATTCTTTGTAAGAGTTATTTCTTTTTTAAAAATTTTTTCATCATAAAAATTTGATCCATTATCTCAAACTATATTACCCAATTGTCTTGAATATTAGTTTACAATTAGCATAGTTCATTGAATATTAGTTTAATAACTATGTAAATATATGACTAACTAACTACAAGCATCCATAATTGATTAAAGAGATCTTAAATCCTAAAGACGTCTCATATCTCAATTTTGTATAGACCGGTACGAGGCATGCACTAGCTTAACATAAGTGTTGAGATTACTAATTTCTGTTTATATTTATTTTCTTTTCTTTATGCTTTGTAAGAACACACAACCAATGGGCTCTAATTATTTCTCCTTCTATATGAAAGGGTTTTATGTATATTTTTACAAAGAATATTTTTTGAATTATTATTATTTTTTCATCTAGGTTGAAAGTTTTATAGAAACAAATACTCTATAAGACAAAATAAACATTGTCTTTACATTATGCATACTAAATAATCTCTCTAAAAGATATTCACATTAAGATAACACATAATAAGAAATGACAAAAAAAGATATATGATACATGAAATACTTTATATTTTATATCATATTTCCCCAAAAATACTTCATTATACTTCTACCAAAAAGAAGTGTCACAAATATCTTATTTAGAAGTTTATTCTTCATTTATATAACCTCATTCTATAGAGGTGTGATGTCATAAAAAATCTGGTGTAAAAATAAAAAATAAATTTTAAATAAAAAGTGTTGTAATTATAATATATATGAGTAAATATGAAATTATCATTATGTAATTAACGACTTAATATTTGTTGTGTATTTTGTGAAAATTTATATGAAACATAGCATGATCATTTACACCAATATGATTAGATTTTATTTTTGTTCATTAGAAACAAATCTATGAAGATTAAGATCTTACTTTAAACCAAGGAAAATTCATTGAAAATGAAGATTTGTTTAGGTTGACCATTAATCTTTGTTACAAATTAAAATGCAAATAAAAAAAAAAATAAACACTCAATATAAAAGTTTCATACAACCAATATCCTTATATAATGAACGAAAATAATTAAGACAACTTACAGATTGAGTGTTCACATCAAAAATATCAAAAATAAATATAAAATAAATAAATAACTACAATACACCCTGTCAGACTGAAGCATACAAATCTATAATACCCAACTTGAAAAATAAAAAAATATAGTGATATCACTTCAAGACTTTCATGAAGATATATATTTGTTACTCTACTATCTGAATGTATTTTATAATAATTATATTATCCTGAAACTTGTCCCAGAGAAAAATTAGTCAACCTCGATGTGTCTCAACCCATAGTTATTAAATTGGGATTCAAATCAAGAATCGAATGGAATCATTAAATTCAATTTACATTTATAATATTAGTTAAAGTAAATGTAATTGCATATAATTCATAAATTATAAACTAGTTTAATATGTTTAAATAATAAGCTTATAATATTTTTGAATAAACCATTCAAAGTTACCAGCCAAATCTTAAAAAAAATTCAAAAAGATCCAAATATATTATAATTGTTGAATATACTAATGCTAATAAAAAAATTTTATTGAATAATTATTTATGAATAAAATTAAACTAAGCCAATATCTCCAAGTTCAAAGCTGTCATCATCATCCCTCTCTCTTTCTCCAACCATAGCCAATTCATTTTGCTCTCCTTCATCTTCATATTCTTCTTCACAATTAAAAACTTCTAAATCATCAACTAACTCATCTCCAACACCCATTTCCTTTTATTTTCTATCATGCTTCAAATTCCTTGGACCTATGTGATATAAACTAAAATCAACTCAAATTTTATACACTACTTTTATCTTTAAAAAGTTATATATTTTTTGATATGTATCTCATTTCCTTTTGTTGCTTGGTCCAATTCCTCAATCATCTTCAAAACATTCATTGATATCCATCCATGAATTATCTTGGGGTAAACAAAGATCTTCAATTTCGGTGACTCATTCATCATTGGACTCCATATCACTCAAACAAATAGGATCATATGTCTCACCTCTTTCCTCTCTTGTTGTTTGCTTTAACTCAAGTTGAAGATTGTATTTTACAAATACAAGAGCATTTAATCTTTGTTGCTCCAACTTATTTCTTTTTTTGAAATAGACATGCTCAAAAGTATTTCAATTTCTTTCACAACCCGTAAAACTGTAAGTGAGACTTAAAATCCATATAGCAAAACTTTGAAGTTCCTTACATTCAAATTATACAAAAAAAAATTCAAAAATTTTCCTTTAAAATCTTTCAAAATATAATATTTAATGCTTGCATAATAATAAGAATTAAAGCATACCGGGTTGCTTCTTGTCTCTTGTTGCAATGGCATATTCATACCAAATAATCACTCTTTTAAACTTTTCCATTTGTTGATCAATTTTAATTCTTGTCTCGATGCTTGGGAACATCTTAATTATTTATATATATACCAACTTTCACTTCAAAATCCATAGAAAAAGACTCATTATATTGAAATCTATCAAAATATATAATAATTAGTTTACAATAACCTTTATAAATAATAACATGTGTCATATAGAAAGTTAATTGTTATTTAGAATACTTACCATGGATTAAAAAAATATCTTGTAACATAGAGTGGCCTATGGAGTTGCAAATCCCATCTCAAATCAATGGTGTTACAAATGCGCTCATATTTTATCTTTTGTTATTTAAATTCTTTGCAATTTGTTCCTTTGCTCTATTCATGGCTTCATGAACATACCCCATTGCTGGTTTTGCATCATCATGTATAAATCTTAAACCTTTGACAAGTAGCTCACATACTTTAAACAATATGTTATTGATTTCTAAAACTTGTTGTCTAATACCAATATTGCCTCTACTTTTTTTACTTTTATCATGGTGGCATAATTACTCTTAGCCCATTTTCTGATGGAAACATAGCCTGAAGAGAAAGCTTATTCTCCTTAAAACTCTTTAGCGTGAGAAATGATGGAGCAAATCTTGTAACACTAGCCCTCTTTAACTCACTTTCCTTAGAGAGTTTTCTAAACATACTAAGCACCCAAGCATGTCTATAAATATAAATACAAACTTCTCTAGCTTTTTTAATAGTACCCTTGAATATTGGCAATTCACTCGAATCCTCCAACATATTGTCAATGCAAAGAGCTGCACAATGAGACCAAAATAGCTTTTTTCTTTTTTACATTAGCCATTCACCAGCTGCTACATAAGCCGAAGCACTATCAGTCACCAATTGCACTACATTTTCTTTTCCAATTTCCTCAACTAATGAATCAAGCAATTCAAAAAATTTTCGTGCATCTTTTATAACATATAAGGGGTGTATTGAATTGAGAAAAACATTTCCACTTGGAATATTAACTAAGAAATTAGTGAGAGATATAGTTTTTTTATCTGACCACCCATCTGACATCAAAGTACATCCAATTTTCTTCTACTTCTTTTTGTATTTCTCTAACATCAAGATCACATTGTTCACTTCACATTTTAAGTACTCAAATCTCGTGATAACTTAGGGGTTTTAATCATCTACCATAATCACTAATTTTTTCAATTATAGAAGCAAATAATGGACTTTTAACCAAAACAAAAGGCAATGCATGTTCATATAAAAATCTACATATGCTCTCAATTGCAGGTTCTCTTTTCTTAACAAGTGCATTCAAAGTTTGTTGTTTGACACCTTTCCTTTTGTCTATAAATGCATCCATTGTAGCATTTATTTTATTCCCTAGAATCTGAACTCCTTGCTCTCCTCCTCCAACCTTTTGCATACTTTCATTAGCTTTTTTAGACTTGTGTTTTTAGTTGGTCTAAAAATTTGATATAAAGATCTATTATATTTTATGGACATTGAGTATAAGGAGCAACATTATTATGATCACCAACTAAATGATGTTTCATCCTATTAATCCCTCATCATCTCTTAAGTCCACAATAGTTACACTTTAAATTCATTTTATTGTCATTAATTACATAGCAATATTCCCAAATAGGATCATCCACATTAGACCCTTTCTTTTTCAGTAGTGTCATTTGAGTATGATGATAACTGATAACCTGAAAGAATAAAGGTAATTTTCAATTTAGATATGTTATTTTAAAATATAAATTAATATGTAAATAACATACAAAAATGATATGTTAATTTATTTAGTGATGATGGACTAGCAAACTAACAATTAAAATTGTTAGTGATGGTCCACTAACTAGAAAAATGATATATTAATTTATTTAGTGGTGGTGAACTAGCAAACTAATAATTAAAATTATTAGTGATGGTCCACGAACTAGAAAAAATAATATGTTAATTTATTTAGTGGTAGTAGACTAACAAACTAACAATTAAAAATTGTTAGTTGTGGTCCACTAACTAAAAAAAATGATATGTTAATTTATTTAGTAGTGATAGACTAATAAATAAACAATTAAAATTGTTAATGAGGGTCCACTAACTAGAAAAAATGATATGTTAATTTATTCAGTGATGATGAACTAACAAACTAATAATTAAAAAATATTGGTAGTAGTCAGTTAACTAAAAAAATGATATATTAATTTATTTAGTGTTATTAATTAAAAATCTTTATTGTTTATTTACAAATAATTTAAATAAATAATTTATTATTTATTTATTTATTTATAAAAATATAATTCATTATTATTTTGTTGAAAATAATTAATTATTAATTTATTATTTTTTATAAACAGATAATTTATTTTTATTTATTTAAAATAATGAATTTATTATTAATTTATTAGATTAATCAAATATTTTAATTAATATAACAACATATTAAATAAATAAATATTTTCGCTTCATATGAATCAATTCAAAATATCTTCTACACTTTTTTGTATTTCTAAGCCAAACAAATTATCATTTCGCACTTGGGTAAGGCATGCCTATGTGAGAAATGCCTAAGTGTGCCTTTCACAAATTTTTGCACATCACCCCAAGCAAGGCACCTCAAGAAAGGCATCATGGCACCTAAGCTTCAAGTGTATCATTAATAAATATTCATGTTACATGAAAGAAATCTTAAGCAGTTGAGACTTCTCATAGCTCAGCTTTTTGTAGGCTTATAAGCTCAATGATAGTGTTGAGATTTCTAGTTTCTTTTTTTTACACTTTGATGAGAGCATACAACTAGTGAGCTATCCTAATTATTTCGCATTCTATACAAGAGTTTTTAAGTATATTTTTACATAGAATATTTTTTGAATCATTATTTTTTTTCATTTGGGTTAAAAGTTTTACAGAAACAAACTCTCAAAGACTCTATAAGATAGGTTAAACATTGTCTTTACATGAAGCACACTAAACAATTTCTCGAAAAAAACATACTCTAAAAAGGCACATGATAAGAAATGAAAAAAAAAAAGATATATGAATCATGAAATACTTTATGATTAATATCATATTTCACAAAAATACTTCAATAAAAAAATAAGTGTCACAGATGTCTCATTCAAATATCTATTATTCATTAATTTTTATAATCTCATTCTATTGAGGTATCCTAGCATAAGAAATTTGGTGTAAATTATAAATAAAAAATATTAAAATTATAATATATTTGATTAAATATGAAATTATCAATATGTAATTAATGACTTAATATTTGTTTTGAATTAATATGAAAAAATATATATGTACATAGCAAGATCATTTAAACCAATATGATTAGATTTCCTATGAAGATTGGGATCTGACTTTTTAACCAAGACAAATTCATAGAAATAAAGATTTGATTTGGTTGACCAATAAGTTGAAATGTAAAAATAATATAATCGCTATAAAAAAGTCATACATGATACAACCAAAGTTCTTATATAATAAACAAAATTGATTAAAATAATCCACATGTTGAGTGTTAACATCAAAAATATCAAAAATAAATATAAAACAAATAAAAAACTACAACTCACCCCATCAAATTGATGAATACAAATATATAATATCTAACTTGAAAAAATGAAATATACATTGAGGTCTCTTCAAGACCTTCATGAAAACATATATTAGTTACTCCAATGTCTAAATATATGTTGTATTGATTATATCCTAAATCTTTTCCTTGAGGAAAAATCAATCCACCTCGATGTGATTTAATAACTCATGAAATATCAGATTAAAAATTATATATCTCACTATCTTACTCTCAAAGTAAATAGTAGTGACAAAAAAATGCATATTTAATTTCCTCGAGCAAATGGTGCATCCAAAATATCTTACAAATAATTATCATTAATACTCTAAATTATGGCTCTACATTGAAACACAAAATAATTTTCTATTTCTTTTTTTTTTCTAAAGAGACAAGGTGTCTCCATGAAAAGAGTAAAATCTTATCATATATCTCTTTTCAATACATGTTGATGCCCTATTCAAATCTAAAACACAACTAACTACAAGCATTCATAATCTATAAAAGAAATTTCAAGTCTTAATGACTTTTTCACGCACCTCATTTTGCAAAGAGATTTATTAAAGTAAGCATAGCAACGAAAATTTAAATAATTATTAATTATATTGTTTGTGTATATTATATCTAGTTTGGTAATAGTCAAATAATTAATTTTTTATATAATTTTTCTATAGGTAATAGAGTCAGCTGAATGGGTCATATCTAAAATAAAGATAATTCATTAATCAATAAGAATATCTACTAAAATTAGTATTTGAAAGAGGAAATATCAAGACACTAATAGATGTGCACCTCAATGTGAGGCATCGTGAAAATGTCTTGAGGCCTTAAAAAAAGTTGCTCGTTCCAAGAATGAGCTGCTCCAACTCGTTTCAAAATAAACTTGGACTACTTGTTTTGCATAGCTTGGACCACAAATGAGTCTTATCAAAAAAGAAGTTAATATAGTAATCAAAAAAGAGTATCTACTAGAACTAGTGTTTGAAAAAGCATTATCAAGGTGCTAATATATGTGTATCTCAAGGCCAGACATCGTGAAAATGTCTTGAGTCATTAAAAAAAACAAGCTGCTCATTCCAAGAACAAGCTGCTCCAACTCATTCCACAAGTGAGCTTGAACTACCCGTTTTCGAACTAGCCTACACAGCTCGTTCCAAGGAGTGGCAGCAGCTCGTTCCAAGAATGAGTTGTCCAAGCTCATTCCAAGAACGTGCTGCTCTAGCTCCTTCCACAAACGAGCTTGGACTGCTAGATCTTGGAACATGTTGTCCAAGCTCATTACAAAAACAAGCAGCAATAGCTCGTTCATGGACTTTAAAAATTTTATAATATTAATGAGCATCAAAAATAGATTATTATATTTTATATATTTTAAAATATTAATTAATTATAAAATATTAATCTCAAAAAATTTACGTCCT
The DNA here is from genome assembly GCA_029783825.1 of Sapria himalayana. Classification (NCBI taxonomy): domain Eukaryota; kingdom Viridiplantae; phylum Streptophyta; class Magnoliopsida; order Malpighiales; family Rafflesiaceae; genus Sapria; species Sapria himalayana. Next base: position 1,374,044 of record JAREIK010003023.1, on the reverse strand, counting down.
GGTGACTCGAGTCTTACACATCGCTTCACAAACACAAAAATATCTCACCTGATACTTTTGTTTTATAAAATAATGGTGGCAATACAATACAAAAAATCAAACTTTACAAGAATATGAAGTACATATTTCCTCTATGACTAGTTCATATCCTTCATAGAATAAGTCATCTCTATGTCAATAAAATACCTAAGCTTCTCAAGATCTTTAATCTGAAGCTATGACTGAAAATACTTCTTGAGTTATGAGATTTTTAACTCATTATCTCACCTAATCAAAATATCATCCACGTAATAAAATAGTAAAATTATCCTTCATTAAGGCTCCTCTAGAAAAATAAAAAAAATCAATAACACGTATAAGTAAGTCAAATGAGATGAATGCCTATGAAATTCTCACAAACTACACATGTCTTTCATGTCGTACATGTATTTCACAATCTGCTAACTACACATGACAATACTACTCTAAACCCCGGTAGTTGCTCCTATATATCTCCTCTTCAATGTTACTATGAAAAAATATTTTCTCTACAACTAGCTATTGTGTCATCTAACTATGAGATGCTTCAAGAAAGGTGAGAATATGCACTGAATTCATCATGGTGATTATAAAATAAATATCATGTAGTTTATACTAAATGTCCAAGTATATATTCTCACTACAAATTTCATCTTAAGGTGATTTACCTTGTCATCTAGATATGTCTTCACAATGAATATTTACTTGCAACCAACAATTAATTTTCCTAATAAATATAGTACTAATTTATAGGTCTTATTAAAGTAAAAGATATTAGTATTTTCTATTACAACATGGCGATATTCTAGATAAGATAATGCATCATAAAAAGACTTGGACATCTTAGCATTATTAAGAGAAGCAATAAAAAAAATGAGTACGATAAAATCTATAAAATTCGGTATTTAAGTACAACTTTTTGGCCCTTTTCAAAGAGCGATCAAAATGTCAAGATTCGAGTGATTGACTGCAGGATCATTCAAATACTCAATGGGTTCGTCTCTAGTCTGAAAAGGTTGTGCATTTTGCTTTTTCTCTCCCAATATATACTCTAAGTCATGTGTGATCAAGCCTCTTAATTAGAAAATCTTACTCTCTTCAGACTCGATGAAAATATACTCTAGATTTATTGATGAATATAATTACTCTATGTAAATAACATCATACTGAGTACTAACATTCTCAAATTTATCAAATAGGTGAGTCTCTATACTAAATGGTGGTCCAGGTAGAGTTATAGAAAATAAAGGAATAATAATAGATTCACACCAATTTTTAGGCTCGTTCAAAAATAAGTCAAGATTAAAAAATAATATCAATACCCACTAAAATTATATCAATTTTTCATTAGAAATATTGATACTATTTTTGGATATTAAAATATTCAAGAAAAACATATCTCAAAGCATTTAACATCACCATATCATACCTTTGAGAGTTATCAAAGATAACAAATATATCCATAAATTTTAAGAAATAAATTAAATATATTTTTTCTAAAATGTAAAATCTAAAAAGATATACACTAAAAAATGATAGAAAAGAATATCTGATTAATGAAGTATATTACAATTAAAACTTTTTCTTCACAAAAATATTTCTAAACACTCTTTGCAAGTAGGAGTGTCTAAAACATCTCAATCAAATATTAATGTTTTCTTTCAATCATTTCATTATGTTGGGATGCGTCAGCATAGGAAACTTAATATATAATTTCATAATTCATATAATAAGAATTTAAATGATCTAATATACATCCTAATGTATTATTACATCTTAATTTTTTAATATTTGTATCGAATTAAATTTGTATTATTTTGTAAAGAATCTAAAAAATAAAAAAACTTATGATATGTTATATAAGAGATATATCTATGTATATCTCAAGCAATTATCAACAAAGATAATCAGATACCTAAATTCATCACTAATTAAATCTCTACTATATCCCTATACGATGAGTGTATAAAATCAAGTGAAACCCTATTTAAATCATTCTAGCATGTAAAATAAAAAACTCTAGTAAGTTTATCGAACTGACACACCACACACTCTATTATTAAAATATCTTTAAGACTATGATAAAGTATTTTCAACTTGGCCGCTAATGAGTGACAAAGCTAAAAATATACAAATAACAAATTCAAAACACTCAAATAATAAAAAAATTCAATCTCATTGTTTTCCTCATAAAATTCAGCCTAATCAATCTCAAATAATTGATTGTAGAGATTGTGAAGTGCGATTACAGAAAAACTAACTCATAAGATCTCATATAAATTTTGGAAATAAATATATTTGGACGAAAGTAATATTAAAATAATTAATTACATGAAAAAATCTTGCATAAGTCATATCATGATGTAATAGCAAGCATCATTGTTCAAGAGAAATATGTCTCAAGTTCAAAATGTATTTGGCATAGTCTCTAAGACTTTTATAAGTAAGACTATCGAAATATTAATTTTTCTCAAATTATATGCTAAATCAAGAATCTTATATATTAGGTACGACTTTCATCTTTATCTTAGAAAGATTGTGAAATTATTTCACAATTAACTTCACAACAAACACCTGGTTATAAAGATATTTTAGAATAGAAAAATTAAATTATATTAAATATAAATTAATCTATGATGAGTCAAATAAATTTTCAAATATCCTTTTGGGGATATACTTCATAGACTATTACATTCATTCTTAACTTTATTTCATCTAAGAGGGTTCAAAAAACATCATATGAGATATAAAATACAGAGTCTCCAAATTCATCATTTCATAAGATTTAGAAACATGAAGCTTAGTGAAGCATCATAAATTATGATAAGCATATATCATACCAAAATGTCATATTAGGGTTTAAAAACCATATGGTACAAGTAGGTTTTAAAAAATAAAACTAATGGCATGTTTATTTTTTTGGCTAAATGCTGAAACTAATTTGATTTCAGCATTCAGCTATTTATTTTTTTATTTTTTACTAACTTATCACTGATTTTTTGAAAAAATAGCTGAAATAAAAAAGTCAAAAATTGACTTTTTCAATTCAAAAAAAGCTCATTCTCACACAATCAAAACACTCACTTCAATCTCCGCTTATCTATTCAACATTAAGTAAAAAAAAAATAAACGACTTAATATTTAATACTATCAAATATTATATAGTATTAATCTCAAAAAAAATACTATTCATGATTAAATAAAAGAAACAAACATCACCAAACATTAATAATAATGTATATACATTTAAAATATGATTGATTTCAAAAATATTTAAAATAAACTCATAATATTTTGTTGTGGTTTATAATTTTTTTTTATTTTACTTTATTGCATTATAGATGGGAGCATCCAACTTATAGACTACCCCAATTTGACTAATCTATTATATAAGGATTTCTCAAGTATTCATTTATTGATTGAGTTTATTAAATATTTGTATATTTTTCTTTTTGGTCTAATTATTTAATAGTATTAACTATGATAAAACTTTTTCATCAATTGTTAACTTTAAAACTTAATCTATAAGAGTTTGTATTATCATAGTTGCATACAATGATTAAGAGATATGACAAATAGATATTAAACTAATATTTTGTAATAGAAATTTACTATAGAATATATACATGACACAACTATAGAATTTTGTCGAACTTGAAAATTTTAAAAAAGTATGTAAGCTTAAAAAATTCATTTTATGGATTATGGTATACATTAATGGTGTACATTAGTTGGGTTGGCCAGGTTGGAAAAATAATAATCGACCAGAATAAAATGGTCTGATCGAATTTACATTCAATCCAACCCGTAGCCCTTGCAAGTTGCAACCCAATCCAATAATAATCAGATTGGGATGGGCTAAGTTGGGTAATCGAGTAGGACATCAAAGTAAGCTTAAATTTAACTATTAAATTTAAAAATTGATCTTCAAATTAGAGGTACATCCAAATGTTGATTCTAATCATTTTAAACATAATTTCATACAATGCCCAATTATTAATTTTAAACTCCCTAAAAAACCAAATTACTTTATAAAAAATAATACAAATTAAATCCAAGATAACAAAAATTAAATCCAAACTTATTTAATCAAATTATAAATATTAAATTCATTAAATTCTTCAAATTAAATATAATGTAAGTTTCCATTTAATGACATTTCTCTTCTAAAACCAACATTATGTCTTCATCATTTCAAAACTTCAATCTACAACACACATTTGATATTACCACCCCACAAATAATCATATACACACACACAGATACATATAATTAAAAAAAAAATTGTTTACCACCAAAATCAATTATAAGATAATTCATTTAAGTATCATAATCAAAAGCTACAATAGATTTTGTATCTAAGAGAAGGAAAAAAGCAATATATTAAAAGATTTAAAATTTTTATTTTAATATGTTAATGAATATAAATAATAAAATATAATATTAAATTAACAAGTTAAAAAACTGCCTATATCAAGATATTGATAAATAGAAAAACATTCATCATAAGCACAGACATGAATATCTAATGGGAGTAAGATTATACTAAGTCAATTTTGAGAGTAAATCAAAGTTTCCTCCATTTTTGGAGCAAGCGAGCTTCGATATTGATCTAAAATATGTCCTCTAGTGCTAAAAGTTGATTCGAAAGATATTATAAACAATAAGACAACAAATATATCTCAAGTCATAGATGATAAAATCTAAAATTTTATGAAATTCAATTTCCACCAATCTAACAAATCAAACAGTTGGTTGTTACAATCCTCAGTAGGTTCCATTAAATATCTAACAACCTCATTTTTCAATGTTGAGGTATTATCCACTCTTTTTTTCTTATACTCAAATAATAAATCATCTTCATTATCATTGTCACTCTCATAATCCTTAAAATTGGTTTTTTTTTGATATGCTTAGAAGATCTACCATTTAGTGTTGATATATCATTTGTAGCATAAAATTCAAACAATTGATCCAAAGCTTTTTTCACTATTTTGATCACTATTTCTCACACATCATTTTAATAAAGTTTTCCAAAACTAAAAATCATATAATCTAGCTTGTACTGAGGGTCAAGGACAATAGCAACAAACAACAATTTATTAATCTTATCAATTGTCCTTCAATACTTATCACATTTTAGTTTCATATTTTCAGCCATGATACTTAGAGCTCCATTTTTTTTTCCAAAATACATTTGTTCAATTATTGTTGAATTTTGCAAAACTCTATCACAAACAAATGAGATGTCACATGAAAAGGCCACTAAATTTCAAAATCATATCATAAAAACTCTTCAAAAAAATTCAGAAATAATCAAGCATCAGCCCACTATTTTTCTGTTGGAAGTTCATTATTAAATAACAAAGGTAGTAACCATCTTCTTCCTCCATCCTCAAAAGTTTTTTGAAACTTAATTGCACTTTCTAATAATAAAAAGGTGGAATTCCACCTAGTTAGCACATCTAAAGAGTTTTTGACTTTATTTTTTCTTTCTCAATGCACGCTTTAAACTAGACTATCTTTGATTTGAATGTGAAAATCTAACATACCTCACAGCACGATGAATGAGATTAATTGAGATAATATGATCATTCATTCCATCACTCACAATTAAGTTAGTGATGTGAGCACAACAACACATGTAAAGGAATTCACCATTTAAGATAAAACCATTCTCATTTTTAATCTTCCTTTTAATGTATGCTATGGCAACATCATTTGCTAATGAATTATCAACTGTGATAGTAAAGACCATTTCGATCTGTCATTCAATCAAACAATTTTCAATTAATTTACCAATTGTCACCCCCCTAATGATTAGCTATTTGACAAAAATTCAATATCCTCTTGTTTAATTTCCATTCATTATCAATAAAGTGAGTTGTGCCAACCATATAATTAATATTTTGTATAGACATCCATGTGGTTGTGGTTAAGCTAACCATTGGTGAGTTCTTTATAAATAAACTTCTCAACTTTTTCTTCTCATCTAAATAGAATTCATACACATCTCTAGCAATTATAACTCGAGATGATGGATCAAACTTTGGACAAACTACACTACAAAAATCTCTAAATCCCTCTCCTATAGATGTAAATGACAACTCATCTCTAATAATCATTCTCGCACATGGAGCACTACAAGGCTTTTTATTGAATCCCACAATAATAAGATTAGTATTACCACATTCAATTTCATTTTTACTTTTAAAAGAGAATATCTTCTTACTTGTACCCTTTTTCCTATGTGGATTGTTTTTATATTGACCGATAATTTCATAAAGTAGTGGTCTCATATCTTTTGGTGTTACATGCATAATCCTTATCGTAGTAGTTACATTTACACCTATCACTTCCTTTGATTTTACTAAAATGAAACTAAAATTCTAAAGTTTTTATTGGTATCCTCATGCTCAAAGTGGATGGTAGAGTTATTTGAGAAGAAGATGATGGTGGCACTGATATATCACAAGCAGCAGGTGTAATACATGCTTCAATTGGTATATATGATATTATTATTATTATTATTTGAAGAATTTTAGGAACACTAGATTGATTTTCAACCATCTAAAAAATAAAAATACAAATTTAAGAATTAAATCTTATTAAGAAGAATAAATAAAATGACAATTTCACAAGAGTAGATAGACAAGATAATAAATTTTTTTAAATAAGTAAACTGACAAAATAATAAAATTTTAAAAATTATGAGAATTTGTCAGGGAACAATGCTAAAAGGATCTTGTTTCACAAAGGGAATATTGATAAATAAGATTATAAAAGTTAATAAATAATAAGATATTAATCTAGGGAAGAAGTAATCATTGGAAGTCAGAGTAAGAAAAAAATATAAGAAAAATAAATGAGTAAAAGTAACCAAAGGTCATTAAAATTCAAAAGCTATATCATAAAGTGGCAAGTGACAATACAAACAATGATACACTTAACACAAATTCACAAGAAAAAATAGTATTTGCTAGTTGGCAAGCAAATTCACAAGATAAATAATATTTGCTAGTTGGCAAAGACATAATTAGTGGGCTCATTGGATAAAGATTAAAGTAGGGTTAGGGACTTAGGGTATGTATGAGTTGGGTTGGGTTTTTATGGGTTTTAAATTTATAACTTGAAACCCAATCCAATGGACTCGAGTTGAAAAAAAATTAACCCACAACCCACTGACATATATTGGTTTTTTCTATTTTTGGATAGGATTGGGTCGAATCAATGGAATTTTACAGGTTTACGGATTTGTTGAACACCCCTAGCATACATCTTAGGGTTGGAATTTTTGTTTTGATGGAAAAATTAAATATTGACTTTATCAAAAATAAAGATAAATCTCGTATTACTAGTATTTTATGCTGATGATATTTATATCTGGAAAAATGTCAAAACTTAACTAAGAAATGGTTTCTCAATAACAAACTTGGGCGGTGCTACCTATGAGTTACATATGAAGATCAATAGAGATTAGAAATAAATCTACAAACTTATTGGCCTAGATCATAATACAAATATAGACAAGGTACTAAAAATGTTCAGTACACAAAACTCCTAAAAATAATTTTTATCAATATCTCATGATATAAATCTATGCATAAATTAATATCTAATGACATTAGATGAGTAGGATCAAATGAAAAATAATTTCATATACTTATGCTAACAAATGTATCATGTATGTCATATTGAGTATTTGACATGACATCTAATGTGCTTTGAACAATACAAGCAGATATCATTTTGATCCCAAAGAAAATCACTAGATTATAATAAAATACATCCTTAAATGCTTTAAAAAAATTAAGGATATATTCTTATTATATGAAGAATGAGAAGATAAATTAGTTATAAAGAATTATACAGATGTTAACCTCTATTTTGACAAACCTAATAATAAATCAAAAACAAATTTTATATTTTATTTGAATGGAATTACATCAAACTAGAGAAATTCTCAGCCAAACATCATTGTAAATAGTTACTAATAAATCATGATATTCTACTTATGATATTTAATCTATGAAGCATTCTTACCGCACGTCGGTCCAGCACACTTTTTAGTCTTAAAATGTAATTATTAATCAAATTTAAAATTAGCTTTAATTCATTACACTTTACCAATAATTAGCATCTAGACATTTAAAATAACACATTTTTTTAGCTTTTAGCTTTTATAATTAACATATTTAATAATAATAGGTAGAATTAATTATCAAAAAACTTCTCAAACGACAACACACTGGAGCTATTTGATAATATTATCATTTATAAAATACTTTGCATATATGGATTTTTTTTCAAAAATTTCTCAAATGACCACATTGCAGTCACCCAATGGGGCAGGCAATTACAAAAGCTTTCAGCTTTAGTAAATACTTTGCATATTTCATATGTAAATAATATCTACTAGATGTGCAATACTAATAATAATTTCTAGACCAAAAATAAACTTCTTGATTCAATCATGTTTTGTTGTTTTTGATGCAATTATTTATTGGACCTATTTGATGGAAATGGTCCAAATCAATATTGGGAACTATATGCTTTTGCTTTAGTACCGATCTCTTCCAACTCTCAAGGTTGATTAAGACACCAAGGAACTTGAAGTATGTATTTATTAGTTACTCCAAATATTCAAAAAAATAAGTATTTTTTACCAAATTCTTGTAAGAATTTAGTGAGCATTTATATTACTTTTTTTGAGCAATACTTATTTTTTAGTAAGCCTAGGAATAATAAAAGTTTGAAATATATATATACACTTATTATTTTCCATACTCCTCATAGACTCATTGGACCTAGAAATATTAAGTGGGTCAGGCAGCCAGAGTCCAACCAGAGGCATGGCCTGATTAAGTCGTGTCTGGCCCAGCACGACACAATCTAGAATAGTGCTTGGGCCGGTGCCGGGCTAGCTCTCGGCATGGTTTGTGTCGTTCCGTGTCGAGCTCACTCATGCCTCATATCGGGCCAGGCACAACCTAGTTGTCTGGTCCGAAGGCACGATTCATCGGCATAACCCAAATCATGCCCCAGATAGCCAGATCTCAGGCAAATGTTCGAGCATGGTCCGAACCCGATAGCCCAAACGTCGGGCTCGGCCCAAACACAAGCCCAGAAGCCGAAGTTTCTAAAACTGTTGGGTCGAACCAACCCAACAAACAAACAAAAATTCAAACAAAATATGTTTTAAACCGTTGGATTCGACTCTAATGGCTAAAGCCAAAAAACTGATGAATGTCAAGATTATGCCCAAAAAATAATTAAAAAAATAAAAAAAATAATTTTTTTATTACATTTATGAAATTTATATTTATATATATTTATATATATATATATATATATATATATATATCCTCTCTTATTCTCAAATATATATTTTATTTCCAAATTATAATCCATTTTATCATTCTCTCTCTCTTTAATATCACCTCTCTTTCTATTTTCGGAACTCGATGTAAAATGTAGTAAACAATGATTATCAAGCTACGCATATCATCAAACAAATTGAATTTTACAATTTCAAGATATTATTTTTAAAATTTTGTTTAGTTTTTTTTTATTTTTATTTTAATTAATCATATAATAATAATTAAATTTTAATTTAAAAAATATAATTTAGAATATAATTATTAAACTAATAAAAATAAAAAATGATAAATAGTAATTTTAATAACGATAACGAAATTGACATTATCATAAACGTAAAAAATTATAATATTGATAATAATAACCCTACGGAAAAGTCTGAGATCGTCAAAACGTGGTTTTCTTCCATAGTATCGATCCTAACATCTAAAAAATAAAAAATTAGAAAAAAATTAATAATTTGGAATCACTTTAATATTATATAAAATAAAAATAGTAAAAATGTCAATGAAGAATCAAAATAATAGAAATATTATAAAAAAATATTAACCAGTAAAAATTCATGTGCGACTGAGCATCTTACAAGACAATGCATCAAAAAACATATGATTTCAAATAGGAGATCGAGATTACGACCAGATATTATTGAGGCATGTATGAATAATTGAGAGGATTCAAATTTTGACCTTCAAAATTATGCTACAACTACAGCATGAGCGAATGAGTTGACAATTGATAATAATTCGTGGGACTTTGATGACAATTGAGATTAAGCCCAATGCCTATGGCCTACAGCTAGTGATACCATCATATTCATATTTTATAAGCTTACGGGATTGATCATTTTTAAATTGTCTATTAATTTTTGTCATTTGAGTTTGCTGCTTCCATTATTATTTTTATCTTTATTTATTCAGGTTGCTTACGAAATTGATATTTTTTAGTTTATCTTTGATGTATTAATTTTTATATTTTAAGTTTGCTTTGCTATTTTGTAATTCGTATATGTATTATGTTATGAAAACAAAATCATTGAAATTTATAATATTTATATTATATATTTTTTTGAGTTGTGACTTGTGACTTGTTATTATAATTTTATTTTTTTTATTATATTAATTTAATTAATTAATTAATTTAATATTAATTTTAAAAAAATATTTGAATTTAAGGATGCCCCAATACCAAATGGGCCAAAACGACACATCCCGGTATGACTCAACGCCACCCGGCATTACCCAACATGAAACCCACAAAGCTCGGCATGACCCAGCACAAAACCCACAATGCTCGCATGACCCGGCACAAAACCCACCAGGTCCAGCATGACCCAGCACGAAACCCACAAGGCCCGACATAAGACGCACCAGGCCCAGCACAAACCGGCTTGAATCCAGCAAACTCGGACCGGTCGAATTGTGCCGGGTCTGCCCATTTTGAGTCATGTCGTGCCTGGAAACAATGATTAAAATATCGGTTTCTACGGATATATTGGTACTTGGATTTTATGGATATATCGGATATATCGAAGATATATCAGTGTGTATTTGTATATGAGCATCAATCAATGATAGATATATCGATTTTAATAGATATATCAATACTTAGAATCTACAGATATATCGGAGATATATTAGTGGATATATCAAAAATTTTTATCATTGTCTGGCACAACATAATGGCCCGAGTGGGCCACCAAAAATGAGTCGTGCCGGCCCGGCACTACCCATTTAACATCTCTAATTGGACCTCCATTAGCAAAAAAAAATCATATGTCAATTAAATATGAACTTGTTGATCCATAATATGTTGGCATTCATATAAAGTTATCATATATCAACAAGTACATATCATGTTGACTCTAGAAAGACCAAAATTTTCCAAGAGAGAATATATATAGAGACTAAAAAAGATAGTCATCAACAAGTATACTCCAATTTAGGCTAATAATAAGTTGGAGACTTGGAGAATTGACTAGAAGTGACAAATGAGCAGAGGGTCGGGTTGACCCATGGCATGATATGCAAATGTCAACCTAGGTATGACTCAACCGGAATAGAACCATGGCAAGAAGGGGCATGGGCCAACACAGGGCACAACACGAGTTGTGTCAGGCCAAGGTGTTGCCCACACAATGCTAAACTTGCAGCACATCATTGTAAAGCACACTAGCCCATGCAGATCATGTAACCAAACCAGGCTAGTGTGGACATTACCCAAGCAAGCGTAGACCAAACCCAAGCTAGGTTGGGCCTGACCAGGTCGTGCGGGCACTAGCGAATCATGCCAAGAAAGACCCGAGCAGCCTATTCGCCAATGAACCACATTAGGCTATTCTTTTTTAAAGGCATGCCGATATAGCACAACTCAATTTCAAAAATGGGCTGGCAAGGCCCAACATGGACCATGAAAGCCACAAATACCTAACCCTACCATCCTGCACTCAGGACTTGAAGTATATATTAGGAGAAGAGTACATATATAATTTTCTTAAACTAAAAATAAGTCTACTAAGAAGTCAGATCATCTAGCAGTTAACCTCTATAATCTTAACCTTTCGATTATTCTTTAGAATGGGCATAAGAGTTGTAATTAGCATTCGCTTTCAAAAATGGTCTTCCTCACATCTTCTCTTTTTGGGTACTTCATTAATTACTTCTCTTCATAATATTATAATATTCAAGTCTCATTCTACGATATTATTTCACTCAATATGATATCAAATCATGTTAGATAAGATATATGTCATTCACTCTAATAGGATTTGGTACCACCTTCGGGAAGGCATATTATTAGTTGTAGGTAGACATTCACTATGAAAATAAATTCAGATAGAAAGATATATTGTTTTAAGGCAAGACAATAAGGAGATTCACTCATATTTAATATGGATTACCAAGATATTTTTCTTCTAAATTTCAAGATGATTTCATCAGAAATCTTATTTCAATAGTAACATCTTATCAATAGAGAATATATTTGCTAAATTTAAATAATATATTTCTTCATAGTGACCATAAGCATAAAATACATATGAAGTAGCATCTGGATTTTGAGCAGCATAAATAGACACATTTTATAGATTGTAGAAAGTATTATATAGTCGAAAGAAGTCACAAAGAACTTGATTCGTAAAGTTTTCATAGATAATAGATGATAAGTTAAGAATCACTTAATTAAAAAAATATTTTCAATCATAATTTCAGATCAAAATTTTTTTAAAATAAATACTTTCATGAAAAATAAATAGTATACTCTAAGAAGATTATTTTGTCATGAAGAATATTATAATTGATACACTTAAAAAGATATTAGTCATATGGATTGTACTTAAGTAGATAATCATAATGTTCAAGTATTGATTTTTCTTTGATGTGACTACTCCAATTGATTCTACTACTCACAATAAAATTATAAGAAATATTAATTATTTGATATTATCAAATCAGATATAACTTATACAATTAATATAATTAGTCATTTCTTAGATTCATTTCAACAAGTATACCTAGAGGTATCAAACTGATCATACCAAGCAGACACAGCTTAAATTTTGGTAGTCAAGTCGGATCATCGTATCATACACTTAAAAAGATACCAGGCCAAGTCATGCTGGTATGACATCATGGGAGGCCAACCCGGAATGACACAATTGCCCATCTTCCTCAACCTGACATGCCGAATCAGTCTAGCAATGGCACAACAATGCCACTGGCCAGTGTTGTGGTAGTGCCCACTGGCCACTGCCTAGTAGCTGTGGACAAATCCATTTGTGTTCATTGGCAAGCTAAAAACAGGGCAGTGGCCATTGCCACTACATAATGCCACTGGACAGTGGGCACTACATAGTATCATGGTAGTGTCCATGCCAGTTGTCATTTCCCCAACATAACTATATTTTTTCTTAAAGTTTATAATATAATTTAAATTTTTAAAAATAAAAATATTAAAATTAAACTATATTGAATTATAAATTATAATTAATAAAATTCAGAACTCAAAAAAAAATACATATATTTTGCTTTTTGCATTTTAATTTAATGATACCATGACAACTAACAAAATCAGTCATCTAATATCCACGATCAGTTTGTATCAGTAATACTAGTATGATTTGAATTATCAAGTATAATTCTGAAACTAGCCGTAGTCTCAATATCCACGATATCACATAAATCATCATCTATCAATAACTATTTCACTTTATCATAGATGACCATAAAATTAAAGTTCAATACAACATTCTTGATAGTACGAGCAATCATCTTCTTTATGTCAGAAGAAAAATCTTGAACATAATAAATATATTTAAAAAAATAAAAAAAAAATATCTCCTAATATAAAACTTCATATAGAATTAGGCCTAAGAGAATAAAAAATAACATCTAATTAATTAGGAAGTTAGTAATTAAATTATTTATTCCCAAAAATATCTAAAAACACTTTTATGTAATAAAGTGTCATAGTCGACTCAACCAAATATTAATTTCTCATTCCAGTTATCATATTTTGAGTATGAGTGTCGACACAATATGTCTGATAGATCATATTGTATTTTTCAAAGAAATAAAAAAATAAATGAGAAATATATTCGAAAGTATTATTATTTCTTAATATTTTAATATAACAACCAAATTGAATTTTTATTTATTCATAAAATTTTATAGACATACAAAATTTAAGATATTTTCTTAAAAAATAATATCATGTGTATTTAGTACCATCAATAATAAAACTAATAAAATATTTCAAGTTATCATGTGTTATCATTTTATAGAATCCCCAAACATTTAACTGAATCAGATAGATAGTATTCCTCTTAAAATTCTTTGACCATACCGAATAGAAAGTTTTAGTATATTTTTCTAATTAACATATCTCACAATCAATAAAATTTATCTCATTAATCTTCGACTCTAGAATCTTCAAGTTATTCAATAATTGATGTTCTAACTGAAAATGTATTATTAATGAATCAATAATAGTCAAATATCTAAAAAAACTCTTATGAGTAAAGAAAAACATATTGTATCATTCTAGGATGACCCAATTCTTTATAGCCAAAGATATGCCATAGAGTTGGATCAGTATGGCCCAATGGGCCTTTGGGAAATTTGAATCATGTTGAATCATGTTAAATCAGAATGGACAAACGGCTAGCATGGATCCGTACTATCCTAGGATGGGCTCATGCCAAGCTAGCCTAAGCAAACGCTAGCATTGAGCCATTACTTAATGAAAAGATTGTTCAAGTTTGGGTCAAAGACAGGCACAACCAACACACCCACCACAAATTAACCACACCACAATCTTATAAAAAAAAATTGGTACATGAGATTCATGTGCCAACTCAACCAAAATTTTTACCCAACTCGAGGCATGACCCAAGTGCGACTAGAGCATGTTTTGCATCCAAAGAGGGGCCAATGAATTGAGTCATGCGTGTCACATGGTTTTGCAAAACACAAGCCAACTCATATGGCCCAACATGACGCACATAAATAAGTCGTGTCATGCTTGAATTATCACTTAGAAGTCATATGTATGATATTCTAATCCCATATAAAGACGTCAAAAAAAAGAAACAATAATGTCAAAACTCAATTATTTAGTAAACAAAATGATAAAAAATAAATTATAATACAATTTTAATGTAAAAAAAATAAACAACAAAAGAAAAAAAAGTGTATTGACAAGGTCATATCCACCGACCAATAAAACAGTATCACTGACCATGATAATATTAAAAATTATAAACACTACAAAAGAATTAAAAAAAAATACAATCACCTATGACATAAATATTTAATTTTGAATCTTCACTAAGAATCCAAAATGAGATAATGAGAAGAAAGAGCAAAAAATATATATATGTATTGGCTAGAGTCATTAATACCTAATTAAAGAAGCTTGGAGTACTTTTGAGTAAGCATAATATGACCAATAGATGCTCACATAAGATCCAATATGAGTGGACCCAATAGTTTATTGTACACCCTCTAAATCTCAAAAAATCCTTCATAACTCATGAATGCAACATCCTGCATCTCTCCTAAGTATATCTTAACTTCCCACAAGATGAACAGGTCATCACTAGCCTCCTCCCTCTCAGAGTACACCTACTAGCTATCTCACAATCACTATGTAGTGAAGCCAACGTAGTAATCTTATTGATCATATTAACTTCTCTTAAAATAAATATAATTATGGATGACTAAATCATCCTCTAAAAAATATCTCATCATGAATCTATGTTCGTAAAATAATAAATCACTCTCAACGCATGCATGCAAAAAGAATACTACAAATTTAACCATCAAACCTCCTCAATTCAATACAATTTGTCAATACATATATCACTCCAGCGATGTTTTCGCACAGTTATCATAATGAGTCTTCGTCTTTTGATCAGTCAGTTTGCATACAAAAAGCTAAGTAATATCATTAGACATGTAGAATATCCCCAAAGAACATATCAATGTAGTCAAATTTCAAATATTCTTGTATGTATCATAAAAGTCAAATATGTTTGACAGACTCAAATAAATCAACTACTAGAGATACATTAGTAAATGTGCAGCAATTATCATCCTTTTATCAATCTCATCCAATGATAGCTCTTCCAATAAATGACTTGCATATCCTTGAATCACGAATCAGATCGTCACCAACAGCCCATAGGAAATATGTATGTCTTTAATTTCTGCCAAATTATTTTTAGTTCTCACACTGATCCCATTCATCATTTTTCCTTTTGCAAAAGTCACACAAGAAAGAAATTTCCAAAAAAATACCAAGCAGATATAAAACGCATTAAACCACCATGGCTCCATGTCAAACTTCCAAAACAAAAAATCTCACATAATTTTCATCACTAGAAGAATATTGTACAGAAATTGTATCAGCATTGCCATGTCAACCATCATAGAAACCATCGCCTAGACCACTGTTAGCCTATGGACCACCACAATTCCATTGTCACATGCCAACAATCACTATCACTCAACCATGTACAGCAAAACCAAAAAAAAACAAAAAACAAAGCTTTCCTCCAAATAACAAGGTGGCGCCGCCATTATCAGCACATAATGGCAGCACACTCCATCATTAACACCGGCAGAAGATGTACCACCAAACTAGAAGACATGTGTCACCCTTGGATGGAAATTAGGTTTTCGGCCCTGAGTTTTTTAGGAAGGGGAGAAAGAGAATATAAAGAAAATAGAGAGAAAACAAAAACTTTCATTAAATCATTAAAATAAAACTACAGTTTTATATATATATATATATATATAGAGAGAGAGAGGGGGGGGGGGGGGGGAAAGAACAAGAGAGTTTGAGACACCCCACAAATCAAGTGCTCTCAGATAATATAAAAAAAATAAAATAATAAAATTAACTTACAAACTAAGCAAACCTCATCAGGCTCAATTTTATATATATTTTCCATGATATTTTCAGTAAAGTTATGGCTAACATTTAAGTACAACATATCAACAAAATAAGTTTGCAAAAATAATAATGAGTTCCAATTGACCTTTGATTTTGGTGATTCACCTTGTCTAATCACTTATAGTATCAGGACCACTTAAATATTTATATTGTATTCAATGATCCACGAGAATTTATGAATAAATAGATCATTTCTTAATACAAAAATAAGCTTGCAAAATATATACTTTCAAGTATTTATTTTTAACTAGAGATTTTACAAATAATAAAGGGTAAAAATTATAAAATAAACTCTTGGCAAATATGTACATTCAAGTAGTTATATTTCTGAGTTAAGCTCGTGTCGTATTAAAAGCTAGTAACCAAAATCCAACTCATTTAAATGCCAGAAATCTAAACCAAAAAAAAAAAAAAAGACTGATCTAACTGACACAACTCAACTCGTTAACATTTTAGTTAAACATATCATCAGAAAATATGTTAGCTCATTTATTAAACAAATCAAAAATAATTCTTGTTGACTCCTTTGATTCCACTTTGACTTTCTATTAAGCATGTCACAAATGGTTATTAAATAAATCATAAAAGGGATTAACTAGAATATTTGTAACAAATGGGAAGGCAGGTCAGCCAGATTGTGACCCAAAAAAATCTACAATTCAAACCCAAATGATGTTTAGGGTTGAAAGCTTCCAATTTATATAGGTACGTGCCACATTGTCAAGTCATGACCCAAAATGTCACCTTTAGATTAATGATGCATGATTATCAGGATTAGTTAAGGTAGGCGCAGGCAACATAACATTAAACCAAAATCATGAAATCATAATTGTGGGATTCCAACAATCTTTCAACATGACCCAATGCCTTTTGACAACATAATACAAAACCTAATGGATCACTAGCTGCTCAAATCAGTGATAAAACATACAATAACCTTCATGTTTAAAGTTAAAGGTCACTAAAATGAAGTAGCAATATACATGTATTAGCAGTACAAAGAATCACCCTCCAATAAATTAAAAAAGAAAAGTACATACCTTTGAAGACTTGTACCTATGAAGCTCCCAGTAGCTTCCTGTATTACCCTTCAAAGAAAACCAAGCATCTAGCAGAACTTTTGTTGAGAGACCAGAATAATTGTCCTCGATATATGCGATGTCAATGGATGGTAAAAGCCCGGATGGAAGATTCACCTGTAGAATTTAAGGGAAAGTTGCAAAACAAAAGGGAACTGCTGATGGCAATTTTACAGACATTATCCCAGAAAAAAACAATCATGCAAGAAACATAGAAAATTCCAGAAAAAAAAAACATCATCGCCTAGAAATAGCATACCTTAAATAATGTAAGTGTTGGAAATAATATTCCTATAAAAAAGCCAAAAACAATTCCAGTAAAAGTTGTCATGAAAAACCTCATTGCGTCACTGTGTTTTCTCATGTTTCCTCTGCAACACAAAATATCTAAAAAGAGTCCAAGCATATAACTTACAAATAAAAGAGAAAAAAACAGAAGATAAATGAGCAGCACTAAGTAGACAATACCTCCTCATAGGGATTCTCATTGTAGAATAAATCTTTTGATTTTAGAGCCTCGAGCCTACTGCTAAACGTTCCAAAAGCAATGGTTCCTCAATAATATCTGAGCTTGATAATTTTAAGATTTTAGGCCAAATGATCAGACCAAAATTCTCTAAAGAACCATGGAGAAACACAAGGTTATTTATGTTATAATCTATTAATCAAAATCTGAAACTTCAAATAGTAAAATATTTCGTAGCATTTGGAGGGATGGTCTTGCTATGAACCCTTATACTAACATCATTAAAATTGAGTGCTGCAAAATTTTTTGAAAGGAATCTACGATGTTAACTGCCTAGAAACAAATGACTACTTGAATAAAGATATATGTAACAGTTGAACAGTTATACTATTCAACTCTTAGCTCTACTAGTATTCAGATTTACTATATACAGCATTTTATAATAATAAACATGCATATATATATATATATAGAGAGAGAGAGAGAGAAAAAAAAAAAAATAAGTCAAACAACATATCACAACAATAAAAATTACTCAATAACATACAAGTAACATCATTATATAATATATCAATGAACTGAGACAGCTCATATATTAGGTGCTCTCATAAATAATGATATTATAATAAAATAATTATAAAAAAAAAGTAAAATAATATTATTAAGACAGCTGTAAACTGCAATATCCTTTTGTAAAACTAGTATATACAAATTTAAAATACTAAACTTTGAGAAAAATAAAATAAGTTAAGGCATCTTCAAAACATTAGTGAAATTTTTCATTGATTTTTTATTGTATGAATATACGATGTAACAATGATATCAACATTCTTTTTTAGAAAGAAATAGTTCATATATGCATTTCGTTCGTATAATACCATATTTAGACTATCTGACTCGTCGAATTTTCATAGAAAAGAGTTGTGTGAGAAAAAAATAAATATTTGATCTCCTCGATAAGGTGTCGAACAGTTGTATGACATTTTCATATTTAATGCTTATTTTATTTTTGTATTTCAACTTGAAATACCTTTTATCAAAAAAATAAATCTAAATTAATCTATTTTGTATTTATTGATATATATATAATAACTCAATAGGAAACTTATTACAATGTAAACCAATAAGTTCCAAAATTACAGAGAGATAATATTCTCTATTAATTGGATTGGAGGTCAACATGAGACTCCAAAGAAACAAGATAGAAAATGAGATCTACATGTGATCCCTAGATTTTTACCATGGCTAGATTCAATAAAAAACTAGACATGCTGAAAAAATAATATTAATACTAATCAATATTCTATTAGTCACATCAAATAAATATTTGTACTCCTCAGAGATAATGAATAAAATAAGAACTTCTAGATACTTTGGGAAGTAATAAACTAAATAATCTCTTTTTAGAGTACAGAATAAGAAAGACATTATAAAAATTAAAAAATATATATTCAATTAATAAGATAGTTTATAATTAGAATCACATATCCTAAAAAATATTTAAGAACACTTATATCATATAAATATATCCAAATTGTTCCAACCAAAATTTTTTTGCCGAGAATCTCATTATCATTATAATAATTATTAAAGCAAAATATATCAATTCAACTTTAATCTCAGCTCTACTAGATCTTCATATGTCTAAAGATATTAGATAAAATAAATTTTTCATACAAGTTTGGTGTGTTAGATATGAAGCTTTGATGTATTTTATTAACTAATAAGCCTGAAAATCTTAGGTAAAGGCACTCCTAATAATATGGTCTAAAATTATCAACTTCATTAGAGACAATTGACAATGTCAATAATGAATAAGTAATAAATAAAAAACTCATATATCTAGTAATATACTGGATAGTAGATACCTAATCATAAAAATAAAAAATATACAATCTATCATAATATTTTTTAATGAAGTATTTCTCAAAATTTTCCAATCATACAAAACAAAATTAATAAAAAAAATAATATCACAATCAAGTTATTTAAAAATACAACTCAAAAATAAAATTATTAATATATCTAGAATCAAAAAGAATACATGAAAGTGACAGTTGTCATGTTAGATATTACTACAATCAATTTATCATTTATTATAATAATATTTATAGAACAAAAGAGAATAATAATAACTTCAGAATGATTACTTATAATATAATTATTGGCCCCTAAATAATAACTCATGAATCTTAAGTAAGAAGACAAGTCACAAAAGTTATAGTACCTAAAATATATGAAATTTTTATAGCTTCTTAAGAGGAGTTGTATACTCTCTATTTGAGAGGACATCATGATGGGATTGAGCATCTATTTGAGAGGACGTCATGATGGGGAGTGTGAAACACCCTCATTCCCTCCTAGACCCTGAATATTTCACCACCTCCTACCTCTACTTGTCGCCTACAATAACCCCAAATTGAATTTAGAATAAATAGTTAATTTCCCAAAATATTAACCCTATGTGGGAATTTAATTTTGGAATTCAATTCTAGTAATTTCTAGTCAGAAATTCTCAATTTCATATCATTTAAATTCAGCACTATTTTAATATCTCTGAACTTTTACATAAAACAAAACCTAAGATACCCAATTTTCTAAAACTCTAATCTTGACCTAAAATCTAGATTGAGTTTCCATATTATCCTCCTACAAAAAAAACACCATCCCATCACAGAAAAATCCTATCCTAATCTCTGGAACTGAATTCTTTAAAAGCTCATAAACTCACTCACATTCCAAATTTTCAATTTCTTTAATTTTAGAAATTAGTCATGACAGTCAAATCCCCCAAGCACATACTCTGATTGATGGAATGATCTAGAAATATCAACTGGATCGTTTCAAGCTGGCATTGCTAGAATTATGGTGGCCCGATCGTGCCATCGTGTTCTACCAGAACGAGACCGAATAAGGTAGGCTTGACATGGCCTGATGGCCTAGCTGAGGTAGTCAGGTGTGCCGAGTCATTCCAGGTCGGCTAATGCCGGCTATAACCAGCATGATCAGACTCCTGCATGCAGTCCTGCTGAATAGTGTGCACACTGCACATCAACAGCTACAAGCTGCACTGAAAGCTGGCCATCTGGGAAGCTGGGCCTGGGCATGTCGGCATAGGACACGTCCATGGAAATGGGCCTGCTACCACTAGACCACTGCAAGGTCCCAGCTTTAGAAATTGAATTTATTAATTTTAATATTATAAGTTATTAATTATTATATTATAATAATGATATATAATATAAATTAAAAAATTATTTAAAAATTAAATATAAATTATACTAATATTAAAAATATATAGTATAATACATAAGTACCTAAAAATATAAATAAATTAAAGATAAAAATTTTGAATTAGAAAATCAATATGAATGATTTAGATCGTCAAATATCATAGTCCCAACAACATCCTTATTTTCATGTGTTACTACATCAACTTTCAAATTCAGTTCTCTTATTTTATCTTGAAGATCAATCATTGAGTTCTCTCAAATTTTTTAAACAGAAAATTATTTCAACAATATCTAATAATAACATATTTTTGATATTACACTGGACATCAGGAAAATCAATAAATCACGTGTCATTTCAGATAGTACAAAAAAATAAATTTATATGATCTCAACTAACTTAATATGTCAAAATTTTTAATATCATTATGAAATAAAACGAAACAATAATAGTATATAAGTATCTCGATAGCTTGCTAATATTCGATAAATCTTCTTATTATTTAACCCTATCTAACTAAATTGAAAAATCATCCTATTTAAATATATTGTCAATGTTCATACTCAAAGGCTTGCAAAAATTATTATACTTATTATCATAATATTTAAATAAATTATCTAATTATTCATAAATCTTATTATCAAGTTTTTGTGTTTAATTCATATAGGTGAATCAAACAACTAAGTAATCTTATTATTCATAAATCTTATTATATTTTTTTTCATCCCTACAATCTTAACCTAATAATTCATGCAAACAACTAAGTAATAAATAGATAAAATAGAAAATTAATATTTTAAATACTTCTTTTTCATCTCAAAGGCCATGGCACAAAATTTTGGATATTCTCTATATTTCTTAAACAAACTACTATTATTACATATGCACTCAAGTGCAATACATGTGATAGCAATATATATAGATGAACATATATTCATCGTATCATAAAAGAACTTGAGAAATCTTATAAATAAAATTGATATCTCTTAATTTGATGGGTAAATAATTATTTCCTCATTTTTACTAGTAACATAGTCGAATTTCATGAGTTTGTAAATTATAATTAACACATAAATCTCACATCAGAATCAGATACATATAATTCCAACAATACATAACATTCACTTAATTTTTTTTTTTGAAATATGTTGACTTATATAAAGTAGCAAACTCTTTTAGCATACAAAATATCTTAAAATATTTTAGTATATTTCTTATGTGATCTAATATAGATAAAAATATTTTTATTATCATTTGCATTATTAGTTAATTATGTGAGATATACATGTAACATAATAAATCTCACCTAAAGACATGTCTCTAATAATTATCATAAAGATATTAATCATTATATCATTATTTAAAGGATTATGAAATATTATGCTAGAAATTTTATTTCTAATCTCATATTTTCTAAAAGTCCTTGATACACTAAAAAATGATAAGATAATCATAAGAATAAAAGATCTTATGAAACTTTAATACTTTTTTAATTAGTTGATACTTATAATCAAGATAGTAAATTATCATGCATGCAAATGCATTGATATCATGACTAGGTCAAATATTGAATATCACAGAAACCACACCTCTTTGTATCCAAAATTAGTTAAATACTAATTATCTGTCTAATTTTTTATTTTTTATTATATGATCCCTATTGATCAATATAGAAATCATATGACAAGCAAACTGAATATATTTATCCATATGATAAAATAGTATAAAATATTTAGAAAATCTGATTGAAAAACTCACACTAATGATGAATTTTGTCATGTCTTTCCTTACATGCTCATGACAATAAATAAAAGAGATCATTGAAACTTGAAATAGATTCGACTTTAAAGACGCTGCCACTAAGTTAATCTTACTTGAGATCCAATGCATCATATTTTTTGGTGCATTATTCAATATGTCTCCTAATGCATAAAGTATCACTAATATTTCTACATGTATATATATGTTTATAATATATGTATTGAGTCAAACCTTCTTCTATATCCTTAAAATTTTACTTAATTTTCATAATATTCACTATTTTTTATTTTTTTATCTAATTTTAGTCTTCGGAAATTTTAAGTATGAGAGGAATTTTTTGTATAATATTAATTTTATTAAAACTCAAAAAAATTAATTCAAAAAATATATACAATATGTACCTTTACTTTATGTGCGCAATGTCGCAAGCAACAATTCTGCAAATAAAATTAATTTATTATCTCACCAACCAAAACCAATTTGTCAAATCAAAAATATAATATTTTAAAATACAAAAAAAAAGTTAAAAAATTAGGCAATGAGCTAATTATTAGAATATAAGAATAAAAAAAGAGAAATATAGAAAAGAGAATATATTATAGTAAACTATGAAAAATAAATATATCTATACGTCATTTATAAAAATCTTCATTAAAAAAATTATATTTCTTTTAATTTTTGTTATTTTTTAGGGAGAAAGCCAATAACCATTAGATTTCTCCCAATGAAAATTTTATTATGTAAGGATATTATTTTTTTCTTTTCATATTTTTTTTGAATTTCCATTTAGTATTACAAGGAATGACATTTTAATGCTTAAATATTCATGATTAACATATATACCTAAATTCGATATATAAAGGCTTGTAACATAATATGTTGGAATAGGCTTTATCTTTTTATAATATATATCATTATTTTACTAGGTAGTATATATTATTTGGCTCGTAGCATATATTCAAATTTAGGCTTGTAGCACATATACCTAAATTCATGATAAACATATATTCCATTATTTGGCAAAGCTTTATCCCCTCATAATCTCTTCCTCATGTTAGGGATTCTCATGTGATGGAAACAGATCATTCCTTATTTGGTATTTGCATTAGAAAATCTTGAGCAAAAGAGACTAATTTTAATTTTTTTTTCTTTTGTTTTTCAATATAAAGAAGGACAAGCATGTGCTAGAAATTTTCTGTGGTGCCATTTTTGTTATTAGCTATGGTGAATTGAGTTATATGGAAGTAGACATCAACACATTCCTTCCTAATACTTTACAAAAGTATCTACGGGATATTATGGGAAATATATCAGTTGAAAAGATCCACTTAAGAAGCCCAAGAAAATGCTGGCACATGGGTTGATGCTATTGTGTGAGGATACATCTGCTATTTTTCTAGAAATATTCAAAAAAACAGAAAATTATTGAAATATATTTAGAGCATAATTTTGACAAAGTTGATACATCAATTGAAGATGAGAGTTATATTATTAAAAATATAATAACAAAAAATTATGATATCTGTGATTTAATAGTTGAATATGGGGTAAAGTCTATTAATGAGGAGTCAATATTAAGTGATACAACAGAAAATGGTGGGGTGCTTGGTTTAATAAAACCTAATAATGTAGTTAATGAAGACCTTGATAACTCTATAGCTCATACTTCTTTTCATTAAAAAATAAATGCTTCAGAAAGCAATGAAAATAAAAATTTTATAATTGAATTTCAGTTGCAATATGATAAGGATGATGAAGAGTTGCGGGTGGCAAGGAAAGCTATAAGGATTTCTAGGAAAAAAATACCTTTTGATGGGAATAATTGTCAATTTATTAATTAATATAAAGCTAACAATCAAACTAAAAGTGTGGTTCTGCAAAGAAATGCTTCAACATTTTTTTCTCATTTGCAAAAAGAAGAAGGTGAAAATGAAAACAAAGATAAATGTATAGAAAATGATGATTCTAATTGAAGTTACGTAAGTACAGAAGGCTCTAATAATGACCATGCTATAAATAGAAAAAACAAATTTCATGCTTATGATCCAAAGGCAAAAAAAATTGTACTTTGTTTAGGTATGACATTTAGATTTTGAAGGACAATTTAGTTTAAAGAAATTGTAACAAGAAACTCAATACCAGAACAAAGAGCTGTCAAATTTGTAAGAAATACAAATGGGCAAACTCGAGTTCATGGTGCAAGAAAGAATTGACCATGGACAATATATTTGCAAATGAGCATAAATGGGTGGTTGCTACAAAGCATTTTTTTTAAGTAAAGATATTTGTAAATGAGCATAAATGTCCAATTACTTGCAAAAATAAATGGGTGACATCTAAATGGGCGGTTGCTAACTATATTAACAAGCATGAGTATATTTATGCCATGAAACTAACAAATTTTAAGAGTTTAACAAAGACAGATTTGAAAGTCGACATGACTTTAACACAAATTAGAAGGGGTAAGCTATTAAATGCTAAGAAATTACAAAGAGATATAGAAGAAGAATATGAAAGACTTTAGGACTACTCAGATGAAAATAAAAATGTCAAATCCAGGAAGGACAACACAACTGAAAGTTAATAAGTCAATTCCAGAATCACAACATATATTTGAAAGATTATACATATCTTTTGTTTGTTTGAAGGAGGGATCTCTAGAAGGATGCAAAAAAAATCATTGGCTTAGATAGTTGTTTGTTAAAAGGAACAGCCGAAAGCGAGATAATTGCTGCTGTTGAAAGGCATGGGAACAACCAAATATTTCCTGTGACATGGTCAGTTGTTAATTGTGAGAACAAAGTAACATGAAATTAATTCATTCAATTATTAATAAAGAATTTGGACTTGAAGGATGGTTTTGGATAGACAATAATTATACACCAACAAAAGGTGCAAAGTTAATTCACTATTCTTTCTTTATTTCCTTAATTATATTTATGATTAAATAATGCAACAACTACCAAGGAAGCACGGACACGGCTCCTTACAGCCATGTCCGCGTGTCCGACAGCTGGGCACATGGACACGGCACGGATACGTGTCCGATATGCCACGTGACGTATCATTGATCAATCCGTATCCAATACGCTACGTGGCATATCGGATGGTTGCGTCGGCAGCCGTATCCATGTCCATAGTGCCCGACGTCCGACGACGTCGGGTGGCCAATGTTGCCGCATGGGCGACATTGGTCACTGGCAGGGGGCGGGCACGATTTGAGGGCGAGGCAGGGAGCGGGCGCGATTTGAGGGAGAGATAGGAGCAAGCACGATTTGAGGGGAAAGGAATGGGCGGCGCGATTTGAGGGGAGAGGCAGAGGCGGGCGTGATTTGAGGGGGAGGCAAGAGCGGGCGTATTTGTGTGGGGATGTGGCATAAAATAAAATATTTTTATAAAATAAGATAAAATATTATTATAAAATAAGATAAAATATCTTTATTTTATAAAATAAAATATTTTTATTTCATAAAATAAAAAATATATATATTTATATAATATA
Source organism: Sapria himalayana (assembly GCA_029783825.1). Classification (NCBI taxonomy): domain Eukaryota; kingdom Viridiplantae; phylum Streptophyta; class Magnoliopsida; order Malpighiales; family Rafflesiaceae; genus Sapria; species Sapria himalayana. The sequence goes on along the minus strand of JAREIK010003023.1, from coordinate 1,347,157 downwards.
ATTATAAAATATTATTTTATAAAATAAAATAATTATAAATATTATCTTATAAAATAAAATAAAATATAATATTTTTATTTTATAAAATAACAATATATATTTATTTTATATAATAAAATATTTTAATTTAATTTATTTTATTTTATTTTATAAAATACTTAATATTTATAAAAAAAAATTATTTTTAATTTTATTTTTTTTATCATGTCGTATCCTAAGCGTATCCATATCCTAGTTTTTTTAGAATTTGTCATGTCCCCGTATGCTGTCGTATTCGTATCCATGCTTCTTAGACAACTACTTCATGAAATTTTCAGGGACTGATGAATGCAGTTGAGCATGGTTTGCCTAAGGCAGAACACATGTGTTGAGTTAGCCATTTATATGCTAATTGGAAGAAAAAGCACAAAAATAAGGAATTACAAAAACAACTTTGACTTTTTGTAAAGTCAAACAACATGTCTGACTTTGAAGCAAACATGGAATAAATAAAGAAATTGATTCAAGCTAGATTCGATGACATGTTAAACTATAATTCAAGGGGTAGAGCATATTTAAATACAGAGATTACATGCAATATTGTTGATTTGATAATAACCTTGGTGAATCTTGTAACAGCATGATTGTTGGATATAATACAAAAAAAAGTTATTTAATATTAGATAATATCAGAAAATATGTGATGAATAAAAGGTTGGAGGATAATAGGAACAATTATGATAGACGGCTTATGTAATTTTGATCCTCAAACTATGAAATAGCTTTGCGACAATAGTGTTGAAAGCACACTATATCGTATGTTATGGAATGGAAACAACAATTTTTGAGGGAGAATATAAAGGTGATACTTGTGTGGTTCACTTGAAAAAAATGACTTGTCCTTGTCGGGGTTGTGACCCGATGGGGATTCCTTGTCATCATGTTATACGTGCAATACACCATATAAACAAAAACCCTGAAAACCATATTCATAATTTCTATAATTAAAGAGGAATAAGCAGGCATATGCTCACATGATGGAAGGGTTAAATAGTAAAAAATTTTGGAGTAAGAAAGTGATTGATCCCTCACGACCACCTTTTGATAGAAAGATGCATGAAGGGCATACAAAAAATAAAAGAAAATAGAACGGTGAAAAGAATAAAAAAGCACAATATGCCAAGAAAATAAAAAAAAAATAACTCCTCAATTGTGTTACCAAATAGGGCATAATAAGAAAACTAGTCCAATAGGTAAAAAGCAAAAGATATCTCAAAATTCAAGTCCACAAGAAACTACAAGAATAGAGAACAATTCACAACCAACTTCAATGCCAAGCGTCAAGTCAAGATCAAATTTGCTAATTAGTAGCTCATTACTTTGTTAGTTTAATTACATAATATTTAAATTTTTTTGTTATTTAATATAATTTCTTTTGCAGGTTGAAATTGAAAAAAGACAAGACGGATATTTTTAGTATGTGACATATAATATTTTAATATTGTATGTTAATTATTTGAAAACTTTAATTTACTTTTGATTATTATTAAATTATATATTAATAAATAATTTTTTTAGATGAAATTGAAGACAAATTGATATGTCGGGTGCAAGCAAAGTGATCTCCACACAGAGATCATGTAATAATAGTCGCTATCTTTCTATTCCTTATCAAAGAAAGAACAAACCCATATATAAAGTTATAAATCAACACGCCTCAACTTCTGAAATGGAGCCTTGGAAAATCACCATTTACTAAGAAGTCACCTTGTGGTTATGAGATTTACACAATTTAAATACAAATATTATGGTTTTCAACATAAGATGTTCCTCTTTATTTTCATATTTATGTAATTATGTCTAAGCAATTTGTGCAATTGATCATTATTTATTTTTTTCAGCCTCAAACAAAAGTTGAGTGATAAGTCTAGGTGGCAAGTTGAGTGATAAGTCAATTGATTCATGAAGGGTGGAAACAATTTTGTTACCTTATACACATTCAAATCTCACAAAAGAAAAAACTTAATAAAATTATGAAGACCTCGAAAAGCAAAAAAAATAAAAATAATGATTGAAGAAAAAGAACCCAAGACAAGCAATGGACAAGAATGATTCATGTGTTTTTTTATTTGTAAACTTATGATTACAGTTAAACTTACTTTTTGTCTCTTCAATTGGCACGATTATAAGTACATTATTGCTACTTGCTTTTTCATATGATTCTAGATATTTGGTTCAATTATTAATAATTAGAAGTTATTTCTCATTTTGTCAACCTTAACAATATTATTAAGGTTTTTGTTATCCATTATTGTAAAGGCTTGTTGGTTCAATTGTAACTAAGATGTTAATGAAACAATAATCAATTCAATAAAATTTGAACTATGCTTGCCAGAACCATTTTCTTAGTTTTTGGAATACTTTAATCCTTCCTAGTGGCACATTATTGTTCATATTCCTACAATCTTTTCTTTATGGAACATGCTACTCTAATGCTCTCCGATCAATCTAATTCCCATTCAGTCATTAATTTTTTCACATTGCATCAAAGTGCCAGAATAGCTGAATTTCTAACATATGGATGGTGCATCAAAATCAGATGCAAAAATCAAGGAGTTGTAATTCGAGGTTTTTTTTTTTATTAATTCTCAATATTACATTTTGGAGAGTATTATAGTTTGTTGTCTATTCTTGGTCTCATGCCATTCTTCTTTGTTCTTTGTTTATCTTTCTTATCTTAAAATAAAAAATAAAACACTCAAAAATCATAGTGATTGAAAACACTGCTTTTACCTCATATATGCATATGGATGTTATGTTGGAGTTGGAAAGGATCTGACCATGGTAAAAGCTGGCATCCCAAGTGTATATAGATCAAATTTCACTACTTTTCACCTCATATATGGTAAGATCTCTGCTGGGTAAGCATATGACAGGATATTATAAGCATTAGAGACTCGTACAACTTTTAGCACTCAAATACAAATTAGGATACAAAAACTGAAACAAACAAATTGTATTAGAGGGTGACATGGGTTGGAATTATTCCTCCCCTAAATGCACAAACCTGATCCAAAAACTGAAAGACCTCCACTATGGAGAGCTTTGCGAAAAGACAAGGTCTTAAAAAAAAATAACAATCCAAAATCCTTTAGGCCTTCCACTACAATTGATAGCCAACTAAGCTGAATGACACTTAGTAACTAAGATTATGAATTATAACGAAACAAATAATTATAAAGACAATGAGAAGCATTCATCTTGTATAGAGGTGTCAAACGTGCCGGGCCGGCCCTGCACTTTCTTAAACCATGCCCGGGCTCGTGCCGTGCCCGGGTTAAGATCTTCGCTTGCCGTGCCGTGCCTTGGCACGGCACGCCGGCACGGGTCCATCCCATGCCGGTTCACGCAGGCACGCGTGGCACTGGCGGCGTGCCACGCGTGCCGTGGCGTGAGTCGTGAGTCACGACTCACGCCTTGTGACCCATCCGGCCAGGCTGGCCCCCCCCCAGTTAAAAGACCGTGGGTTGGGTCCAAACAAACCCGACCCGCGGTCTTTTCTGCCGAAACCCGATTCCCGACGCCCATAGACCCGATCCGAGCAATTCCAACGGCAAAAAAAAAAATTTCAAACTTGAGCGATTTTCAGCCCTTGGATTCACCTCCAACGGCTAGGGGGCAGAATCCAACAGTCCACGTGATTCTGCCTCTTAAAAATCGTAAAAAAATTCAAAAAATTAATAAAAAAATATCTTTTTTTATTAAAAAAAACAATCTTTAGCCTATAAATTCTACCCCCCTCCCTATAACATTTATGTTTTTCAAAAACATAAAACCTCTCAATACTTTCTCTCTCTTACATAAACCGTGTATCTCTCTCTCGGGCCTCGTGATTTTGATTTTGGCTTGGATTTTCGTGAAACTCAACTTGAGTTTTGAACATCAGAGCTTCCAGCGGTGCACCTTGCACGTGACTGACCTCATTGCTTTTACCGGGTAATATATTTTACGTTTTTTTGTACTTTCTCTCTCTAAAGCTTCTCTCTCTAGAAAAACTTACGAAAATTAAAAAATGACAAGTACACCTGACATGTATTTAAATTTGGAAAATGAAAATGTTAGTGTTACACAGACGTCTGTGGCTCCTGAAAATTTGGTTTCTCCTATCGTCTCAACCCACAGTTCTAAAAAACAAAAAACTAGAAGGACTTCTGTAGTTTGGACACATTTTAAAATCATAACACAAGTAAATGTTAGGGGTGAGGAACTTGAAATGATACAGTGCAAATATTGTATGATACTTTTAACATGCAAGAGTACATGTGGGACTGGGCACCTCAAGAGGCATGCTGAAATATGCTCCAAAAAACTTGGACCCTTAGATCCTAGGCAAACCCAACTTGGCACTACATTTTTTGAGACTGGATCGAGTTCAGTCTCAAAGTTTACTCCCTTCGTATACTCCAGCGAGTTGGGTAGGAACGGCATGGCCAGGCTCATCACATTGATGGGTCTTCCGATCAGATTTTCGAAAGATCCGAGGGTAGTGCGCATCATGCAGACTTATTTTCAGCCATCCTATCGTAGGATTCCTAGGTCCACATCTAGGAGTGACATACTAAAGATATATAAGTTAGAAAAATAAAAAATAATTAAGGAATTTTTGGCATTTAGTGGAGTGGTGTCCGTGACGTCCGATATATGGACATATCACGATGATTCTTCTTATGCATGTCTCACGAGTCATTATGTAGATTCTAACTGGACAATCAATAAAAAAATATTAGGATTCACTGAGATTCTTCATCCTCATGATAGCCCGGCCATTTTTGAGTGTATGATGAAAATATTTAGGGAATATAAAATTCAAAATAAAATTTTTAGTGTCACTTTCGATAATGCTGCGAATAATGGAGTAGCTATTAATATGTTTGTTAGGAATATTAGAGACGCACCATTAGGAGAGATCTTTCATGTCAGATGCATGTATCATGTTATTAACCTGATAGTTCAAGCGGGTATGAAGGTCTGTTCCCCCGCGTTGGAAAATATACACAATGCACTCAAGTATATTCGCACTCCTCGCAGACAACAAGAGTTTGGTAATCTCTGTTTGTCTGCGAATCTTAAGAAGAAGAAATTTTAATCAGATGTGAGACATCGTTGGAATTACACGTACCTGATGTTGGAATCATGTGTTGGATACGAACACGTGATATCCGACTACGTCAATAGTAAGAGTGGCAAACTTATTATTGACGACACTGACTGGGCTTCAGAAATTTCATTTATGAAATTCCTAAAGATATTTTATGACACGACGAACATGTGTTCGTCGGTGTATACGCCCACCACTTGCATTGCACTTCGTTGCATATACAACATTAGTAGCATGTTTAGGAAGTATCGAGCGGACCCGATGCTTAGCCATATGGTTGCAGAGATGGAGACCAAGTACCTGAAGTACTGGTCCACCATTCCATCTCTTTATTGTCTCGCAGCATGCATGGACCCTAGGGCTAAGGTGGAAGGGGTTGAAAACACCCTGACTTTCATTTCCTTGTGCATGAACCTGGAAGAGCCACCTGAAGGGTTCATTTACGAGAAGTTGACAGACCTGTTCACATACTACGATACTAGGTATGGTGGTGGTGAGACTGTGAGTACGGACACTGATACCTTGTTCGGAGATAACGATTATTCCATTAACCTAGCGAGGGAAAAACGTAGGGGTGAACCTTCACATAGGAGCGAGCTGTCTCGGTACTTAGATACCGATTACTGCTCAATCCTATCACCTTCTGATAATAAGAATCTTGATTTATTACAGTGGTGAAAATCATATGAGTCCGCCTATCCCGTGCTCTCTAGGATGGCACGGAATCTACTGACTCTTCCGGTGTCGAGCGTAGCATCGGAGTCTGCTTTTTCTGTTACAGTGAACGTGATTTCGGATAGGAGATCGAGATTACGTCCAGATATGGTTGAGGCCTTGGCATGTTTGAAGGATTGGGAGGAATCGAGATTTAGCATCAGTGATCCTGCTGAAGCTGGGACTGTGATAGACACTGCAGTCGCATCCACATCCACTACGATGGCGGAGGAGCTGATTGCCGATGATGATGATCCATATGATACTAATCTTGATGTTGCGGCTGATGATTCTCATGATATGCCGCTTGACGATTGATGCTCATCTGCTCTTTTTTTTCGATGTTTTTTTATTTATTTTATTTATACACTTTGTTTGTACTTTGTACCATACGTTGTGTCGAAACTTATACTTGTTTTGTTCGGACTATTGGTTTCAAAAGCATGAATGGTAATTTTTTATTTGTGTAGTTTAATTTTTTTTTAATTATAATTTTTACTAACTTAATGTATTTATTTATTATTTTACGATTTAAATTTTATTTTAAAATTTAATAACTTTAAATTTTAATATATAATTAATAAATTAAAATAATAAAAAAAGCTAAACTTAATTGAAAAAAAACAAATTTTTTTTTCTAATTTTTGTTTGTTTTATTTAATTTTAAATGTTAGAATTTTTACAAAAAATTATATTTTTTACTTATACTAATACTCTAAAGTCTATACAGTAACTTAATAAAAAAATTTACAATTAAAAAAAAAAAAAACTTCTAATCTGCCATTTTGGCATTTTCAGCCCGTGCCCCGTGCTCGTGCTGGCGGTTAGCCTCCCGGGACCACGGACCAAGACCCCGGTTGACCACTTGACACAGTCCCGCGTTGCGGTGCGGCTCCCCCCCCGCCTGCCCTGCCGGTGCCGTGCCGCCTGGCCTGGCCTGTATTGGCTAGGCGTGCCCGCCTATAACTCACCGTGCCGTGCCGTGCTGGGCCGGCCCGTTTGACACCTCTAAATACAGAAATGAATAATCAACAAAAATATACCATGATATGCATGTTTTATTGATTTTTCTCAAAAATACAGAAATGTGAAATATGACTTTAAAGATATTTTCTTCAAAACAAAGCAATATGAAGTTAGAAATATTTTCCTCAAAACAAGGCAACTTTTAATTGGAGATATTGATCGGAAACTGTATGATAAAGAAGAAAACATACCATGATATGCATGAGGAGCCAATCGACACCAAAACTAAGCACACTCTAGTCTTCTAAAGCAAGTTGGCTAAAAGTTAGAAGAAAGAATAGAGGGTATGATTTTCGTCGGCAACATCAGAATCCAAGATAAAAGAGAAAATCAACAAAAAGAGATGATGGAATGAAAGAAAGAAATAACATTTTGAGCTCAAGAAAACCGAAAAAAAGAAATAGGACATAGTTAGTTCGTTGTCCAAAATAGTGTCCTAACATAAAATTAATTTTCACACAACACACTCTCATCCATGATTGTTAAATCGAAATTTTAATTGAAAATCAAAATACTTAATTAATGAATCAAGAATCGAATCGAATCGAATCGAATCATAAGATTCATTTTATATTTGTAATAATAGTTAAAGTATATGTAATTTCATATAATTAATAAATTGTAAGCTATTTATATATGTTTAAAAAATAAACTTATAATACATAAATTCCAAATTTTTTTTCTCCTTTTTTATTCTTTTTCAACTTCTGATTTTTTCTCTTTTTCATTTCTTCTCATAAATTTATTATACTTATACCAAACTATTGGTATTCTTCTCTTTTTTTGTTTCTTCTCATAAATTCATAATACCAAAAGTTGTTACTTTTTTCCACGTTAATTAATTGCTACAGTTGACAAATTTTTTTTTTATATTTTAATTTTTATTTTTGACTTTTTGTGGATCTTAGTCCCTTGAGAATTAATATTAAATCAATTCATATGAATCGATCCGCAATTCAACGATTCAGTCTTTGATTCATATATATTTTTAATTCTTTTAAAGAGTCGAATCGTTTGCCCCTTGAATTATGAATTAAATCATAAATCAAATCGTGAATCATATAATTTTGATAATAATACTCTAATCAAATATCAACATCATTGTCTTCTTTTTTTTTATCCTTTGTTTCATTCTTAGTTCAGTGTTCATAATGAAAATTTATTTAAGGATATTTTTGTCTTTTAAATATTATGTACATGTGAACATTGATATAATTTTTCATGTCATTAATTATAAATTTACTTTTTGCTGACTCGATATCTTGCTAAAGAGTGATCGGCCGAAAACACTAAACTAGAAAATTTTTAATTTTAAAAGTTCAAGAACTAAATTAAATAAAAAAAAATTGACAAACTAAAATAGAAAAAATTAAAAAGTTCGAACACTAATTACGTAATTTATCTTCTCATTGTTAGTGTCAATTAGGTGAATAGTGATATAGAATCATTATACAAATGCAAGAGATTTTTTCTACCATGCACATATTATTAAAAAATAACACAAAAAAGAAGTCTTGACAATTATTTACAAAAATATTATATAGTATTAAAATAAATAAATTTACTAATAAAATTATTCAAGATCCTCACAGACTTTATTCAGTATGATACTTATATTATATATATATATATAACTTCTCTCTAAAATAGTAGAAAATATTTCATTTTCTTCAAGTATTATGTAACTTATAATATATTATTTCATTTTAAAACTCCTGAATGATCAACACATGAATTAATAGTCATATTATGCATATTATAAAACAAGATGTGAAAATAAAAAAAAAACATAACACAATTTGAAAATAATAAAAAATTACAAATATCTTTGCATAATTCTTCATCAATAACAACTCATAAACTATAGGAAAAAAAATTATTAAGACAGCTCACATGAGTTGGGTGCTCACGTCAAAAAAAAGAATACAAAAATAAAAATAACAAATCACAAATAACAAACTCTAACAATAAAATTCAACACTCTCATCAAATTGATATATGAAAGTACATAATACTGAGAAGTAAAGCAAATCACGAGCCAGTTTGAATTAAAACCAAACAATGCACTTGTGTAACATAATCAAATTGGCATCAAATGAAATAACAATTATGTGGGCAGCAATAGAAGATAATAATGGGGGAAACCTATGGTATTTTCTTTGAATAATTTTGGATGATCAAAAAAATATCAGACTGCCTAAATAAGAATGACTTTTGCTCCAAGCTTAAGATTTTAATGGCATATAAGCATATCAAGCAATTTGTAAAGTACATCAAAATCAACCATAATATCTGACAATGAATATATTTTAGGTCCAGAAATATTCAAATTAACAAGTCTTTTGCTCAACGCGTATGCCCATATAAATGATTTTGTTTCAAATTTCTCCTTGATATATATTTTGGAAGCTGAAAATTCATTATTTTGAATAATAACTGTCCTTAAAAATTGGGAAAAATCATGTGCCAACTGAAAGTGGAATAGCTTGGCAGAGAAAAATAGACTATGATGGAGCATGAGAATATTGATTGAACAATATAAGAAACTAGAGCAGCATACCCTTGATTAGCAACTAAGTTCTCGCCTATAGACTGCTCTATTGTTGGTTCATCAAGAATAACAATTGTGGATCCTCCATCCAACAGAAAGCTTCCTTTTGTAACATGCAACTCATATAAAGATGCATTTGAAGCCACATGCAGAAGAAATCCAAATTGGGACTGCTCTTCATTTACAGGAACATGTAGTGCAAGATGATCAAATGCAGATGTAATTGAAGCTTCTGCTAGACCAGAACCAAACTAAAAGGAAGTGATATTTGTGAGAAGAGGTGGCTCAAACTGACTAGGTAAAGATGTATTGAAAGTCATAGAAGAATAAATTCAATCTCAAAATGGAAGTCATTGACTACAAGAGATGGTGCAGTATTGGGCTGTGAGGGGAAGCAAGCCTGATATGACTTGCAAGTGTTCAAAGTGGTGACCAAAATCATTATTATCTACCTTTTTAACAAAACAAGAAAAATTCTACTTAACAATAATTGGAGGATTAGATTGTAAATCATTAAAATTATTATTTATATATGTATTTGGATTATATTGGTCATTCTAATTTAGAGTGTATAGTCCAAAATTGCATTGGCATATAGAAGGAACATCTAATTAGAAACTTGAAGATCTGAGAATTCTCATGGATAACTTATGAGCAATAGGTGACTCACCTCTACGGTATATTTTTAATATATTTAATAATGAAACAAATTGGATTTCCTCACTTTATTTCAAAAAATAGTAAAACCTACATAAATAAATATAATTAGGACTATGAGATTTTATTATTTTACAAAAAATATTAATTAATCAATAAATTAATATTGATTGATTAGAATAATTTAAATTACTTACCAACTGATTTATGTATCATATTTGTTAAAATAATATAAAGAAATAAATTTATTTTATTATTTATTATTAAAAAAATTAATTATTTTTAATTATTAAAAAATAATAAATATTATTTATTTAATAAACAATATAATAAATATTACTTAATAAGTTAGATCTCCATAAACAATGAAAATTAATAATTTTAAAAAATTATTAATATATGATATTAATGAAACTATATAATTATATAAGAATTTTCTGAAAATGCATTATTTTATTATCTAATTGAAATTTATTGTTTTTCAACTACCCCAAGTCTAGACCAAAAAAATTATATTATTTTAGAGAATTTATTAATTTAACTAGTATTTATTTAAAGAGATTATACTATAAGTGACATGTTAATTTTTATGGAGGAAAAAACTTACACTAAGTGGTACTCCCTTATACCATTTAGAAAATATTGGAATATTATAATAATTGGGAAGGCGCATTTTAAGTCCAATATCAATATACAAGATCTTACCTCTACTAAAAATAGAAACATAATGGATCTGTTAGTTATGCTTTCAAATTAATATATAATTAGCTTGAATATTAATTTTATCACGTCATTGTTATATGATGAGTCATATAGAGATACATTTGAAGCCACAAGCAAAAGAAATACAAAATTTGGACTGCTCTTCGTTTACATAAACAAGTGATGCAAAATGGCTAGATGTAGATGTAATTGAGAAGAATTGACAATTATGAGGAGAGGTAGTTCAGATTGTCTAGGTAAATAATATATTGGAAGTCACAAAAAGAATTGATTCAAACTCAAAATGCATATCATTGACTACAAGAGATAGTGTATCATTGGACAATGAAAGAAGCAAGCCCAATAAGAATTGCAAGTGTTCAAGTGGGGACTAGAATCATATTTTCACTATTCATTACAAGTGTAGTACAATAATGTGGCAAAAAAATTTCAATAATAAATTAATTAATAATAATATAACAATCATCTGACTACTTGATAAACCAAGAATTCAACTTAGTAATAATTGGAGGATTATAATGTAAATTATTAATATCAATATCGATCCAAAGAGAAATCCAAAGATCTGAGAACTCTACTATACTATATATTTTTAATATATATTTTTAAAAGAGAAATCCAAAAAGAAATCCAAATTTTTAATATCTATCCAAAGAGAAATCCAAAGAGTAATTCATATTGATGACTCAACTCTACTATATATTTTTAATATATTCAAAGATGAGATAAGTTAAATTTTATCAATTTCTTTCAAAATAATTGATATGATACTCTTAATGAAGGAAAAAACTAGCACTAAGTGATATTCCATTATACCATAAAGAAAATATTCAAATAATATAATAATTAGGAAGTCATATTTCATGTCAAGTATAAATATATATGATCTTACTTCTAATAAAAAAATTTAGAGGCATATTAAATTTGTCAGTTAGTCTTTCAAATGAATATACAATTAACTTGAATATTAACTTCATTATGGTATCGTTATTTGATGAGTCAGATATTGTTATACTCATTATTTCACATATATAAACAACACACATCTTGATACCAATATTAAGATGATTTAACATTATATTTGATATCAATAATATTTTAATTAAAGCAAGCATATTTTGGATTCATATTACATGTTATTACTCCATCTTTCTCAAATTTTATTAAGTATAATCGAGAATATAAATTAGCTTTTCCCCAACATAGAATGCAATAGCAAGATAATTAATTGTTTGAATAAGTTATTGTTTAATTTGTGTATAAAAGCATCAAATGGACCATATCATGCCAGCACAACTTAATTTTTTGTGGCCTAGTCGGACCACCATGTTGTGCCTAACACGACATGAGATGGATTCTAGTGTTGTGCCATGCCAGCATAACTATATTAATAGTTAGCCTGGCACAACCTAATTGGCCCACTATCTGGCACTTTCATGTTGGGTCATGTTAAGTCAGTGCTTGTCATGTTGGATCGTACTAGTTATGGGCGGTCAAAAGACTTTAATTAAAATTTTTTGAAATATTTGATTTATCTTTATTAGAAAAATTAAATATCAAAATAATAAAAATTATATTGTACTATAAATTTAAATGAATTTAATTGCTAATTAAAAAAATATTTAATATTAAACTTAAAATATCATTTAAAAAAATAATATAATCTAAAATATTAAATTACAAATATAAAAAAAACTTTAAAACATAAACAATAAAAAATTGCTCATAATATAAAATCATAAATAGAGTATATAAGAAGAAGTAGAAATAAAAAAAAATATGCATCACATTTCACATGCAAGTCCTCTAATAGCCGCGATCAATCTATATTTGTGGTATAACGGTTCAAATGCAAATCATGATCATCAAATATGATTCTAAAGCTAGCACTAATAATAACATCTATATCATCGATATCACATGAGTTATCATCCATCATTAACTCTTTTGCTTTATCTTGAATATTCAACCTTAAATATTCTTAACCATTCAAACATACAAGTACTTTTATAATATCTGATCACTATCTAAATTTCTTATCTAAAATAATATTTATAACTACAAAAAAAAAAAAAATTTCAATATTATACTAAATATCGGATGGATCAATAGATCACATATCATCTTAAATAACACAAAATATGTGAATTCTTATAATTTTCACTAACTTAATATATCAAAATTATTAATAGTATCATGTGATATGATAGAATGATGATTAGTATCATGTGCAAATAAAAATTAAGAGTCCAAGTTTCTTTCAAAGAATGTGAATATTTTTGCTTAGCTGATTACTCGATCTTTATCGGATCCCTGAAGTTCGAGTTTAGAAATTTACCATAAATTATTATATTTTTTTTGGGAGACAATTTTGTCTCCTAAACAAATAAAATACAAATAGTTATTTCTAAATCAAGTACAAAGAAAAAGTATTGACTGAGCATTGACTACATGTGTACTCCTTTGAGTCAAACACATGCATGAAGTGATATAGAGGTGTCCAATTGGCTGGGACACCCATTTTTTGTGACATATTATTTCATAGTATTAGTACTAAAACGACACTCTCCTCTCTTTTCATTTTTTGTCTCCTCTCTTCTTGGATCTGCCATGTCCAGTTCACTATATTGGCAGTGTCTACATTATATGATGCTAAAAACTAAAAGTAGAGATTAAAAAATATCTTTTCGTGATTGTAAATTCTGCACAAAATGTGCATACACTGCACAGTTAACACTTTGTGCATGTAGGAGAATCACAATAAAGAAATTAGCTCCAAAATTATCCTTCCCATCCAGATGCAGAAGCTAGACACCTAAGATGAGAGGAAAAACAACTCAAAAGTACTCCGAGAGCTAAACAAAAATGCCCAAATTTTAACAATATATATACATACATATATGTGTATATAGAAATGGCTTCAAAACAGTGTGTGAGAAAGGATGAGTATTTTGTGCAGTGTTTGGTGATGAATTTCCACATTATAAAAATTTAAAAAAAAAACTTGATTGCTTTGAAATAAAAAAAGGTACAGCATATGTTTATAGAAGAGAAGGGATGAGTAGTTGCGCTCCATGGATGATCGAACAGGAGAAAACATCAATAAAATCAAGATATCATGTTTGGTTAGATTCCGAAAATATATTTGACTTTCGGATCGGACTCCAAACACATAAAATTTTACATGTTTAAATTAAATCTGCCTAAATTAAAAATCTATTAAAATTAAATCGGCGTCAATAATATCAACATTTAAGTTCATACTCAAATTAAACTTGCCTGAGTTAAAAACTTCTCTAAATCAAGACTCCACCCAAGTCCCAGGCCGCGGCACCCGCGCGCCAATGACGGTTGTGGTAGCAAATAGTATTTCTTGCTGCGTCAATAACAAAGATTGCAAAAATGTTCTGTTGCCTTGTAAAATTGCGAGGAAGCAGTGAACTAAAAGAGTGATCAGCTGTTTTTTCGAAACCCAAAATATTGAGTTGATTTTATCAATGTTTCTCTTGGCCCCTTGATTTTTCATTTTGGCTCAAAGCAGTGAATTACTGTCTAAATTGACTAATTTCTAATCAATAAAGTATACATATATTTTAATAAACATGCACCCCAGCATTTATGGTGTTGGTGAAGCGAGAACTATGAAAAATAGGAAAACCAACCACCAGCATGTTTGTTTGTTTGCTGTTGGACTGTAACCGGCCGAGGGCACTAAACTACTGTTACTGATGGGTACGCCATCCCGTTAAAATGAGACGCCTGTGGGCAAAATCCTGCGGCAGTTTCCAGACTCAAAATTCAAGTTTTTTTTTTATTTTATTTTTTATTTTTAATCCATTCTTGTCTTGCACCTAGAACTTTAGGTGTCATTTGGTTTGGAAAAAATTTTATATTTATGTTTTTCATTTGCTGGAAGTTATTTTCTGGTTTTCAAACTATTTTTTTGAAAAACATAGAATGTATTTGGTGTATATGCTGGTAAATATTTTGCTGAAAATGAAAACAGAAAAATATATTTGGTATGTATAATATAAAATATATTTTTTATATGTTAGATTAAACTTAAAAAAATAATACATAATTAAACAAAATCATTCACAAAAGAGTTTAATTATGATTTTGAACAAAATCATTCACAAAAAGAGTTTATGCATGATTTTAAACAATATGATTGATAAAAGAGGTCATGCATAATTTTAAACAAAATAAAAATTAAAAGAGTTCATGCATGATTCTGATCAAAATTATTCCACATTTTTTCTGCTATGTCATCACGAATTTGTCTCATTTGTGATGTTTAGCTTGCATCTACTACAAATGGATCATACTATGCACCTTCCAATTCATCATTGTGCATCAGCATTTTGTTCTATACTGTACTCCATGAATAATATATCTAATGCGTGATGGCATCGAATAAATTTGTGTAAAGTGCAACAAGCGGTAGGAATTAGACGTTGCATCCGCGATAGATAGCTAGGCATGTGCTTCAAAATTGGAAATCTTGCTTTTAGTACCCTAATACTTCACTCAATGACATTAGTCAAGCAACTATGTTGATAGTTGAGCAATTCTTGGCGTCCAGGTGGCCTACCTTGGCCTCGAAAGTCTCGTAAGTGATATCTCTGACCTTGATTGGACAAGTAGAAGTATGAAGTGAGCCGAGCAGACTCACAATCACGGACCCAATAGAGGAATCGCATGTAAAATCAGATGGAGAACGAGGGCTGGAGCATTCTTTGGCAAAGGGAGAGAATGACATTTGATCGTTCTTTCATTTTCTTAAAAACAAGCCTGTGTTTTCTCAAAAATGAAAAATAAAAACAAGCACCCAAAAGACTTTTCTAGGAAAACACGAAAAACAAGAAAATAAAAATGGAAAAATATCAAACCAAACAGCACCTGAGTTTTCTTTGTTCTTAATTTTCTAATGTGCGAGTGCATTAACTTCATGAATATTCTCAAAGATGATTGTTCTTATTTATCTTAAATTTCAGTATTTAATGTAATGACCACTCATCCCAATCCTAAACAACAAAGTTAATAAATTATCTCAAAAAAAAAACTTTTAATATAGCTTAACTTGTTTCATAAATGTTTATAAAGTTAAAATTTCTTCATTTTTTTAAATTATTTATATTAGAAAAATAAGTTATTATTGTTAGAGATTCTAATTCTCTAATAGAGATAATATGTGTGGTTATAAATTATTTTGTATTTTCTTGGTATAGAAATAAGATTAATGCATGATCATTGATTACGTACATTGTTTTTGCTTGCTCTCTATATATCCAAACTCTTCTCGTATATCTTTTGTTCTTAATCTTTAGAGGGGGATGATGAAGACCAATGTGGCTCCTCCTATCATTTTTCATAAGTATCAAATATAATTCAAAAAAAATGAACATGCACATCACTTTTTAAAGGTGATGTGACATTTCTCTTTTATTTTTGTTATAATTAAATTATTTTAAAATTTATTTTTATGTATTATATACATATATATATATATATATTCAAATAATTAATTTGAGTATGAATTCAAATTAATTAATAAAATTAATTAATATTATCTTAATCGAATTAATCACTCTGATTTTATACGCATATATACTCTAAAAAATAAATGAAATTTTTAATTATATTTTAAATGTTCCTTTTAGCATTAGATTATGCTACGGAAGAATTTCTGGCTAAATATAATTTCAGACTCTTAATAAAAATTATATTGTACCATTTATATTGATTATAATTTATACCACTACATAATTAAAATTACACTTTAATACTTATTCAAAATAATTTGAGCTTGTTGTTATTTAATACTTATCAGACTTACATGTTAAAATTATGGATACTCATCAATTGAATTAATTTTTAACAATACAATTTAATCAATCTCTTTTATTATTTGTATGAGATTTTCCACTTAACTTATTTAATATGTTAGATCAAAATATATCTACATGGGTTGGCAATGTCAAAAATTATAAGCTCTATCAATTAGGTATTATTAAATCATCTCATGAGATATTGATTCTATTAATAATTAATATTTATCATGCAATCGATACATTTATCCAACTCACCAAATTTGTTAGTTTATTTATAGATCACACTCTTTAAGGATTTAAAAAAAAATTTATTGACAAGTATAAGTATTTATTAATTATTTCAAGATTTAGAATATTCACAATAATGATAATATATTTCTATTTTATATGTCAGCATAAAACAATCACACCATTGTGGTCTATTCGATACAGACGAGTATACTAGCATAAGAATTTAATATTTCATTATTTCTTGTGATCAATATAGGCCTACTAAAATTATGTACTACAATCTTACTAATTGAGTATCCGGCTTTATCTTGATTGTGAATAGTGCATTTATTGTATACAAAAATTGATGATTTAATTTTTTTCATGTGAAAGTCGAACTCTACATACCAAAATCATTTATAATATATAATGCAGGATAAAGGAAAAATACATATCTACACAAACTTAGCCCTTTATAAATTCATTTATTAAAACAACAAAATGAACTGAATTAACCACATAAAAGAAAACAACTAAGATTATCTTTTAGTATACAAATAATTCTAACAATTATTATTAGAAATTAAATTTGAGCCTAACTTATGCTCAAAAATTAGTTCAAAGAGAAAGGAAATTCAAATCATATATTAATATCATAACAATTGGAAAATGATTTGATGTATGCAATTTTTTAACACCCTCCTCACATCCAAAGTTGGACACTTGGAGGATGAAGATCAAGAGACTGGATATTTTTGGGTAACTCATAAAAACTATGATACTATATTAGGAATTGAGTTTTTGTTAGACTTGTCCTCAAAAACTAACTCAAAAGAAAGAGAGAGTTCAAGACATATGTTAGCATCATAATAACTCAGAAAATTTGTGATGTTTATCATTTTTCAACGCTCCCTCTCACACCCATGTTTGGAGTATGAAGTTCATAGGACTACATATCTACGAGTGGCTCGTAGTCTTAGACATTATATTAGAAATTGGTCTTTATTCGAACTCATCCTCAAAAGTTGGCTTAGTTGGTGAACCCAGATCATATATTAACAACATAACAATTTTGAAAGATTTTGATATATGTCATTTTTTGATAATTATTAATTAGATACAAAAAATTATAGATATATACTTACAATACATAATAGATATGTATTTACAAATTATTATATAAAATTCACGTGGAGGTTGTCCCTTAGATTTACTTGTGCATATTCTCACTGACTAATCAGTGCCTCTCCCATTTGCTACTTCATAAGTTAGTCTTTACCTTAACTTAAACATGAGCTAGCTTAATGAGCATTTGATAATCATAATTTTTTTTCTTACAATATGATTTTAAAATAAAAAGAACAACTCTTATAAAAAATTAATTGAAGTTATAATTTATTTTAAAATTATAATAAATTTAAAATGATTTTCTTTATGCTCATCGATCCAAAATTTAATGAAAATGATGAGATCCTAAAAGTACCTAAAAAGGTTTAGTTGTTAATTAATCAACATTGAATTTTGTCACATGTTCTAGCAGAGATTTTTTAAAGTTGATAAAAAATATTGTATGACCTTAAAATTTGAGTTTTCACAATTCATGCTATGTATGTTTAATACTCTTAAAAAAATATTTTTCATTTCCTTGATACTAATGAAATTTGTATTTATAGATTTTTCTTCTTCCAAGAGAAAAATTATTTTCCATCAAAAAGAGAAAATTCACATAAAACATAGTCCGTTATAATTATTGAAATAATTAATTTAATTTTTCATGTCACATTAATATTTTTTTTATCAAGATCATGATAGTTGTCCCGATGATCTCTTATTATTTAATATCTCATCTAAACCTTGAATAAGCTTGAGTGTCGAAATCTTGTGATTTACACACAATAATAGTTTTAGTAAATTATTAA
This sequence comes from Sapria himalayana, assembly GCA_029783825.1. NCBI lineage: Eukaryota > Viridiplantae > Streptophyta > Magnoliopsida > Malpighiales > Rafflesiaceae > Sapria > Sapria himalayana. Next base: position 1,328,386 of record JAREIK010003023.1, on the reverse strand, counting down.
CTTAAATTTGAAATTTAGATAATTAGTTATACTCTGCAAATATTATTAGGCCATTCAAATAGGTTCATGGTTATTTAACAATATTGCACTGTTGCTATTTAATTAAATTTCAATTTTGTAATAACTAAGTATTTTGCACCAAATAAATTTTTTAACAAAATCTATATGAAAATATAATTAAAAAAAACTTGGAGAAATAATGGAGAATATATATTTATATATACAGAAATATTTTGTTATCTATAATTAATCTTATAACAACATTTTTTAATTCCCCATTAATTTGAATTTGACATTCTATCCGATTTAAAATTTAATGACATGTTCATAAAAAAAAACGATGCATTTTAGTATTGCTTGAAAAAATATTTAGATTTATTTATAAATGAAGCAGGTTTTGCATGAAAAATGTATACAATTTTTATATGCAATTATTTTGGTAGAAATAAGGTTTTCAATTCTTATAATTATACTATATTTCCTTGAAAAAAAAATTCAAATCAATATTCTAAAATATAGATAGCTTAAAGATGTTATTTATTGTATAAATTTAGGGAACATTAAGTGTTTAAAATATTTTATGTTAGTTTTTATACCTAAATTAGTAGGCTAAAATAATAAATATGAGGTGACAACCATAAATAATTATTAAAAATTTGTTTCCCTTGTGTTATTCCCATTATTTTTCAATCACTCATATTTCATCACAATGCCTAGAAAAAGAGGTCTTGATTTGGAGTTTCATCACTCATTTTTTGATTTGTAGTCATTAACAATGGATTGTGTTTTTATTAGAGATTCCCAAAATAGCTTATGGTAATGTTTAATTTTTCTATGCATGGTTATTGAGAAACGGGCTACGCGAACCTTTCAATATTATGGACATGAGATTGATGCTACAAAATATATATCCTTGTTAGGAAAGTTTAGGCTACGCGAACCTTTCAATATGGGCTCCACCAAGCTTCATTTATAAGAAACCTAAAAACTTTTATTTTTTTTATAGAAAATAAATACAAAAAGTATTTCAAATTTTATTAAAAAAAGGTTTGTCTATTTTTGTTATGTTTTCTTTTGTTTCATTATGAAAATGATTGTCTGATTCATTTTATTATATTTCCATTGATTGCCTTCATTATTTTTTTTTTTTGTATATTTTTTGTGTCAATTTTTAGGGAAGAGATCCAATGTGTCTAAGTTGGAAATGCATGCATAAGTCATGAAGAGGCCTCTAGCACCACCGTAAATAAAGTAAGATCCCTAAAAACTCTAATATTTTTTCATTACTCTTTCTTATGTTTTTTTTGCTCTCTCTCACTCTCTCTCTCTCTGTCTCTCTCTCACTCTCTCTCAGGTTTATTAATTTAAAAGGACTGAGGTTTATTCTTAGCAATGATGGGGGAGACAAAATATATAATAATCTCAATGACACCAATAGACATAATGAAATAAATAAGAGAGTTGTTTTATTTCTTATATATTTTTTAACTTGAAATACATACATATATATGTATGTATGTATGTATACATTGAATAAGATTGTAGAGTTGCTACTATAATAAAAATGATCACATAGTTAAGCTATGGTGATAACACCATCAAGTTTTTGATTCATTTTAATTTTTTTAGATCTTCCAAGTAACAAACATATTCCCTTTGAGAGCTTAGTTAGCCCCTAATGTCTTTCTTTTGTTGACGTAATCTTGTTCTTATATCAATTTATTTGATTGCCATACACATATTATAGTAAAATGAAAATGAGAAAAAGAAGAATCTAAAATGATCATCAAGATTATTCCTTGTGAAATACCAGTGAGTTACCCATGTGTTACATATCTTCAGAGCATATTGATGAGAAGAAAAAAGGATTTCTAATTGAATGATTAAAACCATAGTGAGTTAAAAGTCTCATAATTTGAATAAATTAGTTATATTGGTGAATGCAAAATTATATCAAAAGAATGTGATTTTTTTTATATACCAAGTAACGGTTATGAATAATGATGGAACATTCATAACTAGGAAAGAAAGGTGACATCAACCATGTGGAATGATTTTGATAAAGTTAGAAATCCTGGTAAATGAAGGCTCGAGAATGATAAAAAGAATGAGACTAAATATTTGCATATATATATTGATAGGTTCGTGAAATTTTGATGTGATTATATCAGACTAAATATTTGCACATATAAAAAAATATAGATATTAAGCAAAAATAAATAGTAGTAGAAAAAAAAGTTGTAAAAAAAAATTAGTGATTTTACATTTAATCAAGATATATAAAAAGAGCAACTTATTAATGTTATTATTCTTTAGTTCCCTCTTTCAATTATTAATTAGATGGGATTTAGAAATTTTGTTAGTATTCTTTAGGCTTCAACAATTATTTAATTTGCTCTCCCACGATATAATTGAAGATGACATGATGAAGATTTATTAAGTTGAGAATGAAATATTTAAATTGTTATAACATATAAGTGAACATCCAATCAAATAAAAATTGCATGATTGTTACTATGCATTATATTGATCAGTCTTGATTACAACATTATATTATAAGGTTATATATGTCGTTTCTTGAACTATCATTTTATTTTTTAATGATATCAATTATATCACTAATATGAATTTTACATGTTAGTTAATGTAGTTTTGTTTAAATCCCTCCTTTTATGGACAAAGGAAGTTCTCTCCAAAGTGTTATTTAATTTTTTAAAATTTGGTATATGAATAGAAAATTATATACAATCATTGAGGATAATTACTTAAGTAATGATGACATGATTATTATCCTCTTGGAGAAGTTATATATGAGTTGCTTAATTTTATTGATTGTAAAAATCTTTCATACGTGATGTGTTGCACATATCTTGAACCTAATTATGAAGGAAGTTTTAGACGTTATTAGATAAGAATTAAAAAAAAATTAATGAGTGTTGCATGTTGTCACAGACAACATTAAGAGTAGAAATGTTTGAAGAAGCAACTCACCAAGTGCACATTCCATGCAACAAAAAATTTACAATTCTCTATTGCAAAACACAAAGAAGCAACCTATGTTTAAAGCAACATGAACAATTCTACACCATGGTTCCATCAAAGGGAGAATAGAATAATATATCAAAAGAAATATGTGAAATGCTAAACTTATTTTATGATATATCATAGTGATTTTCTAGTTAAAAATTATATATTGCAAATATTTTTTTTAGTTAAGTGTATGATATTAAAGAATTATTATATGATAACAATATTTTATTAAATTATGTTGCATTCTTGCAAGAATAATGATAAGTATGTTAGAACAACGTAACAAGTATTGGAAATGGTGTCAGATAATAATCATAGGGCGGCTATATTTGATTCAATGTACATGAACATGTTAGAGTTTTATTTACTAATAATGCAAGGGCATGAAAATTGGAAGTGAGGTTAAAAATTTTCATCAAGTATTTAATGAATTGGTTTTACAATGACATTCAAATTTTAAAAATGTAAAGGGTCATCAAACTTAGTTCCATGCTACTATGATCAACATGATCCTTTTTCTAAGTTCAATTTATTTGTGTTCCAAAACACTTCAGGTTAGTATTCATTCTGAAGCCACCAAATGTATTGGGAACACATGATTCCAACTTCAATTAGGAGCAAATGCAAATGTAAGGTGAATAGGGGCAACACTTGAGTGAGTTTAGGTTTTGGCATTTAGATTCATGTTTGGACTTACATTAGGAACCCTTGATTTGCATGATATGGTTCTCAACACATCTCATTCAAAAAGTTTTCCAATATTTGACCAAATTGATATATAGGATTAGGTTTTGTACTTATATGAAATGAATATACTACTTTTATATTTTTGATATTTGTATTAATATTATGTCATGGAATATTGATTGACATGGATGTGTTATAGAAATGAGATTTATGATTTTCTCTATATCATTTTTCTATGCTTATTAGCCATGGTTGATACAAATCTCGCTAAAAGTAACTACACTCATGATTAAATTTAAAGACCAAGATCATTCTACATCTAAAATCAAATCTAAAGGAAACACCCTAACCCATTACTAATAAAAAATAAAAATCCTTGGCGTAGGGATGATGCAACAATCAATTATGAATGAATGATTAATAAGTCTAAATGAATACCATAGGAAAATCCTAATAAGTTAATTAAGTTCTCAATGAACAAAAGGAGTTTGATCTCACTACAATACTTCTCCCTTACTTCATTCAATAAAATAATATAGGGAGAATTATGTTTTGGGTTGCTCAACCAGAAATATTTAAGAATTCGAAACTAATCTTTTTAAGTTTGAAAAAAAATCATCAAAATCAAAACAAAATTGAAATTTAGGTCACTCTATTACGTTTATACTAAAATACCCTTTATTATATCACTAAAACCTTCCCCCTGTCCTATCGGCCCTTGCCCCGCCCTCTCTCATTGGTCCTCACCCCACCCTCTCTCATCGGCCCTCGCCTCGCTCTCTCCCATCAACCCCCCTCACTAACTCACCCTCTCCCATCTCTTGGAGTTCGAAGACGAGCTCCTGGAGCTAATAGTCGAACTCCAAAAGCTCTTCATTGAGTTTGATGGTGCTCGTCATCGAGCTCCAGCCCCTAGGGGAGCTCTTCGTCGAGCTCCAGGAGCTTTTCATCAAGCTCCAGGGAGATCAATGAACGAGTCTTCGAACTCCATTGAGCTCTACGAGCGAGTCTTCGAGCTCCATCGAGGTTGATAATGAATTCATGGAGCTCGAAGATGAGCCCTTCGAGCTCCATCTAGCACGTTTTTGAGCTTTAGGAGCTCATCATCGAGCTCGATGGAGCTCGACAGGCGAGTCTTTAAGCTCCATCGAGCTTGATGATGTGCTCCTGGAGCTCGAAGATGAGCCCTTCGAGCTCCATCGAGCTCGTCTTCGAGCTCCAGGAGATGATAGTGGGCAGAGGGCGTAGTGAGGATCGATAAGAGTGGATAGAGGGCGTGAGGAGGGCTGATAGAATATGGGGGAGGATTTATTTAAAATTAATTAGTGTGACTAAATGTTAGTTTAGTGATTTAATGTAGGGCATTTTAGTATAAACGTAAAAGAGTACCTTAAATTTTAAATTTTTTTTTATTTTGATGAATTTTTTTCAAATTTTAAAAAATTAGTTTCAAATTTTTAAATATTTCTAGGGGAGCACACCAAAACATAATTCCCCCAATGATATATATAGAGTATTTGAGACATCATTTTAAGGGGGAATTATGTTTTAGTGTGTTCCCCTAGAAAAATTTAAGAATTTAAAACTTATCTTTTTAAGTGGGAAAAAAAGTCACCAAACTCTTAAAATATTAAAATTTAGTGCACTCTATTCTATTTATCATAAACTACCCATGCCCTCTCCCATTGGCCCTCTCCCATCGGCCCTCTCCCATTGGCTCTCACCCTCTCTCATTGAGCTCGATAGAGCTTGACCACGAACTTCATCGATCTTTTAGAGCTCATGGTCGTGTTCCTTGAGCTTGACCGAGAGCTCATTTGAGCTCCAGGAGCTTGACGTCATGTTCCATCGAGCTCTTGGAGTTCATCAACAAAACTCTCAGTTGAGCTCCTTCGAGCTCCAGAAACTTGATCGAGATATTCGTCGAGCTCCAAGAGCTTGGCGTCAAGCTCCATTGAGCTCAATCTAGGGCTCAACGACGAGCTCAATCTAGCTCAACGGAGCTTCACGAAGGAGCTCATGGAGACGGGCGGAGTGAGAGAGGTAGCGAGAGAGGGCGAGAGGAGACGAGCGAGGGGGAGGGGCGAGGGTTAAGGGTGGGGATAGAGGTGTCAACCGGGCCGGGCCGGGCCGGCACGAGAAAATCTCATGCCCGAGCAAGGCACGAGCTGTGCCATGCCGTGCCTGGCCAGGCATGGTTCGGTGCTCGTGGCATGACACACCGGCATGGGTTCGTTTCATGCCCCCCTCGCTTCGCCCTCCTCGCTTCGCCCCTCCCGCAAAAAAGACCACGGGTCGAGTCTGATTGGACCCGACCAGTGGTCCCAGTTTGGCCCGTACAACCAGGCCCGAGGGGGTCGGCACGACGGGCCGGCACGGCACGAAAACATGCACGTGCTCAAAAAAAATGGGCTGGGCCAGCCCGGCCCGTTTGACATCTCTAGGCGAAGATGAGAGAGAGGCGAGTGCTAATAGCAAGGGTGAGTGAGGGGCAAGGGGCAAGAGAGATGGTAGTTTACGACTTACGAATTTGGGAGTACATATATTTAATTTATTTCTAGTTTTATGAATTTTTAAAAAATATCATAATTTTTGTTTCTACATCTTAATAATTTATAGGAAAACACCTCAACACATAGTTTCCCCTTCTTTAAAACTTGGTAATAATGATAATCCCCAATAATAACAATTATATAATAAAATAAACAAAAAAAAGACAAAAGTAAAAGATATAATGATTATGTCTCATAATCATTACTATTACTCAAAACATAAATAAAATATTTATATTTATCAAAATACTCACACTTTTCATTACTCATTACCCATAATCATCAAAGACTATGAATTAGACTAAGTTTTGTACGAAAATAATGAATTTAAAATAAAAAATTTTAAATTTAAGATTAGTTTTAAAAATATGCTCAAACTAGTACATTTGGAAACAACGTGATAATAGAGATGTCAAACGGGACGTGCCGGGCTAGCCCGGCCCATTTTTTTAGGCCCAATCGTGCTTTCGTGCCAGGCCAGGCACGATTTTGTGGGAGTTCAGCCCGGCACAAGCCCGCGACATGATTTGCCCTAAATTTAAAAAAAATTAGGGTTTCGACGCACTCGAAACTCCAATTTTAAAAAAAATTAGGAATTGGGCGTGCCCGCAACCCTACTTTTTAAAAAAATTAGGGTTTTGGCACTCCCGTAACCCTAATTTAAAAAAAATGATTTCGGCACAGTGCCGTGCCGACGGGCCAGGCACGGCACGAGGCCCGGTTGGCCTCGACATGGCACGGCACGACACAAGCCCAGGCATGGGAAATTCTCGTGCTTGGCCGACCTAGGCACGGCACGAGGCCCGGTTGGCCTCGACACGGCACGGCACGATTGTGCCGTGGTCGGGCACGACACGAGCCCAGGCATGGAAAATTCCAGTGCCTGGCCGGCCTAGCCAATATTCAAAATGCTAATATTTGATTTTAAAAAAATCAACAGTGAAATAATGGTCATCGTTCACAAAGATGGGCATTATCACACTGTTCCAAATGCACTAGTTTGGGCATATTTTTGAAACAAACCTTAAATTTTTAAAAATTTTTATTTTAAATATATTATTTCAATCCAAAACTCGATTAGACCTCTTCAAACTAGGAAAGGACCCAAATATTTGTGGTCTCATTCATATATGTTGAATGAGTCACTTGTCATCGGTCTTGTAATCGGTCCAACTCTTATAAGTAATGCACATTAAAATATTATCTCTTGATACACATTATTCTCTCTGCAAAAGGATTTGACCTTGAATGTTATATGCCAATTGAATTGAAATCATCGCTTCATATATACAATTTATTTTATGTTTAATTCTTCTGATACATAACAATCTAGTAAGCAAATCATCAAACTTTAGCAATAAAGGAGTAGGCGAATGACTTGTAAATTTTTGATTATTGAAGCAAATCATTTTGTATGGAAGTATAAATGAGAATTTGTTTTCATTTTTGAGAATGATACATTTCTCAAAAATATTATTTTTTTTCAATGGTTTCCTTATTATATTTTTTTCCTCAACAATTTCTTCGGCCTTTTTTTTCTATATTCTCTTTTTCATCATTCTTTTTCTGAATAATTCCCTCAATAATTTCTTTCTTATTTTCTTTTTTATTTTTCTTTTCCTCAAAAATCTTTTTTTCATTATTCTTTTCCTCAACAATCACTTTTTCAACATTATTTTCCTCAATACATTTTTTTCATTAATTTCTTTTTTAACTCCTTATTTACTCTCTTTAGCATTCTCTTTTTTAATTTTCATTTTCAATTTTTTTCTTCTGAATAGACAAAGGACATAACTTATTAGTAAAAGGGAAACAAGCATGAAACACATTTTTCATGTATTTTTCATCATCATATTTGTAATTCACTATGTGCCTAGTGACAACTAACGAGCATCTCTTCGTTAGTATTTTTGAGTTATTCTCTCTTAAATTGTCTTTCCAAGCTTTCATAATATTCATCTACATCTTTATTTCTCTAGGTATTACCTCTCATATTTAGCCCAGTCTATGACCAGTATAAATAGGCATGCTTCATATGATCTAATATTTCACATAAACATGTTTGAGTTATAATCTTATCAATTGCCTCGTCTCACTTATCATTTGTTTCATAAATAGGTTGCAATAAACAACATGCATGATAGTGTGATTGGTACCGTGGGACATGGTTTCTGAAGGAAGAATTGATATTCTCATTTTTTTTAAAAGGAAAAAAAACTTGACCCTAGACTTGAGCTGAGCTATGCTACCAAATGATATGAATATTGCTAAAAGTAATGAAACTCATGATCAGATTTAGTGCCATGATCATTCAAAAATCAAATTTTAAGGAAATACTTCAACCCATTACTTATATAAAAGCAAAATATAGAGATGATATCACCATCGATTATGAATGAATGATTATGTAGTATATGAAAATCTTAAAAAGTTCATAAAGTTCTTAATAAACAAATGAGTTTAATCTCATTACAAAACTTCCTCTTATTTCATTCAACAAAATGATATATATAGAGTGTTTGAGATATCCCTTTATTTGGTATTTAAACTTCTCAACATTCTTATATATTTTGGTGGTTTATGATGATGTACTACAAAAATAGTCATGACACAATAATTTCCTCTCATATATGTCAAGTGTTTATGGCATCATGAGTGGCTACAATAATGGCCTTTACTTCTCTATATATCATGCTGCCGTAGTACTACAAAAATATCATGGCACTATCAATTAGCCTCTATGTAAAAGTCACAACAATAGTCATTTTTTGAGGACAATAGTTATGACCTTGAGAAATGATTGTACTCAAATGATATTTTTTGTAATATTTTTATCCCAAAAGTCACAATAATGAATAGTTATTATGACTTTGTTTTTAGTAGTCTTGGCTCCATACCTTATAGTATCTCAAAAGTCATGTTTTTGTAAAAAAATCATGTCTACAACTTAAAACTATCAAGTCATATTAAAGATAGAATTATTATACTTAGACTTGGTCATGACCTTTAGTACTAGTGGATTATTTGATTATTATGACAATGAATTAATGTCACAGCTATATAAATTTTATGAGATACATATAACTATGATTCCATGATAACATCATAGTGATAATGAATATGCTAAATAATAAAAGGATTTTGCTAATGAGTAGGTTGGGTCATAGTGTACCAAGATTATCATGATCAATTAGGTAGAGTTTACGTCGAGAATTAATATCATAACTATCACATAGTGTCACAACCATATAACAACATGAGAGTAGAGGTGTCAAACAGGTCGTGCCTGGCACGACATGGTTACTGTCCCGTGCCGTGCCCGGCCCGGCACGGTTTAAAAAAGCTGGGTCGTATGGGCTAGTAAAATTTTTTTTAAAATTTTTTTTTATTTTATTTATATAAATTATTAAAATATATATATAATTTTAGATAATGTATAATATTATATATTTATAATATGAAAAATGTTAAAATTTATTAAAATAACAAAGTTAAAATTTTTTTTAATGTAATATAAAATTAGTTTAAAATTTATTAGAATTATATAATAAAGTTATACATTTTTAAATGAAAAATTAAAACAAAAAAAATAAATAAATCAATACATTTTGTTAATAAAAATAAAAATTAAAAAAAAACATAAGCAACTCAAATGAAAAATAACCAATCAGCCATTTGAAACCGAAGATCCGAACCAAACAAATTACAGTTTCAACATAACGTACAAACAAAGCGTACAATCAATAAAAAAAATCGAAATCAAAAAATAGTAGATCATCATGAATCATCAATCGGCATATCATGAGCATCATCAGCCGCAACATCAAGATTAGTATCATATGGATCATCATCATAAGCAATCAACTCCTCCGCCATCGTAGTAGATGCGGCTGCAGTCCCTGTCCCAGTCCCAGCTCCAGCACGATCATGGATGTTAAACCTCGAATCCTCCCAATCCTTCAAACAAGCCAATGGCTCAACAATATCTGGACGTAATCTCGATCTCCTATCCGAAATCACGTTCACTGCAACATAAAAAGCAGACTCCGATGCTATGCTCGACACCGGAGGAGTCAGTAGATCCCGTGCCATCCTAGATAGCACGGGAAAGATGGACTCATATGATTTCCACCACTGTAATATATCAAGATTCTTAGTATCAGAATGTGATAGGATTGAGCAGTAATCAGTATCTAAGTACCGAGAAAGCTCACTCCTATGTGATGGTCAACCCCTTCGTTTCCCCCTCACTAGCTAAATGGAAAAATCATCATCTCTGAATAAGGTATCAATGTCCGTAATCACAGTCTCACCACCACCACCACCATACCTAGTATCGTAGTATGTGAACAGGTCAGTCAACTTCTCGTGAATGAACCACGAGGAAATGTAAGTCATGGTGTTTTCTACCCCTTTCACCTTATCCCTAGGGTCCATGCATGCAGCGAGGCAATAAAGAGATGGAACGGTGGACCAGTACTTCAAGTACTTGGTTTCTATCTCTACAACCATATGGCTAAGTGTCGAGTCAGCTCGATACTTCCTAAACATGCTACTAATGTTGCATATGCACCGGAGTGCAATGCAAGTAGTGGGTGTATAAATCGACGAACACATGTTCGTTGTATCATAAAAAATCTTCAGAAATTTCATAAATGAAATTCTTGATGCCCAGTTAGTGTCGTCACTAATAAGTTCGTCACTCTTATTATTAACGTAATCGGATATCACGTGTTCGTATCCAACACATGATTCTAACATCATGTACATGTAATTCCAACGATGTCTCACATCCGATTGGAATTTTTTCTTCTTAAGATTCACAGACAAACAGAGACTACCAAACTCTTGTTGTCTACGATGAGTGCGAATATATTTTAGTGCATTACGTATATTATCCAACGTGGGGGAACACACCTTCATACCCGCTTGAACAATCAGGTTAATCACGTGACACATGCATCTGACATGAAAGATCTCTCCTAATGGTGCATCTCTAATATTCCTAACAAACATGTTGATTGCTACTCCATTATTAGATGCATTATCGAAGGTGACCCTAATAATTTTATTTTGAATTTTATATTCCCTAAAGATTTTCATCATACACTCAAAAATGGCCGGACCATCTTGAGGATGAAGAATCTCAGAGAATCCTAAAATTTTTTTATTGATTGTCCAGTTTGAATCTACATGGTGGCTGGTGAGACATGCATAAGAAGATTCATCGTGACTTGTCCAGATATCGGACATCACGGACACCACTCCACTATATGCCATAAATTCATTAATTATTTTTTGTTTTTCTAACTTATATATCTTTAGTATGTCATTCCTAGATGTGAACCTAGGAATCCTACGATAAGCATGCTGAAAATATGTCTGCATGATGCGCACTATCCTTGGATCTTCCGAAAATCTGATCGGAAGACCCATCAATGTGATAAGTCTGGCCATGCTGTCCCTACCCAACTCGTTGGAGTATATGAATGGAGTAAACTTTGAGACTGAACTTGATCCAGTCTCAAAAAATGCATTACCAAGTTGGGTTTGCCTAGGATCTAATGGACCATATTTTTTGGTGCATAATTCGGCATGCCTCTTAGGTGCCCAGTCTCAAATAAACTCTTACATGTTAAAAGTCCCATATAATATTTGCACTATGCCATTTCTTGTTCCTCACCTCTAATATTTTTTTGTTTTATTATATTAAAATGAGTCCAAACTACAGAAGTCCTCCTAGTTTTTTATTTTTTAGAAGTTTGGGTTGAGACGACTGGAGAAAACAAAGTTTCAGCAGCCTCATACCTATGTGTAATATTTTTATCTTCTAAATTTAAATATGTTTCAGTTGTATTTGTCATTTTTAGGATTTTTATTTTTAAGAATACTTTAATAGAGACTAAAAGACTGATTTTAATTTTTTCTAATTTTGGTCTAGAGAGAGAAACTAGAGAGAGAGAAAGTTAAAAAAACGTAAAATAAATTACCCGATAAAAGTAGTGAGGCCGTTCATATGCACGGTGCACCACAGTCAAGCTCCAATGTTCAAAACTCAAGTTGAGATTCCCGAATGCCGAAATCCCAAGTCTCGAGAGAGAGAAGCAAGATTTTTGAGAGAGAAATTAAACGATTTGAGGGAATTTATGTTTATGAAAAACATAAATGTTAAATAGAAGGGGGTGGAATTTATAAATTAAAGATAATAATTTTTAAAAAATATATATATATATTTTAATTTTTTTGCGGGAGGGGTGTGGTGTGGGGCGATCTCGGGGTCAGGCCCGAGGGACAGCCGGCACGGGACGAACCCGTGCCGGTGTGCCATGCCACGGGCCGAACCATGCCGGGCCGACCCGGCCCAGTTGACACTTCTATATGAGAGATCATCCACATTGTCATGATATTTTCTAGCATCATGGTAACTTATGAAGAATAAGAAGACAAACACATAAAGCAACATCAACTTCATAATATCATGACTTTATCTTGTAGAGATATTATGCCCAAGTCATGGTTATTTCCCATTATAATGACTTTTTGTTATAGAAAAATTGAGATGCATTCTAGAGTCATGATTATTTTTTATAGTTTCAACCTCAAGTTCAAGAGATGATGATTAAAGTTGTGACTTTCTTGTGAAAGCTATGATTTTCTAATTGGAGTATAGTGCTTACAAATAGATAAAAATTGTAACTATAAAACCTAGGGGTGAATTTTATACTTCATAAGGGTTATACAAACAAGCAAAGGATGCACAAGTTATGCAATCTCTAGAGTTGGGGGGCATAACTTTCAAACCTCTCTCCTCTAGGCATAGATTTAGAAATTTGTACTAAACTAGCATGGTTTAGGATTTATATAATTAAATTATGTGATATATTTGATTTGAATTATGAATGCATTAATGGTTTGGTTTATTTAATGTTTGAATACTAATGAATAGTGACTAAATTAAACTTGAATTAGAATTTTAATTATTAGTGAGTTTGAGTGAGATTATCATGATAGTGATTTATAATACATGAGGCTCACTTATGCATATGATAGGAAGAAAATGATAGTCCATCTGATTGTGATGTATAAGATAAATTAATACATTGAACCCCAGAATCTGTATAAGTTAATTGTCACAAGTATAATGCATACGAAGCTAAAAGTATGAATGTTTTTATATGTCAATTCATTGTACACTTCTTAAAAGGATTGGTTATTGACTGAGATGGATATTATAAAAAAATATTTTTTTAAAGAGTTCATCTTTAGTATGAAAGTCACATCGTTACTGAGGAGGAGGATGACAAGAAATCCTCGAGGTATGTTATGACACAACTATCTATGGTAGTTGATGAAGTTGGATAAAAGCTATGGGATTGTAAAAGATTCTCATATAGCTCAATGGTAATGTTCCGAGTGGACAACTATGAGAGTTTCATCACTTTTAAGGGCTCAATAGTGATAATTACCTTATATGTCATTAGGGCAAAGAGTCTATATAATACCCTAGCCTTAATTCTATGTCTAACATAACATATGTAGAGCAACCAAATGGTATCTCATAGGTTAAATGAATGAACTATTGATCTAAGATTGTATAATAATATGAATATTCATTTTACTAAAAATGGGTTGTCTCATTGTTAAATGACCATTCTTCTTATATAATTCATGTTAGATCGATATTTAGACATAATTTCATTATACTACTTGTATGATCCATGAACTTACTGATTTTAGTTGATAAGACTCTAATTAATAAGCTTATAGGGCATTGCTAAATCAATTAAATTAGGCAGAGTAACAAAGTCATAATAAATTTTTAATACCATTGCTGAGGATTATTTATTTTGGTTAGTCAACATGAGTTGAAGTAATTTTTCTAGTAAAAGGATAATTCATTTTTTGTAGTTTAGATATTATTAAGTTTGATAAATATTCCCAAATCTAAAAGCTTAGTCATGCTAACTCATTTGAATGTGGATATTTGCTTTTTGGATTTGCTTGCATTTTTTTGTTGTTACTTTTCTTTCTTTCTAGCCACTCTTTCAAGTCTTCCATTCAAATTATCTTAAAGAGTTACGAAAGTATAACCAAGCATATGAATGAAAATTTGGTAAAATTACATCAATAAGTAAGAGCATCCTAATCCATAATTACAATGAGGCATATCATGCTTAAGTAAGTGACTTCTATTTTGAATCTTATGACAACCATTATCAACCCTATCATCAACAGGAAGAAAGTTAAGAACTCTGTAGATGTGGAAGCCATCAAAAGATGATAGATTATGGATCTCAATTATTTTTATTATTTTATTGGACAAAAAACATGTTGAATTATTGAGAGACTTGAGAAGAGACAATGTTCATGAAGAAGAAAGGATGAGACAACAGAGAGAGAGATAGAGAGAGAGGCAGAAGAAGTCATAAATTAGTTTAAGTCTAAAGAACATGCTTCATTTGAAAGCCATGTAGCGGAGGCAGAAATAGTTATGGTTAAAACTTTAAAAAAGGATCTAAAAGCTATAGCCTCAATTATTTGAAGAGAAGAGAGAGAAGTGAAGGATAAACCTTCTATGGCTAATATAATGATAGTTGTGAAAAAAAAAGCTTGAAGAAAAATTTGATGAGATAGCCTCAACTATCCAAGGAGAAGATAAAATGAATGATGCAATATCTATAGATTTTATATAAAAATTGTGATAGAAAATCTTAATGAGGAATTTGAAGATATGGTCTCAATTATTAAAGAAGAAGAAGTTGAGGTGGATTATAACGTTTTAGTGGCTAAATTGGAAAAAATTGATGAGTTGTGTGTATGTGAAATTCAAAAAGTCAATATTTTTTATAATGCTAAGGCAAATGAGAACATAAAGATGGAGAGAAATGCGAAACTTAATTACATGGATAAGGGAATAGAGATGATAGTTCCTCCATCATCCATGAATAATACCAAAGGTACAAGGAAAAAGTTTTAAAGGTCTAACTATGAAAATAAAATATAGCATTACTTGAGAGGTAACCCATGAATTTTGTTTTTATTTCTTGTGTGATGAATTGTGAATATTGTGAGAATAAAAATTGCATATACATATTTACACTTACACTCCCTCCCACAAAAAAAGAATAGTAGATTCAAGCTAATAGCTATTCATATTTTTTTGCCCGAAGTCATGGTAGTTTTTCAGAGCCATGACTTTTATGCTATAGAAAAAAGATCATTACAGAAGCTATAAGAGAAAGTCGCATGACTTTGATGCAATGCCATGAATTGAATGGTTTTACTTACCCTAAAGTAGCAACTTTTTATTTATAGAAGTAAAATAAACCCACAAAGCCACACCGTTCAATTATCAAATCACAACAATAAATATCTTGTGTTACCAAGATGAAATATATAGCCTTATCCATTATTTTGTGTTCAAACTATAGAATATTTTTATATATTTTGGTGGTTTATGATGATGTGTAGGTATGAAAATGAAGATATTATGATTTGATTACAAGACTTTTGTATTTTTGGTGAGTTTTGATGATTAGATATAAAATAAATATAATTTTGGAAGTGTTTAGTAGAGATGGTAGAATATTGAGTCTCACATACTTTTGGCATCCATTATTTTCCAAAACCCTACCTAATTGGTCAGGACAATTATTGTATGTCACAACCCTACTAAATCACTAGCACAATCATTCCATTATGTGGTACATTCTTAGTTGTAATATTATCATGAACTCATAGTCATACTTATCTCAAAAAATTTTAATAGTTGTGATATTACTTCTATGTGATAATAATAATGTACAACACTAGTGCTCAATGTCATGGAAAAGTCCAAGCTCTACAAGTTTATCTTTAATATGGTTCAATAGTTTTGAGTTTAAGTCATGATCTTTTCACAAAGTTGTGACTTTTGGGCTAAAAAAAATTATAGAGCAAGGACAACCCAGGTCAAAACCATAGTAATTATTCAAAGTCATAAATTTTGGGAAACTAAAAGCTATAAAGGATATTACTTGAGTATGATCATTTTCAAGGCCACTACTCTTATCTTCAAAGGAAAACATAATCATGACTTATATTCTTGAGTTAATTGATAATGTCATAGCATCCTCATAGTTCCATGACAATATAATATATGAGAGAAGAAAAAGCCAGTGTCATATCCACCCACTGTATCATGGACACTTGAGAGATATGAAAAGAAATTTATGCGTCATAGCTATTTTTCTATTTTGTGACCATGACCAATATACAAAAGACATTCTTAGCACCACATCTATTTCTCAACATTGAGGCCATAGAAAACTCAAGAAAAACCATTTCCAATAATGTGACTTTTACACAATGTCACAACTATATAACAAAATGAGAAGTCATTCATCATACCATGATTATGTCCCAATATCATGAAACTTTATGGATGACAAGATGATAAAGTCATGAAGTCATGACCACTTCACAGTATTGTAACTTTGTGTTGTAGAGATATTAGGCCCAAGTCATGATCATTGCTAGTTTCATAACTTTATGTTACATAAACATCAAGATGTAGACCAGAGTTATAATTTTCTAGAGTTACAACCTCAAGCCAAAGAGATGAAAGATAACATTGCAACTTTTTTTCTAAAAGCCAAAACTTCATACTTAAAGTAATATAAGATTACCCTAGTATAAAAGTAAAAGATAAAGAAATTATAGAGATCTCTCATTTTCTTCTTATTCTCTCATATAACAAGCAATGCCATAATAACTACCAAAACCTATGAGTGAATTTCATACTCCCTAGGAGTTCCACAAGTAAGCGATGTAAGATTAATTCTAGCCCCTATATTTGAGGGGCATGACTCTTAAAACCCCCTTCTCTAGGTGGATTTGGAAATTTGTATCAAAATGAATGTGTTTCATTTATTTTATGTTATTGATATTGATGGATGATGATTAAATAGAACTTGAACTAGGATTTGAACTACTAGTAGGTTTGTGCAAGATTATCATGGTGGTCGATAATAGATAAACAATGAGGTTCACTCGTGTATATAGTAGTGTACTATGATGTATGAGATAAATCAAAATATTGAAACCCATAATTTAGGTATGTTAATCATCATGAGAATGGACTAAAAATATAAATACTTTTATATGTTAATCTATTATACATGTCTTAAAAGAAATAGTTCTTGATTGGAATGGACGTTATCTAAAATATTCTTCCAAGGGGTTTAGTTTAATATGTAGTCAAATCATCATTAATGAAAATTATGACAGGTAATTTATTGGACATGTATGAGTATGTTGTGACTCTCAAGATGATAATAATCCTTGTGAGCTACTTTTACTTTTATGCTTCCCATAGAGGTGTCAAATGGGCTGGCACAGCCCATTTTTATATGGCCTAATCGGGCCACCATGCCTTGCTGGGCACGACACGATAGAGTAATCATGCCTTGCCTAGTATGGAAATGGCTTCAACACAACTAGCCTGACATGACTATTTAGTATTTTGGGTTGGGTCATGCTTGGATAGGCTAGATCTGGAATGGTCGGGTTAGGTTAGGGGTGGGGTTTGGCTATTTGGGTTGGATTCAGGCCGTTTAAAAAAGTTTTAATCTAGAATTCAAAATTATTAAAAAATTTTAATTTGTAATTATTTAATACGTTTATAATTAAATTAAAATAAATAAATAATTATTTAATTTTAATTTATTAAATTAAAAAATATAAACTCATAATATCTTAAATATTAATACAAACTAATGAAAATCACAAAAAAAATATAAGTATCCGATTCAAGCCTCAAAGTAAAATGACAAAAAAAATAAATAAAAAAATGTCAATCCAAAAAAGATAAATAAAAATGAAAAATATCATCAGCATATGATCAATGATGATATTAGTAATAGTATATCAATAACAGCAGGCCATAGGTAGTAAAGTAGGCTCGGACACTCAGCTCAATCATTAATGTCTCAATCTCATTCTCATATTAATCTTTAATCATCATCAATATCCCACAGATCATCATCACCAACTAACTCCACTTTTGCTACAATCCCAACACGATCCTAGATGTCCAAGCTCGAATTCTCCCAATCCTTCATGTATGCTAATGCCTCAATAATATCTGACCATAATCTCGATCTCCTATCTAAAATTATATTCACTACAATAGAAAAAGTAGACTCCAATGCTATGCTTGATACTAGAGGAGTCAGTAGATCTCACGCTATCTTGGATAGCATGGGTAAGGTGGACTCATATGATTTCCACCACTATAAAATATCTAAATTTTTGTTGTCAGAATGTAATAGGATTAAGCATTAATCAATATCTAAGTACCAAGATTGCTCACTCATATTTGATGGTCCACCCCATCATTTCCCCCTCACTACCTGAATAGAAAGTCTTCTTCTCCAAATATGGTATCCATGTCCGTACTCAGAGCCTCTCTACTACTACTATCATACCTAGTATCATAGTATGTAAAGAGCTTAGTCAACTCGTGAATGAATCCTTCAGGTTGGTCTTCATGGTTCATGCACGAGGATATATGTGTCAAAATATTCTCTTCCCCTTCCACTTTAATCTTAGGGTCCATACAGGCAACCAAACAATAAAGAGATGGAATGGTGGGATTAGTACTTTAAGTACTTGGTTTTCATCTCTATAACCATATTACTAAGTGTCGCGTCATCTCAAAACTTTCTAAACATGATACTAATATTGCATATGCACATGAGTACAATGCAAGTCGTGAGAGTATAAACTGACGAATAAACATCCATCATGTCATAAAAAATCATCAAAATTTTCATAAATGAAATTTATGTAGCCTAGTCAGTATTATCAATAAATAATTTCGTCACTCTTACTATTGATGTAGTCGGATATCAAGTGTTCGTATCCAACACATGACTCCAACATTAGATATATGTAATTCCAATGGCATCTCACATCTGATTGAAATTTCTTTTTCTTTAGACTTGCAGAAAAACATAGAGTATCGAACTCCTGTCGTCGGTGAGGCATATGAAGAAATTTTAGTGAGTTATATATATTTTCTAAAGTAGGGGAAACAATCTTCATCCCCAATTGTACTTAGGTTAATGATGTGACACATATATCTATGATATAATATGAAAAATCCCTCCTAATGGTCATTCTCTAATAATCTTAACAAATATATTAATGGCTACTTCATTGTTAGATGTATTATCGAATGTGATACTATATATTTTATTTTGAATTTTATATTCTCTAAAAATTTTCATCCTACACTGATAAATGGCTAGGCCATCATGAGGATGGATAATCTATGAGAATCCTAATTTTTTTATTTAGTGTTCATTTAGAATCTGCATATCATAATGACTAGGCAATTATGGTAAGGCATGCATAAGATTCATCATCGTAACTAGTCTAGATATCAGACGTCATAGACATTCCTCCATTATAATCTTTAAATTCATTAATTATTATTTTATTTTTCAAATTTATAGTAATTTAGTATGTCATTTTTAGAAGTAGACATAGGAATCTTATGATATGCAAACTGAAAATAAGTTTGTATAATATTGACTACCCTTGGATCCTCCGAAAATCTAATCGGAAGACCCATCGTGATGATCGATTTGGCCATAACTTCTCTCCATAACATGTTGTGGTATATGAAGGGGGCCTATATTGAGGCCAAACTTGATCCGGCCTCAAAGAACCCACTACTTAGTTGGGTTTGCCTATGATCTAATACACCATACTTTTTGATGCATAGTTCGGTATGCCTCTTAAGGTGCCAGTCTCACACGAACTCTAACAACTTAAAATTTTTTTATAATATTTGCATTGTGTCAATTCTTCTTAGACACCCCTAATATTTTTTGTTGTATTATATTAAAGTGAGTCCAAACTATTGATGTTCTTTTAGTTTTTTGTATTTTAGATGTTTGGATCAAGGTGACCGGAGAAGCTAATGTTTGGCAGCCTCAGATCTTTTTATAGGTTTTTCATTATCTATATTATAATTAATTTCGTTATCGTAATTAAAATTACTATTTGTCATTTTTATTTTTTATTTATTTTTTAATTATATTGTATTTAATGTTTTTACTTTAATATATTAATTAGATTAATTAAACTAAAATTTAATTTTTAAAGTTTTAACTTTAAACTAATGTTAACTAATTTAAAAATAAAACTTAACTAAATAATTAAAAAAAGCCATAAATCATAATATGTAAAATAAATTTGCCTTTTTGATGTCCGCACCACACCGAGTTCCGTAAGCTAAAAGCCGATAGCAATAGAAAAAAATGAGAGTCAAGAGGAGACAAAGAGAGAGAATACGAGAGAGAGCAATGTTAAAAACTTAAAATTAATGAATGAGGGGGGGGGGGTGGTTTATTGATTTGAAAATAATTTTAAAAAACACAATTTTTTTGATGTTTTTTGAATTTTTTTTAATTGGGGCATAATCTTTAGGGCCATTAAATTCTACCTCCTAGTAGTTGGGGGTAAAATCCAGTGATCAACATTAAAATTTTTTTTTTGGATTGTTTGGGTTGATTCGACATATGATCATAGGTTCCAGAAGCTTCAGCTTCTGGAACCCCGAGATCCTTCATGATCTTCTCCGTGATTTGCTCCATGAGGTTTATTCCCTCCTTGGTATCTACCATTGTGACTATGAACTTAGTCAATCGACCATCAAAGCTCATGAGAGGATTACTAGACTTATCCATCTTTCCCATTCTATTGGTAGGAGGGTCAATGTCCCTTTCGTGAACTTGCCTGAAGGCTTCTTATACATGAGAGCTTGTAATCATTTCTTTTGAGTTACTTCCCACATGCAACTTGCAACCTCCCTTTTATATATTAGAGCTTTTATGTGACACTTAGACAACTTGGCCCTTGGATATTGCAAAATCAGCCTCCAAATCACCTTCTAAGCTATGCTTGGCTTCTACCCATGCCTTGCAAGTGAAGATAATTCAAGAGAATGATTGAAAGAATGAAACTCTCTAATAAAGAAAGAAATATTTACAATGCTTAAAGAAAACTCTAAGCATGGTATTTTGAAAGTGAGGCAACCCCCTCATTAAATACACATCTATTGAAGTGTGTAGGACCTTTGAAAGTTCTCTACAAACTTAATGAATTATAAAGTATTCTACCATGTACATATATTTATAAGTCTTTATTAGAATCTAGGATAATTTTCTTTATTCCATACTTTTCCACATAAATATGAAATTCTTCGAGATATTCTAAAACCTTTCATATTCTTCTAGTAAAGGAATGTCTCTCTAAGTCTCTAGAATCTTTCCACTTCTCTATATAAACCCCCATGACATCATTTTTCTTCATGTGATCAAGAGAGGGCTCTTCATAAGTGAGGGTGTGATAATTATGACATTGCCATATGCTCATTTTTTTTTCATTTTCAAGATTTTGTTAGTTAAAATATTAAGTATGTTTAATTTGTGTTGAAATATATTTTAGTCTGTATTGTAGTTTAAAATTAAAAAAAATAATATTATTTAATTTTTTAAAAACATTAATATTATATATGTGTGTGTGTGTGTGTGTAGCTTGTTGTGTAGCCTAATAGGCCTAGAATAGTCTAGGTTTGTGGCTAACCTAAACTCTAGAGGCTTGATTGGTCCAAGGACAAACACCTAACAACATGGACTAGTCACTAGGGTAGGATGAACCTAAATTTGGAGGTGGAGCCCTAAGGATAAACTAGTCATGGCAACCTGGACCTAGAGCCCTAAATCATGGTGCATGATAGGCTAGGTAGGAACCATGCCCACAGGTTGGTTCATGCTGGGTTTCATAGTGAATATACCTGACCTAGCATGACCAGCACAATTGGCATGACATGGGTTAAAACTAGGTCGTACTAAGCCACACTTTTTTTAGGCATGACAACATAACATGCTTTTCCACCTCTATAGTAGCCCTCATTTGTGTAGAAAATATTTTGGGAGTCTCTAGGAGATACACTTGTATTAGATAATAATCTAAGTCTGAGCACAAATCCATTTTTGAAAAAAAAAAATATATCTCATATAGCTCATCAAAAAGTACTATATGAGAATATTGATTCTTTATTCTACCATGTATTCAAGATCTAGATGATATATTTAAATTTTGAAATGATATCAAATAAGATAAAATTTCTACTTGCAAACTATGAAATTTACATCATTATTTGTTTTTCATATATTGGCATGCCTAGGTTTTTGTGAGAAAATGCATGACTAGAAAGCATATATTGGGCATCCTTTTTGCATCCCGACAACTCCAAGCACCACACCATTTGCATCAAATTCAATGATAACTTCTTTTAAAAAATATGGTGAAGAAAAAACTAGCACATATATCATAAGATGCTTCAAGGAATTAAATATAACTTTTTTTTGGGATCCATTTGAATTGAACTTTTCATAATAGCAAAGTAAGGCATTGACTATTTTCCAAATTTTTTGAACAAATAAACCTTATGTAAAAGCATGTGAATACCAAAAATCTATGTACATTTTTAATGTTGTGAGATACGACCATGCAATCATAGTAGTAATTTTTGAAATCTCATAAAAAAATGAATAAATAAATAGTTTAATTTTTTATGGAAAAAAGGGTAAAATGTAAATTTTGAAATAAGAGAATAAACTAAAAATTTTAGAAGTCTGATGATAAAATTGATTTCGTTATTAAATTCATCTTGGAAAATATAGATATGGTGACAAATTTCATTAAATTTTGAGGAAATCAGAATTTAGTTATTCTTTTTTAATTATTTAAATAATTATTAGAATAATTAGGAAAAAAACAAAAATGGAAAGACTACACCACAACATCAGCACGTGGCTGCGCATGCGCGGTCCAAGCGTCAAACATAAAAAAAATAATTATAAGTTTTTTTGATATATTATTTTAATAAAATAATAATTTAAAAAATAATGGAAATCCAGAAAACGAGATGACGAGAAAAAAAATAAAAACATACTTAGAGTGGGAGAGAGACACAATGCAAAGGAAAAAAAAATAAAAATTTTGTTAATTTTCTTTTGGTCATAACGAATTAATATGGAGTCAAAATAGAATAGTCCAAGAACTAAAGTTGCTCTATAAGAAGAGATCATTAGTTTGATATCAAATTTATAAAGTTTTTGTAAAATATTCTGAGCAGTTGTGGTTTTCTCCTATTGGAATTTCTTTTTATTTAAAGGCCATAAATGATTATGTTTTATATTTCAATTCGAACTATTAGAAATTTCATATGCAGTGTGAATATTTGATAATTATAACTGCCATATTTGTACTATTTCGGTTAGTATAATATATTGCAGTGTGAATTGAGTTTGAATAGTTATAACTGTGTCTGGAATGTGATTTTTTTATCATATATGACATATTTGCATTTCATATGCACAAGAACTTTCCATATAAATAGGTGAGTGCATGATATATATACATACATATAAAGGTATAATAAATTATATTTTACAAACTCAAATTGGGACAACATCCAGATTGAGTTGCATGATATTTTTTTTCCAGAGCATGGCTAATATAAATATGTGAACTTGAATTGGGACAACATCCAGGCTGAGTTACGCGGTAATTTTTAGAAAATATCCAAGAAAAAAAATATTTTATGGGAAAATATTCAATATAGTTGTTCGAGGAGGTCCATATTTCTCGGAGTAATTCCAAGAAAAACATATTTTATTCGGAGAATATCCCATATTAATTTTCAGATGAGGTCCATCTTTTTCAAAATAATTTCAAAAAAATAAATAAATAAATATATATATATATATATATATCTACATCTATATATAATATATCACACTTGGCTTCGACATATGTGAGGGAGTCGATGGGACTCATGAATTGGAGCATATAAATATTTCATCAATAATTACATTCATATAAACATTATAATTGAGTGGATGTTGATATATATGCATAATATTTTACATTCATTTAGATAGGGAGTAGCCCTGTAGGAGTTTACCTCTACTGAGCTTTGCTCACTCCATTATAAGATCCCTTTCAGGTACAAGTCCTAGACAGATGATAAACCCACATGTGAGATCACACATGTGAAGGGAAGCCGATTGGGCTTGAATAATAGATTATGATTTTTTATTCTGCTAATCAAATAAAATGTAAAAAAATATATATGTTATATTTGAGAAAATTGTATTTTATTGTATATTTTATAGTGTGATAGAATGAATAGGACCCTCTAGGGAATGAGGTGTCACAATTTTTTTTTTGGATTCATGGAAATCCCATTTTTAGAGACCAAGTACCAAAAATATATTCCCTCTAATTGACTAAAGCTTCCCTTAGATTTCTTCATAAAGAATTGATTTTATTATAATATCATTAGAATGATAGATTAATATTTCAAATATTCTTTCCACATTTGACTATTAATAAAGATGACATTGAAAAAAACAAGAATAAATATATTAATATTAGATCAAAATATCTCATTCATTAGAATTTGAAATTTTTTTGATGTATTTGTTAAGACAAAGGGCATGACCAAGAAATCATGATGGCTCTCATGAGTGTGAAATAATATCTCGGGAGTGCTCAAGGGATGAACTAGTATTTGATGATAGTTTGAGCACAAATCCAATTTTGAAAAAACATGTACTTTGCTAAAATAACGTATCAGAAAGTTTAATCATTAATATAAGAAATGTATCCTTAATTGTTTTCTTATTCATGGCTTGATATTTAACACATATTTGCCAAAAATTATCATTTTTTTTTCAAACTAGTAGTATTGTAAATGAAAATTGATCTATATTTAGTCGTATAGTATCAATCAATAACATGTCTCTCACATTTTTTACTTTTTTATTTTTTTGGGCACAATGATGTTGATAGAGCTATACTATACATTTATGTGGTGAGTAATAGGTTTTCTTGGTACCATATGATCATGGGGTTTTGTAAATAGATACTCAAATTTGAAAAGTATATTTAAGGGTTATAGATTATGATTTTCAATATAGTCTGGTTTGTAATTTTATTGGACATAAAATAGTTGAGCATTCATACAATACTTGTATCTACAAATTACCTTCTTGATACATGTTAGCCATATACACTTAAGTTTAACACCCACAACCCCTCATAGAACATGTCATTTATTATTAAAGTGAAATACCATTTTAAGATAACAAAAATTTCACATAATAAGTCCTATAGTAGTAAGCCTTGAAACCCATAAAATTATGGAAAACCTTCTGAGAGATAATAAGTGAAAATTTCTAGAAAATGCGGTATCTTTCACAAATGATTCTGACTATTGACACATATCTTTGCTCAAAATTCAAAAATTATGACTAGTTGTTACAAATAAATAATTAATTTCAATAATAGTGCAAGATGCGCTCTCTTAGCAATATTGGGATCTAAAAAGTTGTGATTGATTATATAGTCAACCAATATATTAATTGGTTATTTCTTGATAAACCTATTGGCTAGCATAGTTTGGTAAGACGTGAATTCCAAGAGAGAATGGACTAAAATCAATTTCCCTTCCATTCCTTTATTATTATCAACATATTGATCATTACTTATTCTTTTTTATCTTCTACTATTAGGTCAAAAGATGCCAAAAAATTGGCATCTTTTGTTTTGATGGTCCATTATACATTTTTGATCACAATGGTAGTATAGTTTTTTAGCACACTTGTTATTCATCTTGACTTGTGAGATCCTCTTAATTGGGGGAAGGAATGATGTTTTTCAGATTCGAGAGCAAATTTCCTTTGTGTTTGATTATAAGCCCATGATTTATACTATGACCATGGGTTCAAACATGGAGACTTCATTATGGATTTCCAATAGTAACTCACTAATGAAATAATTAATAAATAATGTCTCATTGAGTTCCCTTACTCTCTCACTAGTGTCTCAAGTTCTATCAGATATTGCTTCACAATACTAGTTTATAAGAATTTGGTTACCTTTCTGACTACATTCTCAAATTTTCTTATAATACTCATACATTAGTTACCTCATAATTTTGAATCTAGTCAAGAGACATACCCTTAAAATTAATAAAAGTCGCATACATCTTTGTCTTATCTCCTACTCCATGATAACTAAAGTATCTCTCACATTTGAATGTTAATCCTTGATGACAAGTGACATCAAATTTATGAAATCAATTATACCACACCAAGCTTTATGTTTGTTGCTATTATTGGAATAGGGTTGAGAGACCACAAAATTATTACTAGTGAGATCACATTTTAAATTTATTATATCAAACCATTCATAGTGTTTCTTCACGGTTTGAGTTTGTAATTGGTGACTTCAGAGTGAGAATTAAATAGGAAGCGAGTTGCATAATCTCCTATTCAATTGCATTTCATGCCATTTAGTCAACTCTATCATTTGGAAGTGAGTTATATAATCTTATATTATACCAAATGTTAGAATTAAGGAAGAAACAATCTAAATAGAAAGAACATATTTTATTACTTCGAAAAATGATAATCAATAATATATCATTCCAATTGATTCTCTTGGAATGATATATTATTGAATTTGATTCTCTTAAATTAAAAAAATAAATAAATAAATTATAGCATCTTGACTTTTTAAAAAAATAACTCTAACAATAATAAAAAATCAAAAATGAATGTCAAACATAGTGCAATAATAAAAGAAAATGATGTAATAATAATAAAAGTTTCTTAGTACAATAATGGAAAGCTCCTACTATAATAATAATGGAAAATTTCATAATTATTGTGAATGATCTAAGATCTCGGCCACAACCAAAGTTTTAAAATGTGAAATCGTAAAGTGAGATATTTTTATTTTCGTGAGATGAGACATAAGCCTTGAGGTATTAAGACGTAAATTTTTTGAGCATCACAATATATAATTAATTAATATATTAAAATATATGACATAAAATAACATAAAAAAAAATTAATAAATAATATGGAATATTTTATAATTAATACTATTTATTAATTTGATAATTTTATCAAATTATCAAATTAAAATACTATTTAAAATTTTAATAAATTTAAAATTTATATTTATTAAATTCTCTACTTTTATTTTATTTCTAAATTAGTACTATTTATTAATTTAATATTATTTATTAATTAATACTATATCAAATTTTAATAAAAATTGATAATTTATTATATATATATTTTTTATTTTGCCCTTGTCTCTCTCCCTCACCCCTTTGCTTGCCCTCTCTCTCCTTGCCCCCGCCCTTGTCCCTCTCCCTCACCCCTTTGCTTGTCCTCTCTCTCCTTGCCCTGCCCTTGTCCCTCTCCCTCACCCCTCTGCTTGCCCTCTCTCTTCTTGCCCCCGCCCTTGTCCCTCTCCTTCACCCCTCTGCTTGCCCCCCTGCCCTTGATAATTTATTATTTATTACTTCTAGCATCACTGGATATTTTTTCTCTTTTAAGATAATTGAATGGGAAAAGTATGTATAAATATCATAAACCAATAATATTAATTTCTAACCAAAATTTTTTTATGGTTTGATGCACATTATCAAAAAATATTATTGTTATAGAGTATTGATCAGATCCAAACTCCAAGATAACCCTTTCCCATCCACATAATTTTTTAAAAAGTACACATCAATATGTAATATGTAAAAACATGAAAAAAAAAACAAAACAATTTTTTTTTTCAAAAATCTACACATGCACACATATACTATTGTGCACGCGCATGCACACCCATGCACACACTCATGCATACATAATATATATTTTTTTTCAAATATTTTGAATACGTGCTTATATATATGCATAATATATAATGTGTATATATATAATATATATTGTGTGTATATATTGTATATACATAATGCATATACATAATATACATATAATGTATGTGTGTATAATGCACAATATATATAGTGGGTATATCTACACAATATATATATTATTTATATATATGCCCAATATACTATGTACATATACAATCTATACATACTATATAAATTGAGTGAATAGACACACACACACACACACACAACATATTCATGTTTCATATACTCACACTTACATATTCAAATTTATTTTCAAATATATATATATTTGAAAAGAATTGAGCCCCAAAAATTAAATATTTTAGATTTTGGGGTCACATCCATTTTTAGACTCACCAGGGCTATCAAATGCACATCTCAAAAATAAGGTAATCCAACGCAGCCCATTTGTCTCTTGGCTGCCCGAGTCATGCCTAACCAGGTTGGGCCAAGCCAAACCTGACACTTCCATGCTTAAGGCATGGTTCAAACTTAGGCTAGCTACTAGCATGGTTTGAACCTAGGCTAGCTACCAGCAGGTTCGAACCTAGGCTAGCTACCAGCAGGTTCGAACCTAGGCTAGCTACTAGCATGGTTTGAACCTAGGCTAGCAACTAACATGGTTCGTTATAGCCTAGCCTTGTTTAACTAGTCGGGCTGAAACTGGTGCATGGTGAGTAGTCACTGATTCATGTTTCAGTTCAGACATGGTTTGGGCCTGCTTTTGTAGACAGGAAGTGAGCTTGCCACGGGCTATGCCCGGGCCTCCAGCATCACTGTTCTTTGGAGACCCCTACTCCTCAGTTGTAATTTGTCAATGCCAAGGGATTTGCTGATTTAACCGGGAAAGGTCTCTCTTCTCGCTAAGAAAAATGCCACTGCTACTATTGCGATCATTCTCAAATCGGAGTAAATGGATCAAACTCGGCATGTTCTCTGCACCAACTTTATTCTCCACTACATCTACACCCTATCCGTCTCAATACGAGATGATAATCAACCGGCCCGCAAGGCCCACACTCCCCCGCACCCGGAATCGTCGTACTTCTGCCCGGGTTGGTAGCTCCGAACTCAGTCCGGACTTCCCTGGAAACAGTAACCTGGAGCCTGCTTCAGCTGCATGGATGAATGGAAGATGCCCTACTGAGATAGAACTGGATAAGTCTAAGAGAAAGTATTACAGTAAAATGAGAAAGAGAATGTATGGATCAGATTCTGATGATGATGTCAGGAAGAACAGCGAGGGGTTTGTGGAATTGCTGCCTGAAATCGTGGAGTTCAGAAGTCTGCACCATAGAGAGGAGGAATTGTATTTTTATGATGCTTTTGCTTATCCATGGGATAAAAACAAGCATTATAAAATGGTTTATCAGTTAGAAAAAAAGTATTTTCCGGACCAATGTTTTGATAAGGCATTTCTTGAGCCGAAGAAATCTTCTGTGAATCAACAAGGTAGTTTAAAAAAGACTGATGATGCTGGAGAAAGAGAGAAAAACAGAGAGTTCGTATTTTTTGAAGGCGAGAATGGTGAGGGACATGAATGTTTGGAAAAGGAAGTTAAGAAAGATATTACAAATAGGAGGGTGGAGGAGTTATTTAAGAATTTGAAGAGTGTTGCAGAGAAGGATAATGAAGAGAAGCACATGGAGCCTTTTCTTGTTACAAGGAGTATTGGGCTTCCATCAACATGGGATGGTCCTCATGGTGCGATTGTATTGATCAATAAGCCAATAGGTGAGTTTCTGCTCCATTTGTTGCTGATTGATTCTTTTTCATGGGTGGTTGGTCCCAATACGAATTTAGTATATCACAATTAACTTGTGTCTTGTTTTTTACTTTCGCATTAGTTGTGGGATAGGATATAATTGTAAAATTGTCTGAAATTTGATTGTTTAAAAGAAAAGAGATTTATAATTGTTTTGTTTTTATAATTTATGATACATGTCGAGGTTTCTTAACAAGTATTTTGTATTCATTATGTTGAAGAGAATAGAGATATCAAACAAAATTTTAAAAGGCGAAAGCATAAGTATAATGTTTTTGTATTCGTGAGATGAGATATATGTCTTGAGATATTAAGACAAATTTTTTAAGCACCACAATATATAATTAATAAATATTTTAAAATATATAAAATAAAATAGCATAATAAAAAATTAAAAATCAAAAATTTAAAAAGTGTTTTTAAGATACTCATTGACTATAAATATAATTAATAAATATTTTATAATATATTAAAATAAAATAGTATGGAATAATTGAATAAATATTTTATAATATATTAAATTTTAATAAATTTTAAATTTTTTTATTATCAAATTAAAAATTTAAATTTATTTTTTTCATTAATAAATAGTATAAAATATTTAATAATTATTAATTAATACTATTTATTAATTTGATAATTCTATCAAATTATCAAATTAAAATACTATTTTAAATTTTAATAAATTTAAAATAGTATGGAGCTTCTCTCCATTTCATTGTCCTTGCTCTTTGACCTTTCCCTTCTTTCCTCTTTCCTCTCCCCTCTCTCCTCTCCTTCTCTCCTCTCCTTTCTCTCCTCTCCCCTCTCTCCTCTCTCATCTCCCTTCGCCCTTGCCCCTCTCCACGGAAAGCTCGATGGAGCTACCTAGAGGTCCTTGTTGGAGCTTGACGGAGCTCGCGTGGAGCTCCACATTTTTTTAACGCTTTGAGGTATTTTACGAATGTCTCGCATTTGTCAAGACATTTTTAATAATACTTTAAATAATACTAATACCAAATAAATTTTTAATCTCATCATGATTATATTGAAAATTTATTTAAGCATACTTATCCTTTAATTTTATTTATGATGAACTGACAAAATATTTTCAGGAAGAGGTATTAGTGCCTGCTATTTGTAGATAGTATTGTTATAATTCATAAAATTACAAAAGTCTAGGTCAAAAATAAATAAGAAAAATGATATATTAGAGAGTAAATATTTTAAGTTAATTTATGAAAAATAAATTTATAATTAATGACTTGCTTTAACTTTGAATTGAGAGGTCGATAATTTAATTGAGATTTTTGACATCATTATCTTAACATATAATTCTTCTTGATATGTGATGCATTTTATTTTATGTTATTATATATATCTTTTTATTTGGATGTATTATCTATGGTAACACCTAACATGTGGGATGCCTCATTCTTTTTTGATTACTCCATTATATAAAGTGTAGTTTTTTATTTTATTTTTTTTTGAGTGATGAATCATGCTTTTTTTGAAAACAATAGTTCTCACATTTTTTTTTCAACATAGTATTAGAGCACCCTAAATGAGTGATTTTTGTGTTTGTGCATTGTGCTTTGTGTGGTGGATGAGTGCAGTGTGCTGCAAACTTCTGAACATGTGGTTGCTGAATTTTTTAATCTTTTTTTTTGCATATTGAGCTTGTGCAGCAGATATTTGTTGTCTAATGTCTAAAGTGCATGGTTGATGAATTTCTTAATTCCAAGTTTGGGTTTTCACAGTGAGCTTGCGTGCAGTAGACATTCTATTGCCTAATTTCTGAATTCCAAATTTTCACATTTGGTTTCCTAATTTCTGAATTCCAAATTTTCACATTTGGTTGCCTAATTTCTGTATTTCAAATTTTTACATCCCGTCGACTAATTTCTGAATTTCAAATTTTTACATTCGGTTTCCTAATTTCATGGATATTCTGGTTAGATTTTTGCCTGCTGGTGATGTGGTATGTAGGCAGAATTTTCCAAATTCAATGTTTGGTGATCAGGACAGAATTTCTTAACCCAATTTGGTAGGTATTATGGACAGTTTTTTTTATTTTCTGGACACATTTATTGTATGCGGCTTGCAGGCAGAATATTTTTAGAAATCACTAATTATGGATGAAGTTAAAACTTCAGTGATTATGATATGGAATCTTGGAAATCAAACTATTCATTATAGGCTATCATAGTTCTAATGTGATTTTTTGGTCATGGGATGATATATCATCTGACAAATAAACTATCAATTATAGATATAAGGGAAAAGTGATCATAGTAGAGGTGTCAAATGAGATGTGTTGTGTCGGCATGATATGTTTTTGAGTGGCCCAATCGGGCCACCGTGTCGTGTTGGGCAATCGTGCCGTGTTGGGTATGACCCAACATGGTATTCATGTTGTGCTCGGCAATGCATGATTGTCAATTTGACTGGCTTGACACGACACGATCGGCATGATTTCGGGTAGATTCGTGTCTACCATGCAGGGTCGTCTTGATTCTTGCTGGATCAGATTTAAACATAATTTTTTAAAATAGGTACAACATTTAAAAAATATTTGTTTTTTTTAAATGGATCCTAGTGCGGTTCAAAGTCACAGTGACTTGTGATCCATCACCCATTCCCAATACACAGTTTTGGGTCAAGGTCATTGTGCTAGTGGAATGTGCTAACGAATTAGGCACATGGGTTGTTTCTAGCCCAACACGAGGCACGATAGCCTCTGCCCCAGCTCCGCATGAGTTGTGCATTGGTTCGGTATGATTCAGGTTCAAGCATAATCATGTTATGTTGGGCTAGACATGACTCAATCGGGCAGTGCATCATGTCATGCTTGAGTCACTTGACCTACTTGACATTTTTAGATCATAGAAAGATTCTTGACTTTTATTTGCGATATGACAATTCATTTAGGTGGACTTGACATCAATTTTATCATTTTGCATGTCTTGCAAAATTTTGTGAGAGTTTGTAATATTTTTGTACTTGTTTTTGATGACATAAATGTATGACATATTTATTTAGCTTCTTGGATTGAGACTCAAAAGTGTTAGCTAGCCTGGTTGAGTTATTACTCACTTTATATAGTTTTCCTGATTGGCTGCATAATTTTTGGGAGTTTTCTTAGCAAGATTTAGACTAAGGAGAGAGTGAGATAGTTGGAGAAGTTTTTAGGTATGATATCCATGTATTCATTATTGGATGAGTTTTTTGGATTCTACAGTTAGAATTTGGGTTATAAGGAGTTTCTACTAAATTAGAGTTTCATTACTATTAGGAATCTTGAGATACGCTACATTACTCTTCATTATCAAATGTAAGAATCCTTGATGATAATTTAGGATTTCGAGTAGAGGGAAGAGAAACTTAAAGATGAAGCACATAAATGCACAAGTGAATAGGTGAGGAGGAGAAAGAAAACATGATAAGTAAAATAAAAATTTTATTAAATTTTTAATAGTACTTTTTGTTTATATTTACAAATACTTATATTGTAAAACACACAACTTTTTTAAACTTAAGATATAAGTTGTTATATTATATTTAATTGTGATTTCACTTTTGTCGCGATATTCGAGAATAAAGTTGTGACTTAAATCCATAAGTCACCTAGTCGTAATAATATAAACTAGTTTGGGATTTATTTTAAGTCATGACTTCATAATTCAAGTTGTGACTTTGTTCAAGTCGATATTTCATAATTTTTGTTCGCAACTCGAAATACATGTTGTGACTTCGTTCTAGGTCACAATTTCATAATTCAAGCCTTGATACAAAATACATGTTTTGTCTTCATTAAAGATTGTGATATTGAACATAAAATCTTTTAGTCATAACACTATAAAATAGGTTGTGAATCTATTTAATTCATGACCTTATAATTAAAGTTGCGATATTAAAAATAAGTTCTTTTAGTTGCAGCAACACAAAATATATTATATATTCGTTTATGTTGTAAATTTAAAATTTGGATCATGATACCTAACTTATGTTAGTCACAACCTATTTTGTATAATTTCATGTTTTCATGTTGTAATTATTAGAACTTGTCCACTTTTGCACTCTCTATTTAGACATCTCAACATAATTTCATGTTGTAACACAATATTTTTATATTGTTACATCATGTTTTCATATCGTGACATGATGTTTCTATATCATGACCTTATTTTTCTATGCTGTGATATTATATTTCTATGTTGTGATATTATATTTCTATGTTGTAATATCCTATTTTAATGTCGTGACATTGTATTTTATAGTCATGATTTTGAATTTAGTTATGATATTAAATTATTCTTTTCCATGAATTTCTTCTTCTTAGAAATAAATGACTCGTTGCCTGGAGATATGAAAGTGCTTGTCAACAGCTTGTACAAGGTTCTATATTTTATTCTTAGAATAATTATCATTGCTCATCAAGTTAACTTATAAGATTTGTAATCACAACTAAATTGAACATTGACATTAATCATCACACTCATAGAAATCAAATTTCCACTTAAGTATATATACACATGACCCTCGAATGAATTTGAAATTTTTATCATACATTTTTATATTTATCTTCCAATGTTTAATTATATTTATCATTGAATCGTATGTCATGATGCATTGTCGAAATGATCTATTTTTTGATGGATTAATTGGGTCAGTGTGCCATGTCGGGCATGACATGACTTGATTAATGCTAATTTGGCATGACATGGCCGGTCTGAGTCTAGGCAGAATTGGGCTCGGTCATGTAGGGCCATGTCAGATTGTATTGGGCCGTGTCAGATTGTGCCGGGCCATGTCGGGTCATGCTCGGAGGCTGCCAGCCTAGTTGATTGGTCATTGGTTTATGATTTTAAATATTTATTTTTAAAATTTAAAAGTTTAAGTTATTTATTATGAGTTATGACATAATGTTACTTAAATCATAATAAAATAAAATCATAAATAAAAATTCAAATAAAAAAAATCAATCATCCAATTTTATCAAAAATAAAATAATACAACATAATAATTATCAATTATAATCAAAATCAATACCAATACTAATTGGTGTTAGTATGCAAATGATTATTATCACATAAGCATTTGATGATATCATTAGCGGTGGACTTAACATATTCAAAGTCTCACAAATTATTATTTACTATCAACTTCTTCGCTCTTGTTTCAACTCAATCCTGGATGCCCAATATTAATTTTTTTTAATCTTTAATGTTTGTTAGTGCCTCAAAAATATCTGGTCACTGTCTTTATCTCTTATTCAAAATAATATTGATTCTAATAGAAAAAATAAAATTTGATGTTATACTTGATATTGGAGGAGTCAATGAATTCCTTGTTATCTTAGATAGTATGAAATATGTGAATTTATATAATTTTTATCATTGTAAAATATCAAAGTTATTATTATTATTATTATAATATAATAGGATTAAATAGTAATCAGTATCTAACTACCGAGATAGTTTACTCCTGTTCAATGGTTCATCCTATTATTTTTTCTCGCTAATTGAATGAAAAAGTCATTATTTCTGAATATGATAGTTATGTTTGTACTCAGAGCTTGACTACAATTACTACCAAACATAGTATCATAATATATAAATAATTTAGTTAATTTTTTATGAATGTATTTTTTAAGTTGGTGTTTTTGATTTATACATGTGAATATATATTTTAAAATATTTTTTATCTCTTTCATCTTAATCTTATGATCAATGCAGACAGTTAGATAATAAAGAAATAAAATGATAGATCATTATTTTTAGTAGTTTTTATCTCAATAGTCATGTTACTAAATATAGAGTTATTTCTAAATTTTCTAAACATGTTATTAATGTTGCATATACACTTGAGCTATGTTTTAAAAATTATATTTTTAATGCCTTGACGTGTACCTCAAGGTGAGACATTCATAAAATGCCTCAAGGCATTAAAAAAAGTATCTAGCTCGATGGAGCTCCATGCAAGCTCCGTTGAGCTCGATGAACTCCACCATGGAGCACGAGAGAGGGGCGATGGCAAGGGGAGAGGGGTGAAGGAGAGGGGCAAGGGAGAGGGGCAAGGGCAAGGGCAAGAGCAAAGGCAAATTAATAAATTTTTAAATTTATTAAAATTTGATAATAGTTTTAATTAATATATAATATTAAATTAATAAATAGTATTAAATTAAAAATAAAACAAAATGAGAGAATTTAATAAATTTAAATTTTAAGTTTATTAAAATTTAAAATAGTATTTTAATTTGATAATTTGATAAAATTATCAAATTAATAAATAGTATAAATTATAAAATATTCCATATTATTTATTAATTTATTTTTTTATTTAACTTATTTAATTTTATATATTTTAAAATATTAATTAATTATATATTGTGATACTCAAAAAACTTATGTCTCACCTCGAGACTTATGCTTTGCCTCACAAATTCAAAAATATATTGCCTTATGTTTTTATTTTTTAAAATTTTGCCCTTGAGTGCAATGCAAGTGGTGGGGTGAGATTATAAACAGATGAACACATTTTGTTGTATCTTAAAAAATTTTCAGAACTTTCTTAAATAAAATTCTTATATCATAGTTTCTGTCATTAATAATAAATTTCTTATTTTTATTATTGATATAGTCGGATATCACTTGTTCATATCCAATATATGACTTCAATATTAGGTAGATATAATTCAAATGATATCTTATATTTATTTGAAATTTTTTTTAGATTTGTAGACAAATAGAAACTACTTAATTCTTATTGACTGCTAGGTATTTGTTGATATTTTAGTGAGTTTTGTATTTTTTCTAATGCAGAGAAAATAATATTTATTTTTGTATGTACTATTAGGTTGACAATGTAACACATGTATCTAACATAAATTTTTTTTTTCTAATTGCTTATTTCTAATAGTCATAATAAACATATTAATGACTATTTTATTGTTATATGCATTATTAAATATGATACTAAATATTTTATTTTGAATATTATAATATCTAAAAATTCTTATCATATATTTATATATGGCAGGATAATCATGAGGATGAAAAATTTCTGAAAATTCTAAAATTTTTTAATTAAGTGTTTATTTAGAATTTTCATAGTAGGCTGTGAATTATGCAAAAAATATATTGTCATGATTAGTCTAGAAATTAGACATTACATACACCACGTTATTAAATTGTTTAAATTTATTAGTTATTATTTTTTTAACTTATAATATTTTAGTATGTAATTTTAATATGTAAATCAAAGAATTTTATGATATGTTGGTTAAAAATAAGTTTATATGATATTGACTATCCCAGGATTTTTTAAAAATTTAATTAGAAAATTAATCATAGTGATCAGTTTGGTCATGCATTCCCTCTCTAACTCATTATCTTTTTAGGTATTTAGACTCACATACATTTCTACATGTATATAATTTTTATAATACTTACATTGTACTGATTTTTCATTGATATTCATAGTATTTTTATTTTATATTATGTTAAAGTGAATTTAAATTATAAATATTTTTTTATTTTTTTAGATATTTAAGTTTGAGTCGAGGCTATGGAGAAAATATAGTTTTAGTTTTGAACTTTTTTTATGGTTATAATTATTAATATTATCTGTGTTAATATTAATTTCATTATCATTAAATTTATTATTAATTATTTTTATTTTTTTAGTTTATATTCTAAGCTAACAATAATAATTAAATTATATTAAAAAAAATTAAATAAAAAATAATGCTCAGTTTATTAAGAGGAGAGAAAGAGACAAAAATTTCTATTCCTCACCTGGTAGGTTAGGTAATGAAATTGAAATACAAATAACAATATCAAATCTTTATTTCAATACTTTTTTAAGTTTTAAAAAATAATATCAATATAAAACTAAAAACTATAGCATTAGAGAAATAGAGAGAGAGAACCAAGAGTAGAGAATTGAGTTTAAAGAATAAAAAACTCAAATCGCTAAAATGATTTATATAGATTTTTTTAATTAAAAAATTATATTTTTTTCTATTTTTTTTCAAATAAATTTTGTAGAAACTTGACAGTCATTGGATTTTTTGTCCTAGCCATTGGAGAATAATCCAGCGGCCTGGATCTTGTTATATATTTTTATTTTTTTATTGGTTAGCTGTTACGAAGCCTGAGCTTTGAAGTTGAAGCTTCTGGACCTCGACAGTCTTTTAGACTGTTGGGGTTAGGGCTTGGATTGGGGGGGGGGGGGGGGTTGCATCTGTGTGTGCCTGAGTTGTATCACGCGGACGTGCTTGGCCAACCACGTGGTCAGCTAATTAAAAAAACCAGCCATGTATACCAGGCAGGGCGGGGTGAGAGGCGTGGGTGGGGTTTTTTTTAATATATATTTTTTAAATTGACCGGGCAGGGTGGGCACAGTCCAATTGGATTGTGCCTGCTTTCTAGTCTGAGGTCCTAGGCCACGATACCCATGTTGGTCCACCATGCCAATAGGCTAGGTACTTGGGTCGTGCTTAGCCCAGCACGTGGCATGACACCCCCTGACCCAACATGAGACATGCCTTGGGCTGGCATGACCCATGTCGGGCATGGTTTTAGATCATGCCATGCTAGGCACAACTCAGTCATGCTGTGCCTCATGCTGTGCTCGGGCTT
Organism: Sapria himalayana; assembly: GCA_029783825.1. NCBI lineage: Eukaryota > Viridiplantae > Streptophyta > Magnoliopsida > Malpighiales > Rafflesiaceae > Sapria > Sapria himalayana. The sequence goes on along the minus strand of JAREIK010003023.1, from coordinate 1,289,896 downwards.
TTCTACCCACTTTCCACCTCTATACTCGTGTCAATGAACAAAGTGTTTTAATTAACATGAGTGACACATATTTTTGCAAAGTGTAGGTCTCTAGTGGATGACTCATTGACCTTCAAACTAGATTTCACTTGAGTTTGCTTGTTTTCATTTATTCGGTAGTTTCTCTTGAAATGCCAAAGTTCACCTAATTCAAATACTTTAATATTAGTCAATACACACTCTTGGATCTTTATCTTATCTTTGATTTTTTTTCCAGTGATTTTGAATTTTTTTCATACTTTACTTTATCATTTTCTCAGATAGTAATGCTAAAACTATTGTTTCATAGGATAAATTTATTATATCATTGTCAATGGTGATAAAGTTATCCTATGAATTTGATAGTGATTAGAGAGGATCTTAACTTTGATATCATCACTAATCTCATAGAAAATAAATAATAACTAGTTGATTGGTATGTGAAACTAATAAGTGTGAAGTAAAAGTATCAATCTCTTTCATGTTTAACTTATACATTTTTTTCCTTAGAAATAACTTGTTGGCAGTGACTTGTTTTGATATAACATATCAATTTTTTTTGTAGATTCTTTGTTGTTTTTTTATTAGAAATATATATTAAGATTTCATCTGTCAACTGTAATTTGATCAAAATTTGTGTTTTCTGATCCAACTCGTTCTATTTGATAATTTTGGTAGATATCTCTTTTCTGATTTTTGATTGCTTATTGTTGGTTTTCGATCTCATTTTGTAGATATATAATCTTTATTAATAAGTATATCTTTTATCTTTAATTTTTAAAGTTTGAATTCTTTCTTTAGAAACTTATCGATCTCAACTAGAGAAGTCAATTGGGTTGTGATGAGCTAGCATGACTTAAATTTTGGTGGCTCAGTTGAGCTACCTTGTCGTGTCGGACATGACATTAATTGAGTACTCGGGTTGTGCAGTGCTGGCATGGCAACTTGCCAGCACTGCACAACTTGATAAAATTTTTTTGTGATTTTCATGGTGAAATGGTCTTGCATATTTTTTTTGTGTTCAACTTTTCTTGTAATGGGATGACTATACTTAGTATTGGATCATTGGGGATAACTCAATAAAAATAAAGAATGAGCACGTATTCATTGTATTTATTTGAGTGTAGAGTTGGTTTGTGGACCAAATATACATGATACATATGTTATATGAGCCACTTTAGATTGAGTTAGATGAGTGGATAGTGAGTGATGCATAGTTATTATTATATTGTTGGAAGCCGATTGATTCAATAATATTTAAAATATTTGGTTCTTATGACACATGCAAGTAAATTTGATATTTGGCTTTGTTGATATATTTGTTGAGGACATCTTAGGGTCTAGAGGATGTTCAATAGACTAATAGGCCTTTAATATGTATAAATACTAGTCTTAATATTCTTACTCAAAAGGAGTATTCAAAACTTATTCCCCTGAGTACTATTAGTTATTTGTATCACCTTATTTTTTGTATCACTAGTCTTGCTGGAATATTCAATAAATACTAGTCTTAATAAATATTTTAATGTGTATCACCTTATCACTAGTCTTAATAAATACTAGTCTTAATATTCAATAAGTACTAGTCTTGCTGGAATATTCTTATGTTTTTGATTATTTTTTGTATCACCTTATTTTGGATTCTTTGATTATAAATATAGAAGCTAGCACACGTCACATGTGATTGTAGAGTCTTTATTTTCTTTGTAGAGTTTAGAATTTTTGATATTGTCGTAACTAATGTCACATTTGTATGGGCCATTATGTAACATAATGTCATCATTGAGTTTTTTTTTTTAAATACATGTTAAATATGTATCATTTATTTATCAAAAAATTTTTTTTGTTTGTTGTTTTATTAAGTAATAATGTTGATATTTTTTTCTATCTTTATATAATATCAACCGACTAAATGCATCATATATGACTTGTATGAAAATTGAGTGATGTAGATTGTATCTAATTTTCTCCAATGACAAGTGCTGCTTTAGTTTCTTATCTTTTATTTATTTACTGGTGATACACTCTCAGCTAAGACTTATATCATTTGATAAGTTATAAATTTTGGAGCTAATATCAAAGAAGATATTTTTTTTGATTGTGAGACATGACAATTAGATAAGCATATTGAAGCTTATTATTCAAAATATCAAGAGAGTATTCGGAGAGATCATTTTATCTGATTTACTCAAATATTTTGGGACTTTGTAGGACTATCACATTTGATGACTTAGATATTTCTTTATTTATGTTAATGATTATACTTGATGCACATGACTATCAATATTTAAATAATAATTTTAATTTGTTAACATTTTAATGAAATTTTATGAAATAAGAAAAATATAATTTAATTATGACATTAAAATATTGAGAAATAATAATATTTTATAATATATTTTTTATTATTTTTTTATATTTTTTTATATTTTTTTGAGAAGTATGAAATGATTCATCAGACATCTTGTACTAACACTAATACATAAAATGTGACAATTGAGATGAAAAATTGATATTTGGTTGAGTCGTATAGAATATTTTTACTGCATATGAGTGTGTTTAGATATTTTTGAGAGAAATGGTATTAACTATTAGTTTTCTAATCAATCAAATGCTCTTTTTTGTTCTTTCAAGCTATATTGCATATCATCTTTTATGTCTAAGAGATAAAATTTTTCATTATTAATTTAGGATTTTATACTTTTTTTGTTTAAAATTGCTCACTAGGTAGAAAAGATGATTATGCATGTCATTAAATACATATTTGTTGGGTATTCTATTATTCAAAAAGGATGTATAGGTTATTCATTAGAGATCATGATGTTCATTATGAATACTAATGTGATATTTGTTAATAACAAATCCTTGTAAGTCTAAGGACTCAATCCAAGAGAATAAATCTCAGTCATTATTGTGGTTGAGTTATTCTTGTGTTTGATTATTACTCTTCACATAAGAGTAATCATTGGGCCTATTTCTATGCTTGTATTTGATACTAGTAATACATTTAATTTTGAGGAGAATAACGACACCTCTCCTGTGGCATTACACCAGGGAGAAGAGCCTAGTGCAGGTGTACAACTAGACATGAAGTGTGAGTCTTCCTTTGAGAGGAAAATAAAAGTTGAGAGACTTGGTGGTGTTAATCTAAATGTTAATATTAGGTGAATACATATAGTCTTACCTAGATAAGTTTTTTATCGTATCAATTGATTTAGTATGAAATAATTACTTAGACTTTTAGATTGGATTATGGAAGGAATCAAATATACTCAACATCTGTTTCTTGAGTACTCTTTTACTCTCATTGACTATACATGTTTTAGTTTTTTGTCCTATTTTGAGAATTGTAGGATTTTAGATCTTTATTCTAAGACACATCTAATTGTAATTGAGATTTCATTATGAAATTTTCAAGTAAGATGGTAGTGGATGTATATAGGTGTATTGTGTACATAGTGATGACTAGATTTGTAATTTACATTGCTGCTAATTTATTTTTGCATGAGCAAATGAAATATATTAATGTTAATCATCACTTCATACCAGAAAAGATTTTTGATAGTTTAATAGCCATTACCTAAGTAACTACCAGCAAACATATTGAAAATATTCTCATGATAGTTCTAAAAGGATTAGAAATTATTTTTTTTTCTAAGTTGAATACTTGAGATATTTACACATCAACTTGAGGGGGGTGATATTGAGGTTTGATTTTTTTTTGTTTTTATTATATTTTTTTATTTAAATTATATTTTTTTATTTTCATTTTTTAGTTTCACAAAAATGTGAGTAGCTCTAAATTATATATATAGTTAATGTTATTTCTTTTAAAAATAGTTTTTGATGGAGATAGAAATTATACTTAGTTTATAAAGCTCTTATTTTAGCATGATGTCTAAGATATATTGATATCTCTATAGCTTTACTCTCGATGTTCAAAGAAGCTGCGTCTGATGAGTTTCAAATTCAAGACCTATTGCTCTTGGATTAAAATATTTGTCATCACATCAATGTATGATTTCTAACAGATGCTTGCATTATCTATAATTATAAAAAAATAATTTTTAATAATTAATAAATTTTTTTTTATTTTTTCTCTTCTCTTCTATCTACCTCATATCTTTTTTTCATCTATCTTTTTCATATTTCTCACTCATTTATCTCCCTTCCTAAAATCTAAAAGGGCTGAAATTCTAATTGGCCTTTGCACAAATTTTATATTTATTTTTTTTGAGAATTTTATTCATTAATAAAAATTATTATTATCTATTTAATAGCAAGCAACATGTGTTTGAAAAATTATGGTGCTCTATCATTCTTGTTTTGAGCTTTTGAACTATTAATGAAGGTTGCACTATATGTCCATTATATTTAATGGAATATCCAAGAAAAGAGAGACTATAAAAAATTTTGTTAAATGCATTGAAAGATAAATACACGAGTTGAATTTGGGTAAAATAGGATTGATAATTCAGGCGAAACACAGGAAAAACTTTACCCAATCTATTTAAAATCAGGCCAGGCGATATTATTTTCGTTCAGGCCTGGCCAATGGATAGGGCAAGATTCAAATGTGTAAAAAGTAGGCTATCTGGCTGGCTAAAATGACTTGGTCCATCCTCATCGCTTCAAGTACTATAGTGTGCCTGTAACTCTAGCTGTAATGCACACTCTATGTTGCCATAATAATGCGCTGAACTGTTAGGGTTTTGCCCAAACAGTTTCTGTAGGTGTAAGGCAACAATTACCCTAAAAATATCTAGGTGAGATGACTCAGCTTGATTACTATTAAACTATTTGTGGCGGATTGGGAGTGGTTAGGCTCTGTTATGTTGTGTTGTTTGCATGGGCTGAATTGGTCTGTGATGGGCTGTGTTGGGCAGCCCAAGTTGCAGGGTGGTGAGAAAGTTTGGAGGAGTATTGTATTGAATTGAGAACTAAAATTTATATAAATCTAAATAATATCAGAGATATGCTTGATAATGATGATGAAGCTTAACAATTATTAAAATCGGATTACTCATTTAGTAAGTTGTTTCAAATTAATTAAGTATAATTTTTTTCATAAAGAATCAAAGATGGTGAAGAAAAATTTAGTGCTCTCAAGTTAGGTCTCAATTTTTATTATATATAGTTTCTTGTGTTGTTAAATTTCAATTGATGACATATACTACTTTCTTTGTTTTTATTATTATTTTTATTATCATATTATTTAGTAAGTTATTATGTGTGATTATACATATATTAATATATTGAATTTAATAAGAATTTTAAAGTTAAATATGTTTTAGCACGAATAATACAAAAATAATTGACCACATGAGAAATATTTGTGTTGCATACATATGTTGGAGGTTATTCCTTAGTATGATTATAAGTATTTTCATGTAAAGGTGATAAGTCTTAGGTTTGAGACTTATCAAACATAGTTTTTACACTTGTTGAGGTATTTAATAAGAATTTCTCATAAATTTCGTATTAAAGCAGGAGTCTTGTGCACTGTGTACGATCTCCTATGATCTCTTACATTTAATAAGTCATCTCAATGAAAAAAATTATCATGGATTTGGTTAATAATTTTAGAATGGATTGTATTACTGTGGAAACAGGTTGGACAACATTTACAGTATGTGGAAAGATGCGTCGCCTAGTCAGAGTTAAAAAGGTGCAATTTTACTATTGCCTTAGATTGTGAGCATTAAGTTTCTTAACATAACTTTTTTGGTTAAAGGTGGAGCATACAGGAACTCTTGACCCAATGGCAACTGGTCTGTTGATTCTATGTGTTGGTAATGCTATCAAGCTGGTCAATAGGTATCATTCATTTGTGTCCTTGTTGCTTTGTTGCGACTTATTCATTTGGTATTTATGATACACACATGATATTATGCTACAGATACACATTTGTTGTGACTTGTTCATTTGCTATCAAGCTGGTCTGTTGTGATTTGTTCATTTGGAAATTGAAAAAAATAAATGAACCACTTTAATTTCAAGCTGTCATGACTTGTTCATTTGCTATCAAGCTGGTATTTATGATACACACATGATATTATGCACCACTTTAATTTCAATGTTTTTATTCCTAAGCTGAAAAGGATGTGAATGAATTGAAAAAATAAATGCTCCTTATTTCATTATTAATTTGATGATATGTGTTGACTTTTATTCATTATTATTATTCTTTGTTGCCTTTCATAATTTATTATTTTTGTTTCAATTTATTGTTATCATTCATTTGTAGTTTATTGTTATATATATATATATATTGATATTTTATTATATATATTTTTGTCTATAATAATTTTTTTTTAAATTATAAATGTTAAATGTTTATTTGATTGAAATTGAGTAATATTTGGTTTTGTGTGTTTAAGATAATGTCATAATACGATACCAAGTATTTTTTATCCAAGAGCAGTAGGGCTCGGATTCAAAGCTTATTATATATAACATAATTGATTTTTATGAGTAAGATTATCAAGATATTAACATTATTTTATACAATTAAAAAGAAAAAAAAATGAATGGCTTATTGTAAGGCATATGGATCATTCTTGCCCTGACATAAGGCATAGCTAGCCTTGACTCAGCAGGGCATGAGTTGTGCCTTGGGGCTAACACGATTTTGGTCCAAACATGGTTGTGAACCATGCTGTGTCGGGCCAGGTATGATTATTTTGGGTCTTGTCTCATGTTGTTCCTGGGTAACCTTATCCACTAACTACTTTAGTAGTTGTTAGTTATTATAATGTATTTTAATGCATTATATGTTTTTATAATGAGGGGTAATTAATTTTAACTGTCTTGTATTATTAGATTTATTATGTGACATATACATTAATGTGATAAATATTAGTTAATAGATTATTTCTAATGATTCTCATAAAAATATTTTTAAGCACACTATTATTAAAAATTTTATTAAATATTATGTTAATATTATATTTTATATCTCATAATATCTAAAGATCTTTGATAGATGCTCGTATATTATAAGGTTAGATTGAGGATGAAAGATTTTATGAAATCTTAATATTTTTTTTTTTAGTTTTCAGTTAGTTATAACAAAGAGAGCATTGTTGTATGTGAATGCTTTGTTATCATGACTAGCCTAATTGTTGGATGTCAATGAGATTGCTCAATTTTGTTATATATGCTCGTTAATTATTAATTATTTTCTTATATTATAATTTTTTATTATATCATTCATTTTGATTATTGTAGAGATCTTAATATAGACATGCTTGAAATATTTATATATTAAATGGATTAGACTAGAATCTTCTGAAAATATAAGTAGAATATCTATGCTAGAAATGAACATAGCCTAGTATTTATATTGTGCATCAACACGTGGGTTGTTTTGCTCAGCCTAGTATGGCATGGGCGTTCCAAGGGATGATTTGTGCACATGGCATGCACTACTCCTGCCCATAATCTGCCGTGCTGTGGTTTGAGCTTGGGCTGCCTGCCACATTAGATATCATTACTCTTAGGATTCTTGGTGATAGATTTAGGTATCAATATCTATATCACATATGATCATATATTTTGTACTTATTTTATCGAGTTTAAAGTCTCTAATATTATTATGGATAATAACATTGTTGTATGGGTCAATAATGTAACAATATCAATGTTAATTTTTTTTGATACACATTTTCGTTATAATTACGTTTAATCATAATTAGTTTTAATTAATTTTTTTAAGAAGAAATTGGGTTGTGAATTTTTTTTAATGATATTTTTCTGTAGGGTTGGTGGACAAGGTGAGTCACTTTCCTAGGTATTGAGCGAGTTAAAATGTACTTATTTTCATAACCCACTTGAGCCCCTATAGGTATTCTGTGCCATTGATCCATTTAGCTGAAACATTTATTATAGAATAAGCTAAAGATTATGGAGTCTAATATTAAAGAGATTATTTTAATTAATTGTGAAATGTGTCAATTAATAAAATATTATAAAGTTTTTTATCTGACATGTTAGAATGATGCTATTAAAGATTGGTTCCATTTGATTAATTCAAATATTTGGGAATAATATAGAATGATTGCATATGATGATTTGAGTTTTATTATTTTTATTGATAATTATACTAAATATTCATGAACGCATGTTTTCATATAAGCATATATCCCATGCTTATATAAATGAGTACAAATATAATTTGATTGTGATATTAACATGTTGAGAAATAAAAATATATTGTAATTAGAGGTGTCAAACGGGTTGGGCCGGCTAGTTTTTTAGAGCATGACCGTGCTTTCGTTTAGGGCCAGGTATGGCACGGTTTATCAAAGCCAGGCTTGGTCGGGCCAAACCTGGTCGTACTGGCCAAACCAGGCAAGTACGGGCCTGGTTTAAATTATTTTTTTTAAATTTTTAAAGTTTTATATATTAGTTTAAATAAAATATATATTATATTATATATAAATGATGTATAATATATTAAATTTATAAAATGAAAATTGTTAAATATCTAATAAATTACAAAGTTAAAATTTTTTTATTAAAAATATAATATAAATAAATTATAAAGTTTAATATTTAAATTGGTAAATTGACAATTATTAAAAATTTATAACTTGAAAATATTAATAGAGTTTAAATTTTTTTTATAATTTAAAATAAATTTAGATTATAATTTATTAGAATTAAAATATTAAATTATAGAGTTTTAATTTTTAAATGAAAATTTTAAACAAAAAAATAAATTAAACAAAAAATTTCTTTAAAAAAAATTACAAAGTCAAAAAAACAAAAGCAAACCAAATGAAAAATGATCAATCAGCCAATAGATACCGAACCAAACGAATACAAGTTTCAAGTTTCAACGTAACGTAAAAATAAAACGTATTATCAATAAAAAATGAAACATCGAAATCAAAAAGCAGTGGATCATCATCAATCGTCAATCGGTATATTATGAGTATCATCAACCACAATATCAAGATCACTATTATATGGATCATCATCATCAACAATTAACTCTTCCACTTTCGCAGTGGATGTGGATGCAGTCTCTGTCCCAGCTTCAGCACGATTATGAATGCTAAATCTTGAATCCTTCCAATCCTTCAAACAGGCTAAGACTTCAACAATATCTGGACGTAATCTCGATCTCCTATTCGATATCATGTTAACTACAATAGAAAAAGCAGACTCTGATGCTATGCTTGACACCGGAAGAGTCAGTAGATCCCGTGCCATCTTAGATAGCACGGGAAAAATGGACTCATATGATTTTTACCACTGTAATATATCAAAATTCTTAATATCAGAATATGATAGGATTGAGCAGTAATCAGTATCTAAGTACCGAGAAAGCTCGCTCCTATGTGATGGTCCATCCCAACGTTTCCCGCTCGCTAGCTGAATGGAAAAATCATCTCTGAACAGGGTATCTATATCCGTAATCACAGTCTCACTACTACCACTATCATCATCATACCTAGTATCGTAGCATGTGAACATGTCAGTCAACTTCTCGTATATGAACCCTTCAAGTGGGTCTTCCAGGTTCATGCACGAGAAAATATAAGTCAGGGTATTTTCTATCCTTTCCACCTTAACCCTAGGGTCAATGCATGTAGCGAGGCAATAAAGAGATGGAATGGTGGACCAGTACTTTAAGTTCTTGGTTTCCATCTCTGTAACCACATGGCTAAGTGTCAGATAAGCTCGATACTTCATAAATATACTACTAATGTTGCATATGCACCTGAGTGCAATGCAAGTCGTGAGAGTATAAACCGACGAACACATGTTCATCGTGCCATAAAAAATCTTTAGGAATTTCAGCCCAGTAATTGTCGTCAATAATAAGTTCGTCACTCTTACTATTGACGTAGTCGGATATCACATGTTCGTATCCAACACGTGACTCCAATATCAGGTACGTGTAATTTCAAGGGTGTCTCACATCTGATTGAAATTTTGTCTTTTTAAGATTCGCAGACAAATAGAGACTATCAAACTCTTGTTGTCTGCGATGAGTACGAATATATTTTAGTATATTACGTATATTATCCAACGTGGGGGAACACACCTTCATATCCGCTTGAACAATCATGTTAATTACGTGACACATGCATCTGACATGAAAGATCTTTCCTAATGGTGCGTTTCTAATATTCCTAACAAACATGTTAATTGCTATTCCATTATTAGATGCGTTATCGAATGTGATACTAAAAATTTTATTTTTAATTTTATATTTCCTAAAAATTTTCATCATACTCTCAAAAATGACCGGGCCATTATGAGGATGAAGAATCTTAGAGAATCTTAAAATTTTATTATTTATAGTCCAATTAGAATTTATATAGTGGCTGGTTAGACATGCTTAAGATGATTTATCGTGACTTGTCCAGATATTGGACGTCACGTACATCACTCCACTATATGTCATAAATTCATTAATTATTTTTTGTTTTTCTAACATATACATTTTTAGTATGTTATTCTTATATGTGGACTTAGGAATCCTACGATAAGTAGGCTGAAAATATGTCTGCATTATGCGCACTATCCTTGGATCTTCTGAAAATCTGATCGGAAGACCCATCAATGTGATAAGTCTGGCAATGTCGTCCCTATCTAACCCGCTGAAGTATATGAAGAGAATAAACTTTGAGACTGAACTCGATCCAGTCTCAAAAAATACAATGTTAAGTTGGGTTTGCCAAGGATCTAATGGGCCATATTTTTTGATGTATAATTTGGCATGTATCTTAAGGTACCTAGTCCCAAATAAACTTTTACAAGTTAAATTTCTCATACAATATTTGCTTCGTGCCATTTCTTCTTCCTCATCCCTAACATTATTTTATTTTATTATATTAAAATAATTCCAAATTATAGAAGTCCTCATATTTTTTTATTTTTTAGATGTTTAGGTTGAGACGACTGGAAAAATCAAAGTTTCAGCAGCCTCAGACTTCTGTGTAATATTTTCATTTTCTAAATTTAAATATGTTTCATTAATATATGTTATTTTTTAGGATTTTTGTTAAACAGTATACTTATGTAGAGACTAGATGATAGATTTTAGATTTAACTATTTTAGGACTAGAGAGAAAGAGAGACTAGAGAGAAACTAAGAGAGAGAAAGTAAAAAAAAATTAAATTAAATTACCCGGTAAAGTAGTGAGGTAGATCACGTGCATGGTGCACCACAGTCTATCTCAAAATTCTAAACCCGAGTTGTGATTCCCGAAAACTTGAGTCAAATGACGAAATCCCGAGTCTCGAGAGAGAGGAGCAAGACTTTTGAGAGAATAAAAATGTGAGATTTTAGAAAATAAATATTTATGAAAAACATAAATATTATAGAGAGGTGGGAATGATTTTATAGATTAAAGAAAATTTTTCTAAAAAAAATAATTTTTTTGTTTTTTTTAATTTTTTTTTAATATTATGGGGCATAATCATGAGGGCTGTCGGATTCTGCCTCCTAGCTGTTGGAGGCGAGATCCAACGGCTATATTTTAAATTTTTTTTTTGCCCATTAGGGGGGGGGGGGGGGGGAATCGGGTCTGGTCAGGCGGGACTGCAGGTCGGGTCCAATCAGACCCGACCCGCGGTCTTTTGGTGCGGGAAGCTATGCCCGAGTCACTGGGGGATGAGGGTGAGCTATGACTCGTGAGGGTGCGGGAAGCCGGGAGTCCAGGACTGTGGGTGCTGGTTCGAGTTTGCGTGTGACCCCGACCCTTGCTGACGAGCCATGCCACGTGCCACCGAACCGGGTCGGGCACGGCACGAGGCCCGATTGGCCTCTGTCCGGCACGACACGAATTGTGCCTTATCCGGGCTCGGGAAAATGCCAGGCCGGCTAGGCCCGGCCCGGATGATACTTCTATTTGTAATACACTTATTATCAATTTTGTTATTTATTTAAGTAATATGATTTGATGCATCATATATTTTATGCTTAGACTCATGCTTATAATAAGATAATTAAAAGTTAGAATAGATATTTGATTGAGATGGTTAAAATATTTTTTCTACAAAGAAGAATTACTATATATTTTTGGGAAGAAGTTATAGTAACTAATTTTTTAATCAATCAAATATTATCTTTTATATTTTGAAGAGAGATTTTTTCATATTTTATCTAAGTTTTTTAATTATACTTGTGTTTAGAATCTCCATATGAGAAAATAGAAGATGAGTATTTGTGCTATCAAGTATATTTTTTTGGAGGTACTAGAGTACATGCGCTACTCACAAGAGATCATGAGAATCATTACGAGTGCATATGTGATATTATTTGAGTAAGTTATTTTTTAATAACTCATCTAAGTAAATATGCTTTTGGATATCATGATTGTCATTTTTTTGTTCAATTGTTACTTCTTGTAAAGTGACAATCGATCCGATTAATACCCTTGATACTACAAACATAATTGATTTTGAGAGTAGTGGGACATCCCCTAGAGATATGAACTAGAAGAGAGATATTAGTTTGAAAAAAGAGTTATAAAAATCTTGGATGACACTATGACGAGAATGTAGGCATGCGAGATGGAGAGTGATGAAGCTTCTGTCACCCTCTACCAGTCAATTTCCAATGATGACATTGAATTATAAAAAAGAGTGACATGCCTTTTGCAGCTTTTCACAAATACATGATACATATACCTGGTTGTTTAGGTCGTGCCGAATCATGTTGGGTCATGTCAGATCATGCCAACCTTTTTCGTGGCCGAGCACAATGCACGACTTAAACCAATGCTAGCCTAGATTAGTCTAGGTTAGCCTTAGTTTATTTTAGGCTAGCTTGGATCACATCTATGCAAGCATGACTCATAAATCTTCCAACAATTAATCTTCCATTATTTTGGAATATTATTTTGGGAGTCTAAATATGTGTTTAATACTTTAAGTAACAAATATTTTATAGAACAAATCATCTTTAAGAAAGTAATTGATTATTTCAAGATTATCTTCTTGAAATTATGTCCGACCGTATTTTTTGAGTTGGTAATTTTCAACTAATAATCTCTTGTAATTATAATGACACATGTATATAATTATAAAAATTATTTTGTCATCAATATTTCTTTTAAAAAATAAAGAAAAGTCTATAAAAAACTCATATAATCAACACAAAATGATTTTCAACCTACAAAAGTATTTTTTGTAGGTTCTTGGTGCTTGTCTTAGGTCATACAATAATTTTTATAATCTATAAATTATATTTAATCATGATTCTTGAAACTCGGGTGACTATTTTATATGCACTTACTCTATGGGCCTACTCGCACATAAGGCAGACATGATTCCTACCCGTGCTATGTTATTCTTGTTATGTCTTTATAGGTTGGGTTTCAAGCTGGGCTTGGGCTGACTGTCCTATTTTGGTGCATAGTTTCATGAATAAATAATCTAAAAGGATATACACTAGAACATAATAGAAGTAGATATTTGATTGATAAGGAAGATTGTGGTTAAAACCATATTTCCTTAAAAATATTTTGAAATATTTTTTCTTAGTAGAAGTGTTTTATCTATCTCATTCAGATATTTATTATCTCCTTCATCAATCTCTTCTATGGGGTTGTGTGTAGAGGTGTTAAATGGGCTATTTGTCATGGGTATTGCTGTGCCGGCACGGTTCTAAAAAGAGACAGCTTGACATGACCCATTGGCATGCCTTTTGTTTGGGTCTTGCCAAGTCATGCCAAGCTAGATCATGCCTGATCAGGCTAACTTGGAATCGTTCTATGCTAGCCTGGGTTTGTTCCAGGCTAGTTTGGGCTCGTTTCAGGCTAGCTTGGGTTTGTTCCATGCTAGTCTAGGTTCAGTCTAGGCTAATTGGGCTGAATTTGACTTGCATTGGCCATTGTGCTGGATTGTGCTATGTCGTGCTTTTTTTGCTAGAATGAGATTTTACTATCAAATAAATTATACAATACACGTACTAATATTATCTTAAATAAAATCTTCTTCAGAGTCTCATGATCTGGGACATAAATTATAGTTTAGGTAAAGAAAAAATCAAAGTTGAATTATGAAAATATAATTCACAGAAAATAAACTAATAAAATAATTGAAAATAAGCATAATTTGAGGAATAGATAAAAATTCAAATTTGATATTATCATATTCAATATATTTTGAATATTTGTTATTGATTATAATAATATTTTTAGAATTATAAAATAATAAAATGAATAAGATACTATTATCAATAACATGAGCATTAGCTTTTGTGTTGATAATCATGAAGTTTGAAGTGAGAATGCGACTAAAATAATGAATGATACATGAAAGTAGGAAATAATCCGTTGTCTTATAAATGAATCTTGTATACTACTCTCTAGTATATATATGTATCATAGTAGATGAATTTTTTGAGGATCTTTGAATGATTTTAGTGTTCAATATATTTTCAATATTGTGTGAAGTTTTAGACTCTCTCTTTGGAAATAAAATCAAACAGTTAGATTTGATATGTCATATTTTTCTGTAATGTGTACATTGAACTAAGACTTTCTTATTTCTATTTTTATTGTGCTAATCTTTCAATACTCAATACATAGTTTAAGATCAAACTGCACCAAATTAAGGTTAAATTCGAACCCTAATTTTATCAAAAAAGTTAACTTACTTATTTCAATTTAAGGATTTTAATATCAAGAAATTGAAATCCTAATTATTATTTTTTTGAACTTCTCTTGAAATGGTAAATATCCAAATATGTCTTCTGCCACTATACTTTATTGTCATCAGACTTTTGGCAACATTGCGTCGATGCCTACACCCATATGAATGACTTTTTTTCACCCATTGGGTGTGCGACACTGGCGGTTGGTGCACAGTAGTGTGCCTCCTCCTAAGGTTGCTTCTGATTCACACACATTCTCATGATTTGATTTTTCGTATGATTGGCTTTAATATTTTGTTACAAATTTACGACAAAATAAAATGTAATTTCTTATTGATGTCAATGTACAAATCTTATATAATGGGTAAATATGATTATGATAGTTTGCAAGTCATTTGCTTTATTTAAAGTGTCAAAAAGAAAATAAAATAAAAAATAAATCAAATTCTTCGATGAAAAAAATTACAAAATTGAATGGTATGAAAAAGATAAATTAAAATGATTGATTCCAATTAATTTGAGAGTAAGCATTAGTTTTTTTAATGTATATGCATTGAGAAGTATTTTTAGCATTTACTAGTTTGGATTGAATTTTATCATTGGTCTTTAAGTAAATTTTATTGCCTCTCACACATCAGCATGTAAATGCCCTCATGTCTAAAATCTAAGTGTTGGATTGGAGTTACTATAACAACATTTTTATAAAATATTTTTTATATATTATCTTGAGAAATAAGCCACGAGTAAAAATAATAAATAAACATTATTCGATAATAAATATGAACAAGCTACGTCCTTATATAAATAAGAAAAAAAATTTTGATTGACTGACTTATTGTAAAAATATAAGTTATAAAACATAGGTTATAACCTATGTTTTTTTAATGAGACATCTTCAAAACATTTGTTAAGATATTGATTAGCTGATTTGTTGTAAAAAATATAGGTTATAAAAACATGTATAAATAATTCATATTATTTTACTCGGTTCACTCATTAAAAATAAAAATAAAATAAGACATCTTCAAGCTAAGTTCTTAAATAAGGAGCCAGTCAAATTGATGCATCAACATCTTACATGTTGGATGCTCTCATCTAGAATATAAAAATAAAAATAAAATAAAATAATAAATAGTAAACCATAAATCTTTTATTTAAGCTAGTGTGTAGAGGTTTAGAATATCAAACATAGAGAAAAGATAGATAAATTGGAGTCTAATTAAGATATTGGTGAAGATGCATATTGTTTGTTTTGTTATCTGGATATAAATTATAGTAATGATCTTATACAATGTCTTTATGTTTTTAATTAATAATATATCTCTATATGTTTCATCTACTTGTGATATTAGATTGGATGCTATATGATTTGTTGTCTGACTAATAGAATAAAAAGTAATGCGAGAAGAAATTGAATGCTCATTATCCATTTTTGCAATTAATAATTATTATCTCTTTCAATTCTATCTTTCATATGTTCTCAAAAAATAATAGTCTCTTATTTTTTTAGGAGCATGAAATATAGGAACAAGACATGAGAATTGTAATATTTGAAGCTGATGAAAGACTTATTGTTTCTCCATTTGAGAGTAATCCCTAATAACCTCTTTCAGCAGGGGTTACTATATGAAAACTATGTGGAGATTATTAGATGGATATATGGCTTATATCTCTTGATTATTTGTTGTGCTCTTAGTATTTTTTTTGAAATAATTCTCAATAATTATCTTTGGTATGATTTATATTTTTATAATGTATACATTGAACTGGGACTCTTTGGATTCTATTTTTGTTATGACTAGTACCCTCTTTCTTACCCTAGAATTGAAAATGTGGATGTCGATTCTTCATTACACACAATGAGCGTGTGATGATGAATGATGGTAAGGATGTCTTTCTCCTCGTTCCTACAATGTTATAATTGTACTTGCTACCCATAGTACCATGTGTACTGTGATGATATAATGCTCATGTATTTTGCTCTACAATCTTGAGATTTATTGTTTGGTTTTTGATAAGCTTGACTTTTATAGGCAGAATAATTATTTAATAATTAATATTTTCAATGGCATTGCAGAGTTTTTTAATCCTGCATTTTTCATCTAAATCATCTGTTTTTTTTTTTAAAAAAAAAATCCTGACTCATTTGTCTATTTATCCAGATATCAGGATATGGTTAAGGGTTATAGTGGAGTTTTCAGGCTAGGGGAGGCTACGTCAACTTTGGATACAGAGTCGCCAGTGAGAACCCTTTTATTTATAAGCAAATTTTTGATTCTTTGTGCTTAAATGACACTCTTCAACACTGGATGCATATTGATATTTTTTTGTAAAATATTTCTGGATTTTAAATAAAAACTGAAACAATAGGTTTTTGATATAGAAAATTATAAAATTAATTTGTTACAAATTAATACATATTATTTAAGTTTATGTTATGTCAGATATACTACTGTATGACTATTTATTATCGATAAGATATCAATTATCTTTGCACCTTTCTCTATAAGTGTGATACTTGTATTATAATGTAAATATGAAAAATACCAATGCCATGGCGATTGGATTGGTGAGATGAGGAAATACACAACCTTTGAGCTGTGGGTTTGATCATCATTAGCTACCCTCTACTGTTGGGATGGGGCTGCTTGCTTTTTTTCTGGGGTCTGAGTGATGACCCCGCATCCCAATTGGGTTGGGGGTCTCACCTAGTAATAAAAAATGTAAATACAAAAAAATTGAGTTAAGTGAATCATTTCTTTTCGGATGTCACGAAAATTATTCTACTAAATTTTATAAATTTGTTAATTATTGATAATTTTTCTAATTATTAATAATTTATTATGCTATTTTTACTTGTAGACGTATAAATTCTATGATAAGCAACTTGGTATAAACCATGCATAATATTGATTATCCTTGGATTTTTTAAAAATCTAATTAAAAGATCATTGATCATAATTAGTCTGGTCATGTCTTTCCTCTCAAAATCATTGTGGTAAATGAAGATAGTCAATGAAGTTGACTTAGATCTAGCTTGAAGAGTTACATCGCTAAGTTGAGTTTACTTTGGATCTAATGAACCATATTTTTTGGCGTATTGATCAGCATGTCTGTTTAGGTACTAATTCCAATATGCATTCTTACTTGTATATGATTTGAATAGCATAATAAAATATTAGCATATATAATGATTTGAATTTTTTGAATAGGATTCATATGTCATTTAGGCTTGATAAAGATTTCTCTAACTAGAAAACTTATTTTTTTTAGATTCAATATAATTTGAATTTTTTGGTATATATAATAATTCATTGGGTGATTCTATCTACTAACTAATGTTCTAGGCAAAACTACAGGCAAGTGAGAAAAGATAATGGATTCACACTTTTTCTAGGCTCATTTAAAATGAGTCATAATAAAAAAATATAATATTTATTCTTATTAAAATCCTATCAATCTCTTATGAGAAATACTTGAATTTTATTTGGGTATCACAGTATCTAAAAAAGACATATATTTGAAAGTCTTATTTATCAACTTATCTCATCTTGAAGATTGATCGAGAATAAAATAAGTATATTCATAAATTGTGACAAACAAACTAAATAATTTATCTCCAGGATATAAAATTTAAAAGAATATACATTGAAAAGAATAGAAAAGGGCATATAATTGAAGTGATAGATTATAGTTTAAATTATATTTTTTTAAAAAATATTTTTAAATACTTTATCTAGTCATGAGTATTTGAATTATTTTAATAAGTTGTCAATTTTTTTAGTAACCTCATTCTATTGGGATGTGCTACACATAAGAAGTATGATGTATAATCTATTTATTTATACAACAAGTGTTAAATTGGTTATATATATTTATATATTCTAATATATTATTTCATCTATTTTTTAATATATTTTTTAAATTAATTTATTATTATTTTATACAAGATTTGAAAATATATAAAAAATATTATTTAACTCAAAATAAATATAACTATTTCTATCTCCAACTACTATCAATAAATGTGATTAAATATCTAAATATATTTCTAGTCGTATCTCCGTTATATTCTTATACGTCCAAATTTATTTGATTGATTGTCTAGTAAGGGTAAGTTAGGTCCTTACATTCTCAGTGAGATCTTTATACAATATTTGAGAGGTATCTTGATTATTTGAGTCATATCGGAATCCTCACAGAGCTATCTATATATATATATAAAACCATAGAGATGACTTTGTGTCCACCACTAGACACAGAGCTATCTATATATATAAATAAATATAACCACTTGACATGACTCATGTCTCATAGAGATGTGACCACCACTCTTATGCTATCACTCTGTGTGCATCACTTTCAGGCATGCCTCTGATGCCACCATTTGGCATGCCTCTAATGCCACCATCGGATACGCCTTTAATGCCATCAATGGGCACCCCTCTGCTACCACCATTGGGCACTCCTCTGCTGCCATCATCGGGCACGTCTCTGCTGCCACCATCGGGCACGCCTCTGCTGCCATCATCGGGCACGTCTCTGCTGCCACCATCGGGTACGTCTCTGCTACCACCATTGGGCACTCCTCTGCTGCCATCATCGGGCACGTCTCTGCTGCCACCATCGGGCACGCCTCTCCTGCCACCATTGAGCACGCCTCTGCTACCAGCATCGGGCACATCTCTATAACCACTACCACTCATGTCTGCTGCCACCACCATGCTCGCCTCCATTGCCATCACCATGCATGCATGATGCTACCGCCACCATGTGCACCTCTACATCCACCACACACATATTAGAATGAATGTCATACATTTTTGCATGTATTTGATATGTGTGATGAGTTAAAGAATGAATGACAATGCTGAGCTTTAGAATGAATGAGAGGTTGTCTCTATAAGTTATTTTTATATCAAGAAAGTATATTTGTATCACAAGGTCATTCGTGTAAAAATGTGTTAGAAAATATTATTCATGTAGATAATGAATACAATTATCTCGTGGTGAAGATTCCTTTGAACGAATAAAAAATGTCATTAACATGCATGTGTACTCCAAATAATCAATATCTTTGATGGCTACTTCAGATTATATAATATATTTTGTAATTTTTAAATTATATTTGATTGTGCTGCTCGAAATCTAGGTGATTGCTTCATGTATATTTTTTCTCAAGGTAATCATTAAAAAAAAATATTTTTTACGTCTAACTGATATATTCTCCAACTGTGAGATTTTGTAAGAAAAATAAAAATCCATGCAGATGTCATCTTAGCTACTAGAGAATTAAGTGTCCTGGACACAAAATATTTGAATCTATAAATCTTATTTTAAGATGATTTACTTTCTCATCTGGATATGTCTTTAAAGTGAATATTCACATGTGGTCAACATACATCTTTTTTTAAGATTATGGTATTTAGTAT
Source organism: Sapria himalayana (assembly GCA_029783825.1). NCBI lineage: Eukaryota > Viridiplantae > Streptophyta > Magnoliopsida > Malpighiales > Rafflesiaceae > Sapria > Sapria himalayana. The sequence goes on along the minus strand of JAREIK010003023.1, from coordinate 1,269,826 downwards.
TAGCTCCCAAATCTTATTAGAATGAATGTCTCACATCTCTTCCATCATGACGTAGCGCCATTGTTGACTGATAACAAGTGCTTATTAGATTCGAACCAAAACTACTAGTGCTATTGAGCCGTATATATTTCCTCCCCATTGTTATCAGAAACTAAGTGCAAATTTCTTATTAGATTTCAGAAAGTTAGTAAAATTTCATTCCGACTGACAACAAGAAATCATGCGATGCAGGTTATTCAGCGGGAGCCTTGGGAGCACATCAAGGATGCAGACATCAAGAAGATTGCTGCATCTTTCTGTGGAATGATATGGCAAGTCCCGCCTATGTTCTCTGCCATCAAGGTTATAACTCAACATGCAATTTCGTAATGGTGTTATAATGGTGTCTGACTCTTTCTTTGTCAAAAATGGATTCAACTAGAATTGTGCGTGCATGAGAATTGTTCTGAGTGAATTTGCTATTCAGCTTGTTCAAATTCTCAGCTTTTTTTTTTTTGCCAATGCCAGGCTTTCACAATGATCAATGGGTGATCAATCTGAACACGTTTTTTTATTTGCTCCGAATTTGTTCGTTACATTTTTTAGGTCGGAGGGGAAAAGATGTATGATAAGGGGAGAAAAAGTGTGGATGCTGAGCTTTCTCCACGACAAATTTCAATTTTTCGTTTTGATGTGGAGCGAAGCCTAGAGGATAGGTACTTTTTGTCTATTTGGAAGCATTCAATATTAAAGACCATACCCAGTGGACGAGGTTTTCATTTACAATGAGAGATTATTATCTCGATAGTCTTATCTCCAAAAATCAGTGGGACATTGTATGATGAGCCCCATACCTCTCTCTTAAATATAGGTACCACTCATCGCCACTCTAAGGCTCGACATTAGCGCATGTGGTAATACAACTTCTAACAAATAGCAAGCCATGTTTTATATGAATGTCATCATGGATATATATATATATACACCCCCATATTTGGATTTTGGACTCGATCTGAGTGAAATAATTGCAGGCAAAATTTGATTTTCCGGGTGACTTGCTCAAAGGGGGCTTATATTCGATCTTTGTGTGCTGATTTTGGGAAGGCACTAGGCAGGTTTGCACACTTATATGTTAATCTCTCTCTCTATGTCTATATCTCTCTCTCTCTCTCTATGTCTATCTCTCTCTCTCTCTATGTCTATCTCTCTCTCTCTCTATGTCTATCTCTCTCTCTCTCTATGTCTATCTCTCTCTCTCTCTCTATATGTCTATCTATTTCTCTCTCTCTCTCTCTTGTTGTTTGACATGGGCAATAAGCTTGTCGAAAGAGTCCAATATATTTAGTTGGGGCGACTTGAATTCATTCTTGAGTTCTTTTCTTTGAATATAATTTGAAAATTCCTTTCGTATTGCCCAAGAAATTCCACCAAAATATGATTTGATTGTTAAGTGGAATAATATTGAAAAGCTAGTGGTAAAATTTCAGCCATGCAACTTCTATTGAACTTGTGTTTTTTTTTTAAAAAAAAAATTATTGTTTGTTTGATTATGATTAGGGTTTGTGAAATTTAACATTTGTTTGATGATGGCGTTATTGCAGTTGTGCTCATTTGACTGCTCTTTGCAGGGACTCCATGGGTAAGTACATTTTTTTGAATCTATACTTAATCTTAAGTTCGCTAATACTTGAGAGAAAAAAATGGAGTGATCAAAATTCCTTTTTTTCTTATAGATTGAATAATGCATGTAGTTATCATCTCTCACGCCGTCACATGCAGGAGAATATTTGGCCACCGATGCATGGGATTTTTCAGAGCTTCAAGAAGAAATACCCAAAAATTATATGTAGCTTAGCTATTGCACTTTGTTTGGTATTTGGTGGCAGTAAACACCTCTTCCTGAGTGGAGGAATCTCTTGGAATATGCAAGTCAATATAAATATCATTTAGAGTTGTGTTCTGGCTCAAGATTTACCTGCGTTCTCCAAATGGAGATACCATGATGTGTTGTTAGCACAAACCCACCCCAGGCTATCTTTTGGCTTATTTTTGAGCCTTGGGGCCTTGGAGTCTGAGCAGGTATGGCCTCCTTTTCAACAATATGATAGAGCGAATTGAAGCCCTGGGGAGCAAGCGTTGTCAACTGGACTGCCACATTGTCTGTTAGCAACTTTATATCTTGTTTGTGTTATGTGTTCTTGTGATGGAGAGGCAGCAACTCTTAATTTTCTAGTGAAGAGAAGGACCCGTTGAGAGTACTAAAAGAGCATGAAATGGCTATTGTGGAGATCAAGAGAAAATGATGTTTACACCCCCTCTTTGAACAGTTCGTATGTAGAGTTGTATGCCTTGTAGTTTTCATGCAATGATGTAGCAACTTATTCATTTTTGCTAAAGGAAAAAAACATTGCTCTCTAGCATGTGAATAAATGAAACCTAAATTAATTTGGGAAACTTATCATTTCATGGTGTAAAGTGGCATTGTGCTAAGTCACAAAATTATCATCTTTCATTGAAGGAGTTTTTTTTTTCAAAAATTTTTTGTCTCCCTCTCCCTAATATCTTTTTACCAACCTCAGGGTAGATGTATGCGACAAACTTTCACACTGGTTAATCATCTCAGTAGTGATTGGGATCAAACACATTTAATTTTTGAGTTCTTATGAGATCCAGTGCATTAGTGATGATTTAGACACATTAAAGAGTTCTAAATGTATTTCACATCATGTTAATGAAAAAAAAATGTATAATTTTTGGGTTTATTATTGGGATGATTATGCTTTAGTTTTAGGTTGTTGGTTTGATAAATAAATAATGAGGGGCATAAAATGTAAAAAATTGGTGGGACGAGATTTGATATTAGTAAAATCATTTCAAAAGACAAATTCTTCATTGGTAAAATATCCTATTTAATTATTCATTTTTTAATTATATGGGATTAAAATACTATTTTTTTGATAAATCATTACTTTTGGTTCTCCTCTCTCCTCTCTCCTATTAAATAGTTATTTGAACATGTGATTAGTAAAATAAAACTTAAAAATATAAGTATACAAGGCATATGAATTATGTTTTAGCGCTGCCTATGTTATTCGACAATAGATAGGTATAAGTACTTTATACTATGTTGGTGAAGAAATGAGATCCAATGAGTTATGACAAAAATTAGAGTTTGTATGAAAATTATATGTTTAGAAATAAAATCTTAATCATTTGACATCTAGACAATTTGAAAACTAATGTTGTAAATTAAATGTTGCACACATAAAATTTTGAGGAATGGTGCATTAACTAGCAATCACGAGGGTGTACTTGGGGGATGAGTTACATCTGAATTGTTGGGATACTTTATAGTATTCTTGAGCATGACATCTTCTTGAAGTGTAGTATTCAAGTATGTTTTATGAAAAATTATTGGGTGAAGAAATAAGAAAAAATAAAACTCATCTAGTATTTTTATTCATGAGAGATGTGGTAAGAGCACTATTAGGCAAGCACAAAATAATTGAAAGACTCATTCATCCCAATATAAATTGGGAAATAAAAACTCAATTGAGCATTATCAATATAATAAGTTAGTACATATCAAGAAAGATTATTATGCTTGGAAATGACTCCAACAAAAATATTCGAGAGGAGATAGTTCCAGCATAGAAGCAAATATCATCATGGAAGGTGATGTCATGTTAGTTAGCAATTATAATTCTACTAACCTAGTAAATCATGAAGATAATTGACTGATTGATTCATGTGCATCATTTTGCATCACATCTCGTACTGAGTATATTACTTCATATACACAATGATTATGACATAAAAAAGATGAGAAAAAAAAAAAGAAAAAAAAAGATGAGAGATAATGAGCCTTCCTAGATTATAGGTATAAGAGGGATTTGTCTAAAGATATATATCAAACATCAACTTGTGTTGAAAGATATGTGTTACATACAAGACAATCAAATGAAAATGATATCCATAAGCATGTTGGATAATATGGGATATGTGAGTTATTTTATTGGTCACCCAACTGAAATTGGTCAAGGCCTCATTAATCATTTTAAAAGGGTAATAAAAAGAATACATTGTATGTCACTCAAGCAATGGAATCTCAAGACTAGGTAAATATTATTCATCAAATAAATGACAGTAGTCTCTGACATAAAAAACTTTATCATGTGAATGAGATAGGCATCCGGCTACTACAATTCAATATCTTATCTTTTGATCAAGGATCCTCTTTTGATGTTTGTCTGCACTATATGACTACAAAAAGCTACAGAGCAGCTTTCTACTTTTACATCCCTTTTTTGAGATCGAATATTTTTGATCTCAATCATTTTTATGCAAAGCATAACACTCTGTGTGAAGTCCTTTACTTTGTGACATTTATTGATAGTTACTCTAGGATTGCATGGACTTTACATTGAAGGCCAAGGACCAAGTCTTTTAGGCCAAGGACCAAGTCTTTCACACCATAATAAGAGAGTGAGAGAGAGAGACTTGTAGAAAATGATCTCTAAAAGCTCTGATAACAAGATAGAGTGCATCAGTCAATTTGAAAGCTAATATATATCTCATTTTATTGGCCTTGAAGGTTGTCATCCAATATGTCTTAGTTGAATGTTATGACTTAGAGAATGAACTAGATTATTGGGGAGAAGCTATGCGTATAACAATTATTTTAATCATTACGTATGCTTCTGCCTCTCATGATGATGATGTTCCCAAAAACATTTGGATTGTGAAAGATATTTCTTATGATTCCTTGAGAGTATATGGTTGTGAATCTTTGTTTACATTTAAAAAAAAATAGAGATTAAAATAGGATGACACTGCACTTCCTTGTACATTTCTTGGCTATGGACATGAAGAGTTCAAGTAAAGATTGTAGGATCATATAGTCAGGAAGCTTGTTCGGAGCATAGATTTGACTTTTCTAAAAGAATAATTTATCAATGGTCGTCATAGAATTAGTGATGAGTGTGAACCCACAAGGATCTCTATTCATGCATACCTGATGCTTTTTCATTCTATAGATAAAAATAAATAGATCAAAGGGGAGAAAATGAACAATCATGTAATGATACTAAGCTTCATGATTTGTTAGTTGATGAGGTGAAAGATGTTATTAAAATAAGAACTAGACAAGACCTAGTTGATCATCATGTTACATCTTAGCCCGAGCTGAGAAGATTTTTCAATTCTAATAAATTATCTTCTAGATGTTGTGATTATGTATTACTCATAGATGTCTTTGAGTTTGAGTTATTCCAGGAAATCATTACTTTTGAGCATAAAGAGAAATGACTTAGATTAAAGAGGAAGAAATTGAGCCATCATATATTAACCATACTATGATCTAGTAGTCCTAACAAAAGGGAAAGATACTCAAAAATAAATGAATTTTTAAACTAAAACTTAATGATGATGATTCTCAACTAAGATATAAGACTCACTTAGTCATAAAAGTATTTAATCAAAAGATATAAGTTGACTTTGATGAAATAATTTCTCATTTCATGAAAATATCTTCCATTGGAGTTATTATAGGTGTAATGCCAGCACAATCCAACACATTTGATCTAGCTTTGATACCAAATGAAATGTTACCCAGCACATCACCGGATCTAGCTCTGATGGTAAATGTTAAAGTGGCCCAACACACTGAAACTAAATCTGATAGCAAATGTTAAGCGAGCCAACACACTGAAACTAGCTGTGATACCAAATGTTAAGGCAACCCAACACAATGACTCTAGCTCTGATATCGAATATTAAATATGAGGTAATCCAAAATGCAATATTGAAGAAACCCTAACAGCTCTTTTAACATGACATAATTCCCCAATCTCTCTTTGATAATTAATATTGGAAAATTCAAGGCTATAAGGATTACACGACCTTTCGTTACCCTCGTGCAATCCCAAACTAATAGATGCATGATTAGATATTGATTCAATAACTCTCATAGAAGAAGCATAATATGCACATGAGAGAGAGAACATTACCACATACACAAGAGAAAATAAGCGGCAAATACTATTCATTCATTTTTGGTTCATTTTGTTTTGATTCACACTTTCACTCCTCTCACTATTCTTATATTTATCTTCAATGATTAAATAGAAAACAAAAAACATCTTAAAACTTATGACCCAAGTTATGATAACACATTTCTATGTCACAATTTTATTCATGTCACGTCATCACAATGGAATGTGATGTTCATGAGAGATAAGACTTTTGTGTTTATTTGACTATCTCATGAATGAAATGTGAAGATTCTTGAGAGATTTTTTATGAACTAGACAAAGTTAGTCTCATTACTCTTAGGCAAATAATTCTAGTTGAGTACCAAGTATTATCTTAAAATTGGTAAGGAAACAAAAAATATGAGTCATGTTCCTTATACATTAGTTGTTAACAAAAAATATGAGTCATGATATTCTCTATACTAGATCTAACATAGCACATATTATTGGCGTGCCAGTCATTTTATGTTGAACTTAATTAGGTTTTACTAGGAACTAGGTAAATTTATCCCAAGGTACACTTAATGTACATCTCAATTATCTATGTTTAAGTTGGTGAAAGCATATTCTTCTCGGACACATTAATTTTGATATGACATGTGATAATGAATCAAAGAGATCCTCCTCATTTTATTAAATAACCTTAAATGGAGAGTTGTCTCCTAACAATCCAAGGTGCAAAAGTGCAAGTTTTTTTCAGCACTAAAGGTGAGTTTGTTGTGACAACTAAAGCTTATAAAAAAATTGTAATAGAAGAAAGAGTTTTTAGCAAATCTTTGACTATTCAAGTGTGATACATATCTCTAGAATTTTGAATTTTTACTATATGTAAAAACATATTGATATGTGGTATTTTTGAATTTATGATGTTTTAGAAGAAAAGTCATTTGTTTTTAAAAAACTACCCAAATAAAAACATAATTGATATACTCATTAAATCTTTTATCATATTAATTTAATTTTAATTAAAACATTTAATGGTATTTGTCTCTCCACTTAGGATAGAGGCGGAGCTTTGTTGGTTATGTTTGAGTTGAGTAGACTAATTTATTTTGATCTGGTTTGTTTTAACATAAATTATTTGTACATGTTATGTTATTTATTAAATATTGGAAGTCTTATCTTATTATTTAGTTAATACTATTTTTTATGTTGTGTTTTTTTTTCAGATGCTGGTACATGGTGGATGAATATGAATAGAGTGGGAATGTTTCCAATAATTCAAAAAAAAAAAGGGAAAACTATTTTTCCATTTTTTAATAGATTCCGCTAAGAAAGAAAAAAAATAGAAAAATTGTGCTTAGGAGATCCAAAATAAAAATATTTAATTTTTCATCCTTTTTTTTATTTAAAAAAAACATAAATCAAAACATAAATTATTTATATTTTAGGGCCAAAAAATTAGAAATCTGATTTAGTCTCCATGGTTTTCCATTTTAAATAAAAAATTATGGCTGATTTTCAAAATCACCTGCAAACATAGAAATTATTACAATGGTGGGATTTGAACCCAAAACACTAAAGATTAAATTTGTACCTGAAACCATCCAACAACTAACATCAAATCATTTATTAAATAAATAATAATAAATAAATAAATAATATATATATATATGAACACACACACACACACATGAACATATATAAATATATAAACACATATATATTATTATACATGTATAAATAAATAAATATAAATATAAATATAAATAAATAAATAAATGTATGTATGTATGTATGTGCGTGTGTGTATATATACATATATATACATATCTAACTATATTTACATATATAAATATATTTATATATTTAAATGCATTTATGTGTGTGTGTGTGTGTTGTGTGTGTGTATAAGTGATTTTGAAAGCTTTAGGTCTAGGGTTTGAATCCGACAACTGTAGTAATTTCTAATTTTGTAAGTGATTTTGAAAACGGCTTAGAACTATTTTTAAAATTTAAAAATTATGAGGGCAAAATTAGTTTTTTTCCCCCAAAACATAAATATTTGTGTTTTGGGGTATGTTTTTTATAAAGTTAAAAAAAGTGGATCAATACATACATATTTTTTTTTAAGGTCAACTAAACTTAAATTTTCCGAAAAAATAGGAGAGAAATATAATCCTTCCTCATGAGGACATACAACTTAAAAAAAAAGGAGAAACCCTCTCCTCTTCCCAAATGGTGTCCAACTAAAAATAAGAGGAGAAAAGCTTCTCCTCTTATTTTACTCATTCTTCTTTTAGTGTGTTAATGATTTCTTCTTCCAATAGTGTATCTAATGAAAATGAGAAGGATATATTTTCATTCCTCCTTTTGATGTAAACTACAACAATATAGCACTTATAACATATCAAAATCAATATTTTATGTTTTAAAATTTTATGGATATATTAGTTAGTAAAATATTGTTTATGAATATATTTTGATTATGATATATATATATATATATATATAAAATATAGTTTATGGATAGACCTAATTATGGGTAAAGTATCCCCTCTTCTATCTTATCCAAATTACTATCACCATAATGTTTGTGATGTCGATAATTGCTGTGCTCCTTTGATTTTTTCAATACCAATCTTACCTTAGAAATATAATTGCAATTGATGTACAATATTTTTTGTTTTAAATGTATTAGTTTAATTTAAGTTATATTAGTTTATTTTGAGTTTATTTTAAAGCATAAAATCTTTGTTACTAAGTAACTTACTTTGGTAAATAATTGCACCTCAAAGTCAATACCTGAATTTCCCAAAAATATAGAATTTTTGTGGACTATGGTTTGATATTTTTTATTTTCAATAGTGTATGTGTTTTGACAGTAAAAATTGTGCCGATTTTTTTTTTCAATAGAATATCTTTTAATTTCAATAGAATGTCTTTTAATTTCAAAAGAATTTGAGCATATTATGTATGATGTGCATTTAATATTATGACTATAAAAATATCAGAAGAAAATCATGTTGGTTAAACTTTCCATAATTTTTGTAGTATATATATAATTTGTTAGTATGGATGTTTATTTTCATCTCTTGTATTATAGTACTTTGTTACCTAAGAATTATCATCATATTACTTTGATACCTAACAATTATCATCAAATCTCTTTGATACCTAATAATAAGTATTGGATGAGTTAATTAATGTTGGGGGATCAAAATTTTTATATGGTCAAAGATTGAATGTTGGATCTTCAGGATAAAAAAAAATAACTTAGACTTGATACTTAAGCTAGAACCATCTAATTATAATATTTGAAAAACTAAAATATTAGATATTTTAATGGTTAAAGATTTATTTAACCCAATTGTAGGCAAATTGAAACTAGACTTAACTAATGAAAAATATTAGATAAGGGTATATTACATTGTTTGTACGAGAAAAATATTGCAAAATAAATTAAACACTTTTTATCATATTTTCAAGATCATATGGGAATATGTTATGTGACAAAACATAGAGTTATTGTATTAGAAAAATATAAAAAAAAAAAAAAGATTATGTTAATTTGATATTTAGTTAACCTGAAATATTAGGATGTAGCTCATATGACTGCACATATGATATGAGAATATCATATGTGCTTCTAAACCAACTGTCAACTATAAAGATGATATGAGAATATCAATTTAAGCCATCTTTACTCTTTAGCTCACCTCAAAATAGTCAGAAAATATTCATTATATCTTTTAGTGCCTTGGACCTAGATAGCCAAATAGTATTCTACTATAACTACCATTATTGATAGTCATAAATAAGGTTGCGAGATGAAGGGAAAATATATTTCTCTAGCTAATCTCATTTTGAAAGAAAATGAGAGAAGCATGACCTTCATTAGACACACAAAAAAAGATGGAAAGAAGCATCCTTCTAAGGGGAAGTCCAAGGAAAAGTCCATTATGAGATATCCTTGGACCTAGAATGTTGTATAGTATTGTTCATATGTGAAGTTTTAATAGAGACCAATAAAAATTAGTCAAAGGATCACTGGTGATTGAGAGGGATAGAAAGACACATTTTATGTATGTTATGTAAGTTAGAGTTCATTCGAATCAAGTTAGTGCTTTGTAGAAAAAAAAGAAAGAAAGTACTGATTATGAGCATCACATGCATGGACATGCATGTGGATGATCAAATTTTCATAGGAAAATAGTCCACACATATTATCCTAATGTCATCAACCCATTTGATTAGAAATGTGTGAAAAATCGTCATTTTCACTCTCACCTTCAAGGAGATCATGAATGATCGATCTAGTTACCTCATGTACTTATTATGAAATAAGTAGGATTTTTAAATGTGCTCTTTATTCAAAAAATATTTTTACTTTAGATGCTCCTCGGGATCATTTAGATTAAGGTCGTGCTTATAGGTTGGAGTGAAAAAATGATTCCTTCATGGGAATGAGAATATTCCTATATAGTTTTCCAAAAAAAATAAAATGTAACTTTTTGAAAATATTTACTTGATTGATGAATGAGAATTAGTTTTGGGTTCTACAAAAGTGAGATGATTTTTTTTTTGACACATATTCATTAAATTTAAATTATGGGTCAGTATTGGTATGCCCACCTAGGAGAAATGAGGAGGTGGTTTGGTCTACTTGGGTTGGTCAAATTGATTTGATCAAACCAACTAGGTTAATCAAATTGTGTAATATTTAATTGAATTTTATTTTAATTGAACAAATTTAATGTTTTATTTTATTTTATTTGGTGTCACATTTTTTATGTGTGTAGGGATTAAAATGAAAGAGTAAAAGCCAAATTGGTTTTTATTCCTTTTGTAGCAAATAAAAAAATGAGGAAAAACAACTACATTAAAGAAGAAAAGAAACTTGTTGATGATGTGTGGCAAGAGAAATGAGAGAGTGACAATAATTGAAAAATGGAAAGAGAAATGAGAGAGTGACAATAATTGAAAAATGGAAAGACAAAAAATCCATATTTTAAAAATAATGTGGAAAGTGAAAGCAAAACATATGCATCATGAATTGCATAGAAAAGAAGAAAGAAAAGAAGAACATTTAAAAGAGAGGTTCCTTCTTCTTACCCTCCTTATTTATATACACATAAATGGATAAAAACTTAATGCTTTTTCTTCTTTGTTATTATGGTTACTTAGAGTTTTTTACTATGAGTGCTTAGGTGAAGAGCAGAAGTTTCATTATTATTTTTGTTGTTTCATTAATGCATGATGTGCTCTAGTGTGTATCATCAAACAAATACATGCATGTGCTCACAATATTGGCTAGAATACATTGAGGATCACAAGAAAGGATTGGCTAGTTCATGAGAAAATTATGATGGAGTTTTTTTATTTATAATTTTATATTTTATGAACATTAAACCTAAAGTTTATATTTGATTATGATTGTGAATTATGATTTGGGGTTTTAAATTTCAGTAGTGACAATTTTATCGAGTTTTTTTTTTATTTTTTTTAGAGGAATTTATATTTTAATTTTGGCAGAATTTGAATATATTATGTGTCATGTGTAAATATACCTCAAAATTATGTTGATTGATCTATTCATTATTTTTTGTAGAATATATATATGTATGTGTAATTTGTATGCATATGTGTCCATTTGCTTGTTGTATTTAATTCCATTGTGTATTAAGTAAAATTTTGAAAAATAAAAAACCATTTAAAAAATTTATTTATTAGAATCATCATTAAATAACCATGTTTTATAAGAAATCAAAGGTCTAGTTTTCTCTAACAAGTTCATATTATTAAACGCATCTTATAAAATATTTTTCTCATCCACTACTTCAACCCCTACGCCTAGTTAAGTCCTGCTTATTTGCTCTAAGTCCATACTTTTGCATGAGCTTCATATACCCTGACTCACACTCCCACTAACTAGGATTTAACATACTTAGCAAATATCATGACCATCATGAATTCCTTTTCTATGGCTATCATTCACCTTCTTTATGAGTCAAGGCCAACTAATATAAGTCTCATCTTTCTCTCACTATATGAAGACTAATATAATTAAAAATGCCCCTGGAAAAGATTAAATAAAATACCAAATAGTAGTAATTCTATATGTACATGTAAGGCAATCTCAACCCATTATTCTTGACTCACAAGACCCCTTAGGTTTTCCATGTTAGGATTGACAAATGCGAAAAAGAGAAAATTGTGAAACATGTTGAAATTTGATAGCATCTAAAAATTGATTAGTTAACAAGAAATTGTAAAGTATAGTAAAGAGATGACTGCTTTTCATGAATGGTCATATAAGTCAATCACCATTGATTTAAATAATAGACATATACCCAAACTTCATCTTGAACATGTTGTCTGAACAAGTAAATTCAAAGCATAGATTTATGATTTTCTGTTTTATTCAACAAGCATTTGTTTATTGTTCCTAGTATATATAGCTTTATTTGTTTTGTATTTTAAATTTCAAATGTATCTTGTAAACAATATATATATATAGTTGAGGAATGAATAAAAAAAATCAATGTTTTACCATTTTATTCACAAGGTATCATAGGGATGAAATTATTTTTTTCTTGTTTCCCCACCATCTCTGGTGATAATACCAACACTACTATCCCACCATCATCATCTCCATAATCATCCAATCCTATCAAACAAGACTCATATGCGATTCAACACTTAAATAATTCTTTAATTGTCTTATTACACCTTTATTAACAGGAGGCAATCATGGATCATGGTGTCATGCAGTTAGAATGGCACCACATGCAAAGAGTAAGTTGGGTTTTGTTGATAGATCCTTGCACATTTTGGGGAAATCAAAAAGATATTTTCAAATGTAAACATTGTAATGATTTTGTGGAATTTGAATTCTTAATTCAATCTCTCCTAAGATTCATTCAAGTATCTTGTATGCTAAAATTACAACACAAATTTGGGCTGATCTCAAAGATCAATTTTCCCAATCAAATGCTTCTAAAATCTATCAATTGAGACATTTAATTATTGCTCTCAAACAAGAATGTGTGCCTATTTCATTATATTTTTCTCAAGTTAAATCTTTATAGGACAAACTCAATCTCAATATCTTTATCCCATCATATATCTGGTCATGATAAAAATTATATTACAACAAAAATCAAGATTATGTCATTGAGTTTCTTTAAGGATTTCATGATCCCTTTTTAGCTATGCACAGTCAAATTTTTTGATAGATTCATTCTTATCAATTCAACATATCTATAATTTAGTATGCCAAGAAGAAAAACAATAAGCGATTAATATATGTACCACTCAAATAACTGATTATGCAGCACTCCATTTATCTGAACCACCTTTTAAGCTACATGGAAAGAGCTAACATCCTTTTTGTGACCATTATAATAAACATGGTCATACACTTATTATATGCTACTAGATTCATAGTTTTCTAGATAAGCATGTGAAGAAATTAGGACCACCTTCATCTACTCTCATCCCTCTCTCTAGCCAATTGATGCTTGAACAATACAACAAGCTTCTTGTACTTCTATTCAAAGATGAATTTAATGAATCATAAGTTCATTTGGTAGGTAAATTTCTTACTTGTTTATCTCCTTCTTGGATTATTGATTTCGGTGATTTTAATCATACATGTATATCCTTTTTACTTTTTTCTTCATAGTCAATTATTTAAAAAGGTATTTTAGTTACCTGATGGCTCTCAAAATATTCTTCATATTTTATCTTTCAAATTCATTTTTTATCTATTTTGCAATTAACAAAGTTAAGCAATTGTGATGTCTTATTTTCATTTTCTCAATGCATATTTAAAGACTGAGCAACGAAGATGACAATTGGTTAGGTAGTGCTCGCAATGGTCTTTTTTATTGAGATGTTGGTTTTATTTTTAATTCTGTATTTTCTTTCAAGCATTATAATAAGTTTGACCTATTACATTCTCGCCTTAGACATTTTTCTAGTTCTCATTTTCATTTTCTTGTAAAGATTTTTCCAAGTATTATTCCAAAAAAAAAAACTTTGTTTGTGATGTGCGTCCACGTACTAAAAAATCATATATATATATATATTTTTCAAAGCTCATCTTATTCATCTCATTGTTTTGAATTAATTCATGTAGCCATTTGGGCCATTTTTTTCTTCCCTTTCTAAAAATAGATCTCGTTTCTTTTTAACAATTGTTGATGATTATTCAAGTAGTACTTGGATTGAATTAATGAAACAAAAATCTAAAACATTCTATATGTTGGTTCATTTTTTAATCAAATAAATCAATAATTTAAGACAAATGCTCCTCGAATCAATTCCAGTAATGAGAATATCTTTCTTCCCTAATTTCAAATTATTTGTTCAGACAATAATACTAAATATATTTCTAAACAAATTCAAACAAGGTTTCATGAACATGAAATCATTCATCAAACATAGTTGTGCTGTGACCCCCAACAAAATAGTATTGTTGAATGAATGAATGTACGCATCAACATCTACTTGACATTGTTAGAGTTATGATTTCAAGCAAACTTGTTTGTTTTATTTTGGGGTGAATATATTCTCATTGATGCTTTTCTTTACCTACTTATATTCAAAAATATCAATCACCTCACCAAGTTTTATTAGGAACTATTCCTTCACACTCATCTCTTTGAATTTTTGGATATTTATGCTTTGCTAAAAATATATAGATTCAATATGAATTTGATGAAAGAGCTAAACTTGGAATTTGTGTTGGTTATCCATATGATCAAAAGGAATATCACATATATGATATCAAAACTCAAAAATCTACATTTCTCATGAAATTATATTCTATGAGTCAATTTTTTTTTGTATCATGATCATCAATCTCTATCGTTTAACATTAATATTACTATCATTCATGATGATTAAACTTTTGATTATATTCCACCAATTATGCTTGCTAGTATATCTTCTAATGATTCTACTTGTGACTATATGCAATTAATTTCTCATCACCTAGTAGATCATTCTAATGATTCAGTAGAATCAATTCCAACTACTTCTTGAATAAATAATACATCTAGTCCTACATCTCCTACTTCTTTTTCTATATAACATAATTCTATAACAAATAAGCTTCGTCCATCCGACCATCGA
Organism: Sapria himalayana; assembly: GCA_029783825.1. NCBI lineage: Eukaryota > Viridiplantae > Streptophyta > Magnoliopsida > Malpighiales > Rafflesiaceae > Sapria > Sapria himalayana. The sequence continues at coordinate 1,254,734 of JAREIK010003023.1, read as the reverse complement.
CCACTAGGTTACCTCAAGCTTTATATATGTAATCACAATTCTCTTTCAATATTTTTTTCACTAGCCAATAATTTATCCTTATTATCTTTTAGCCATTTTTATCATTATTTTTTTAACAAATATCATTGAAAATCAAAAACCAAATCTTATGCTTAAGTCATGAAATTTATAGAATTATGTCAGATGTTATGCTGTGGAAAAAGAAAATCATTAACTTGAACCAAATAACACTTGGCCTCTATTTTCTCTTCCTGAAGGAAAAGCACCCATTAGTTGTAAATAATCTATAAAATTAAATCTTGCTCAGATGGTAAAATTGAGTGATATAAAGCTCATCTAGTTGCAAAAGGTTATACTCTAATTGAAGGTAAACCTTATCATGAAATCTTCACACCATTACAAAATTAATTACTATTCACATCCTTCTTTTCATGGTTGCCATTATAAATTAACCTCTAGATCAGCTTGATGGCAGCAATACATTTGTCCAAGGAGATCTCAATGTAGAAGTTTATAAGAAAATTTCTCTAGACTTCTCTCATAAAGGGGCTACTCGTGTCTACAAAGTAAGTAAATCTATTTATGGTCTAAAAAAAGTTTCTTGACATTGACACTCTAAATTCTCCACCATGCTTATCCATCATGGGTTTCAACAATCCATTTTAGACAATAGCCTTTTTACATATTCTAAAGGTCCAACAATAATCTTTGTTCATGTCTGTGTTGATATTATTATCAATGGAAATAATGATACTGTCATTTCTAAATTCAAATATTTTTCTTGCTATATCTTCTTTCCATTAAGTTATTGGCACTCTTCATTATTTTTTAGATATTAAAGTGTCCTGATCTAATCAAAAAATTTTCTATGTCAATGAAAATATACCCTTGATATTTTATTTAGTTTATGTATGATTGGTTCCAAACCATTTAATTTTTTATGGAACATCTTCCTTTAAGCCCAACAAATGGTACTCCTCTCACTGATCTAACAATTTATCATTGACTAGTAGTTTCCTTTTATATTTTACAATCACATAACCAAATATTTAATAGTAGTCAACATGTACTCATTCTACTTATCTTGATGTTTCCAATATAGTTCTTCATTATCATAAAGATACTATTGGCAAAAAATTATTCCTTGTTGCAAAGCTCACTTAATCTTATTAGATATGTTGATTTTGACTAGGATAGTTGTCCTACAATACGTTGCTCCATCACTAGTTATTTCACCATGTTAGGTTCTAGTCTTATTTTTTGGAAAACCAAGAAACAACCAATTATTTCTGTTTCTTCCACATAAATAGAATATCATTCACTTGCTGCACTTTCTTTTGAGTTGTAATTGTTAAAATATCTTTTTACAGATTTTTTTGTCACTCATTCACAATTCATTGTAATCCATTATGATAGCTAAGCTATTATTCATATTATTGAAAATCTTGTTTTTTCATGAAAAGACCAAATATGTTGAGATTGATTGTCATTTTATCCAAGAAATAATTCAACAATGTTTCCTTACTCCATTATACATGCATCATTGCGACCAATTTGCAGATAATTTTATTAAACCGCTCGGAGGCGACACTCATCTTTGACTACTTCGCAAGTTGGGTATTCTTGACATTTCCATTCTCACTCCAACTTGAAGGGGGCATTGAACAAATTCGAACAAGTCAATTCAAAGAATTGATTTAGGATTTTTTTTTTGTTTTATTCAACAAGTATTTATTTATTATTTCAAAGTTATCTTGTAAATAACATATATATAGTTGAGGAATGAATAAACTATCAATGCTCTAATGTTTTATTCACACTTCATTTAGGTATTGTGCCCCACTTGGTAAGTAGAACTCCAATTTGCATCATTCTTAAAAAGTAAGTGGTTTTCGTATGTCTATGAAAGTCTAATCATTGTGCTATACCATATTATATGAAAAGAGGCATCAATAGTACAAAAAAATTTTTGCACAACAAAACCCTCCAATTATAGCCATTTAGCTTCTACGTAGGGCATGAAGCATCAATTAAGAGTCTAATTGAGGACATCTATCTCATGCTAAGATTATTTATCCCTATTTATGAACATCTAGTCCTCATCAATGATTTTTGATTCTCACAATAGATTTTCATTAAAATAAGAGTAATTTCTTGTTGACACATTATTAAACAAGGTCTTCTATTAAATATTTGTCGCCAAGATCATGCTAGAAAATCCAGCATATCATACAACATAAAATATGATATATGTGGATCAACAAAAGTGAGGAACAAAAAGTTTTTTTTCTTCTATTCCTTTACTTTCCAATAAGATTTACTCACATTGTCATTTTCATGAAAAATTGAGTTGAGCATCTGATACAATGTATGACTAATCAATTTGGTTCACCACTTTCATTGGGGAATTCTCTATGCTTTATAGCTAAGAGGAGATCAAGAAGGTTGTGATTTGACTAATTTTTTCTTTGGAGGCCCGAGATCCAAAACATCTAGGAGGTTACATAATCTAGCACCAAGTAAGCACAAGATTCAAAGTTCAAAAATTTGAAAGATCTTGATCTCAAAAATTATTTTCAAATATGTATGGCACAAAAAGTTTAAAATATGATTGCATATTATTGAGATAAGAAATTGATAATTTAAAAAACTATTTGTTTTTAACTAATAGAGGATAAACACAATGATGAAACATTTTTAGAGCATGTTATTGATATCTTTCTTGAGTATGATAATTGTAATCGTATAATATTTAACACTTTAAATAATATGACATCTAACAAGAGGATAAAAAGTTTGTATCTAAAAAATATTTTAAGCTCATATGTTGTAATTTGTTCATATATCTATGGTGTGCACATCATGTTAATAATGTAATAATGAAATAAAATGTGAAATTAGTGAGGGAGCCACTCGGATATATTAGACATGCAATATTTTAGATTCATTATTTGGACAAATACATTATGAATTAAAAATACATTGCATAGTCAAATTTAAAACCTTCAAAATTTGGACATAATGCAAATATTAGTTGTGACAACTTTTTAAATATAGAATAACATTATATCATTACAAAATATCATTTTTTATATTTCAAAAATTCATATGATAACTACATGATAATGATTGATAAAAGATGGAAATATTTTAAATAGGCACAAGAATATTGTGTCATCTAGCTAGTATATATTATAAAAATTTTATGCATAGAAAACTTATAAAATATTAGATTGAAAATAAAGCACATATACAATATTATTTTAGATTTATTATAAATCTGAAAGTAAAAATAGAAGCTCTTAAAAGTGATATTATTATTAGTGCATTTGATATTTAAGTTGGTGTAAATTATAGTTCACAATATAATTTATACACAAAATTATTGTATTTATTTGTTATATATATGAATAAATTAAAAATCTTAATTGGTTTTCCAAATTATCAAAGTTAAAATTGATCAAAAAGAGCAACATGTGGGGTTTAATAAAACAATTTATTTTGATTTTGAAACTTTAGATAAAGAATTCAATATCATAGTTCGGTGGAAGTTACAATAACCTAAATTTTTAGTCCTTTCAGAAGTAACTAAATACATGCTGGTAGTTATTATTAATACCATTTCTTAAAAATATTGCTTTTACCATGTAAATAAGAGTTCTAGAAAGTTAGATTTTCATGATAAGTGAGAATAAATGTTTTCATGTCTTGGAAATTGAATGTATGCCAATGAAATGTCACAACTAAACATTTAATGTATATATATATATGTGTGTGTGTGTGTGTGTGTAAGTAAGTATGTATGTTGTATATATATTTTGTTTTGATAAACTATTTTGTATAACCGAAATATTTTTCTATTACAATATTTTGTTAGTGTAGGAAATAAGATATTGAAAGGTTGAGAATGCAGTAATATCACAATAATGGGGGTCCCGCTGCCTGGTCAGAGGGCTGAAGAAATTTTTGGAGCATAACCCGGTCCATCCAAGTGATTCAACCCACTCCGGTTAATTAAACCAAGAAATTGTTATATATAAATATGTTTTTTTACTATTTTGCTGCTCTATGAATTCTCTTCCATTGGATTGTTTCCTCTCTCTCTCTCTCTCTATGATTTTTTTGTGACTATTTCTGCTCACAATTTGTAAGACTTATTTTGGTTATAATATGTAAATGCATAATTATTTTTTTGGCGGATGTAGCTAGTCGTGCTGAATGACTAGTAAACTACGTTACTTTTGGCCTCATTGTTGTGGCTGTGATTTCTGTCATAGTTTGGTGAATTGAGTGTGGATATATATTTATCATTTGCTATTTGTTGTTCTCTTCTTCTGAATCTCTAAAATCACAATCATTAGAAGTGGAATTGCATATATATATATATCATGTAATAATTGAAATAACATAGATTTTGGGGCTAGAGATTATTCATATCTTGGATCATAGGGTTTTTGGTTTATCATATCTTAGACATCTTGATCTTTTGGATCTTGAATCTCTGGGTCTCACATTTATTATAACTTGGTCCTCCTAATCTTTTGCTTGTTATGAGATATAAAAGATCCCATTTACAAAGGGTAATCTAGTTAGGTCCTCTTTACTAAGACCGACTTAGATGGAATTAGAAAATTAAGAATGGTTTTGAAACTATTAATTAATTTATTTATATTAAATATGTGATTTAATTATTATTATTTTTTTGGTGATAATTCAATTTTATTATTATTTTAATTTCAATTGAATGTCAAATGCACAAGGCATGTTATATTTAAATCTATTTCTTAGTAATTAAAAATTGGATTATAATATATTAATTTAAAATTTTCATAATATTTAATTTTGGAATTTAATAAAATAATAATTGTATAACACATGTTTATGTTAATTTGTTTTTCATTCCACTAATCTAAGATTTACATTTTATTATTTAAGAATTAGGTTTTTTCTTATTTAATTTAAACAATTATTTCATATATTTCAATGATAAACTATACTAATTATAGTTGGTAAGCGACAATGTTTTTTTATATATTTGTGGGTATCAAAATATCTCCACAAGATGGAAATCTCCAATTAAAGGCACCTAGCTGCTACTATGTTCATTTCATCACAATTAATGCATATCTAGGTCTATAAGGATATTTAGCACACTAATAGAATTCAGCCATAATTAAGGCATTTAGGTCTACAAGGGTATTTAACCCTAATCAAGGATGTCTAGTATATAAAAAATTAGAGCACCAAATTCTAATTTATCATCAAAAAGAAAAACACTCTTTACAAGAAATCCATATTCTCTACCAAAGAAAAAGAATACATAAGAAATCTTTCAAGATAAAATTTGATTTATTGTATTGTTGGATGAAAAACATGAATACAAAGGGAGGTATTTATAGGTTACAAAAATTGAATTTGATATAAAATAACATCTACCTTAACTTTCACCTAACTTTTACCAGCTAAATTTGATCTTGAAAAACAAATTAAAAATTGATATTAATTTTAATACTTTTTCTCAATGTTAACTTTCATTCTCCGTACTTGGCCAAGATGATGGAAAAATATTTTGAGCTTTCCTATACTTAAACTTTTTTTTTGGGAATTAGTCTACAACTTATTCATCTACCTTGATTTGTCATAATTTTTTCTAGTAGAACTCTCTCTAATAAAATGATAATGCACTTCCACATGTTTAGTTCTTACATGAAAGATTAGATTCTCTACCAAACAAATTACTAACTGATTGCCACAATACAATGAAATTGAATAATCTACTGATTGATGTAGATTATTCATCAATTGTACCAAGCATGCAATCTCTTGAGCTTCCAATGCCATTGCTCGATACTCTACTTTAGTTATTGACAATGATATAGTAGGCTGCATCTTGCTACACCCAGAAATTATTCTAGAACCAAGCTTTAATACATGCCTAGTTGTTGACCTCCTAATGTTAAGATCACCTGGATGGGTAGTATCATAGTAACCAACTAATTTGCACTCTTCCCATTTCTTGGACAAAAGATCATAATCAAATGTACTTTTCATATATCTCAATATTCATTGAATAACTTTCAAATAAGATTTATCTAGGTTTTGCATATAAAGATTCATCACACTAACTGCATAAGAGATGTTAGGTTGAGTTAAGGTTAAGTAGAATAGACTACCTAAAATTGTCAATACATTGTTAGATCTTCCAAGTCTTTCCTTCATATGCACATTTTTTGGCATTTGGTTCCACCAGCATTGAAATCATTTTGCATTCGAGCATTCCAAACCTCTTCAAAATATCTTTGGAATTTTTTTGACACAAAAATATTCATGCTTGTGTGCAATCAATCTCTAGACTAAGAAAGTACTTTAGTTTTCCAAGTTCATTCATTTGGAAATATTCTAAAAAATTGTCCTTTGTCCGAAGAATTTCTTCCTCATCATCACTAGTTATGATTAAATCATTTATGTATACTAGTTTGATAGTTATCTTTTTCTCCATTTTCTTTGACAAATAAGCTGAAATCTATAGGTATTATTAAATACCCACTATTTGTCAAAAATTTTGTAATCTATAGGTATTATTTAATCTATAGTTATGATTAAATCATACCATACCCGAGGTGCTTGTTTCAATATGTAGAGTGCTTTCCATATCTCATACATATTCAGGATGACCTTGGCTTTGAAAACCTATTGGTTGGATCATATAGATCTCTCGATCAAGCTCTCCATGAAGAAAAATATTTGTTACATCCATCTTCTACAAATTCTAGTTTTTGTTAGCTATAAGCACAAGTATAATTTGTATAGTTATGTGGTTTTCCACTAGACTAAACTTCCATTAAAGTCTAGTATATACTATTGAGAAAACCCACGAGCTACGAATTATGCCTTGTATCTCTCAATTGATCCATTCGAATGATACTTTATCTTGTAAAACCATATACAAGATATCAATTTCACATCTCTTTCTTTGACATGAGATCCCAAGCCCGATTCTATTTGAGTGCATCAATCTCTTCTTTCATAGTTGTTATCATCTTAGAGCTCTATGGTACTTCAAACTACTCAGGTTCTATCATAATTACTTCTTCAACCATGGTTGCATTGGCATATTTGGGATTTTGCCTCCAAGTTCTTGTTGACATTTGAAGTTGAGATGTTGAAGTTAACTTTCTAGTTTCACTAGGCCCAACTTCTTCACTTGGTTGTTGGTACATGCTAGTTTACCAAGGATTCTGATTCATCTTCTATCCAGAATCATCACAAGTTGAATTTCCTGATTCATCTGAATTTGATGGAAGTTGAATAGAATCATTCTCCATCTTTTGCTATAACTTATCTTTAAATTTTCTTGAGTCTAGTAGCTTTTCTTTTTTCAGGGACCACCTTGAAGATATTTCATCAAACATCACATTTCATGAAGTGTAGCATCTCTCATTTGTTTGATCACTACATCTCCATCCCTTTCTTTTTTATGGCCATGATATGATAAACATCTTGAAGTGATGCATGATTAACATTATACCAAGGTAGAGGTGTCAAATGGGTCATGTCATGTCATGTCGGTATGGTTTAATAAAGGAGCAACCCATCATGGCCCGTTGACATGGCTTTTGGGCAGATCATGCCAAATCGTACTAGGTCGTGCCAAGTTGGGCCAGGCTTGACCAAACTAATTTGAGTCAAACTAGGCTAGTATAGGTTCAGTCCAAGCTAACCTAGTTCATTTCATGCAAGATTGGGTCATGACCAAGCTAGCATGGGTGAAAACTAGGCTAGCCTGTTTGGCTAGCCATGCTAAAACTATCTTACACAAGCTGCATGCCAGGTCATGCCGTGTTGAGCCTCCCATGCCAAAAGATTGGCCTAGAATCACCCAAGCTATGCCATAGGCTAGCCTATAGCACTTCCAGGCACAATTTTGAACAATGCTATGTTGCAGACCATGCCTGGGATTCCAAACTCAGTTTACAAATCTTTACCAATGTGTAATTATCATTTTACCATAAATGAGTAATTGGTAACCTTGAGTTATCGAATTTTACCATCACATTATTTCCCTTATGCTTTGATAAAATTTGAAAACTTCTATCTATCACCTATCATGTGATTTGAGCATCTTGAGTCTACAATCCAACCATTCTCATCGTTAATATTTTTGGGTATTATTATAGTAAGAGCTAGTTTTTATTCCTCCTTAGTGAATAATGATAAGTCATCTCAATTATCTTTTTTATTCTCCTTAGAACTTAAAATAGTAGCATTACTTTTAATATAGTTTTTCTTGGCAAAATAATATTTCACCATGTGGTTCATCTCACTATAGTTGTAGTACTTGCCACTGAACTTTCTACTATTTTCATGATTATTTAAATCTCCGCTTTCATAAGAGTCATTCTTTCCTTTTATTTTGTCACCTCCTATTTTAGATCCACTACCATCATTCCACTTGAAAATGTCTATGCTTTTGTTGGAGTAAAGTACTTTTTCTTCACTCTTCAATGAGATGCCACTCATTTATTTAGTAATTGCCTTTACTAGGCAACAAATTTTCAAACTCAACAAGAGATGGTTGTGCCAGCCATCATTTGTACAATAGTAACAAACCATTGATACTCAGGTCTCAAACCATGGATAATTATTCTCTTTATCCTAGTTTCTCCAATTGGAGCTTTCGAGTCCAACTTGAAAATTTGCAGCATAGTGACTTCATCTTGTGAAAGTAATAATCAATTATCATGTTGCATTGCACCATCAATAATAGCTCATTCTTGAGAAGCTGCAGTCTTGTATCATTCTTCTTTAAAAAGAATGTAGCAAAGGTATCCCATGCTTCCTTCGGTGTCTTGACTTCTCGAATATACTCCAACATTTTTCTTCCACTGTGGTTTTTAAGAAAAATATTGCTTTGTCTATTTTAATTTTCCACTTCTGCAAGATGTAATTTGCATCTTTCACCAATGGTTGAGAACTTCATCTCCACCAACAACCTCATACAGGTCTTGACCTTGTAGATACGGCTCCATTTATGTTGACCATATATTACAGTTTTTATTGGTGTTCTTGATCCTTCCAACAACTCAAAGATCAACCATTTTAATTACTATAATCTTTTTATCACTTGGATGCATGCACACTATCTCATGTGAAGATTACCATATACATGGATAGTACCATAGGTAAGTTCCTAGGAAAGAGAGGTGGGTCACAGTAGACACTCTTGAGAACTAAGTCTTAACCATAACTAATCATAGACATGCACCTCCACACCACTACATCTCTTTCAGTAACCAATCCTCAAAAAATATTCTTTTCTAGTGTGGAAGATCAGACATTGCTAAAATCATAGAGTAAACTAAGAATAGCTAAGATAACTTACAACCTCTCTTCGATACTCATTATAGAGAAAATTAGAGTACCAAACTCGAATTTATCATGAAGAAAAATATTATTTACAAGAAATTCATTATCCACCAAAGAAGAAGAACACTTAAGAATAATTTCAAAACAAGCTTTGATTCTTGTATTGATTGATGAAAAACATGAATATAAAAGAGGTATTTATAGGTTACAAAAATTGACTTTGAGATAAAATAACACCAACTGAACTTTCAACTAACTTTCCAACCAAATTTGACTTTGAAAAACAAAATAAAAATTAACAATGATTTATAACATCTAGACATTGTTAAATATGTATGATTCCAGAGATTTGATTTCTACCTAGACAAGATTCCATATCCATGCAGGTTCTCATGCGACCTAATCAATATAATTATTTATAAAACTTTACAGATTGATGATTTGTGAAACTTTTTATTACAATCATTATTTAAATAATAAAAGTAATCTTTTTATTTTTAAGCTTTGGAAAAATTATTTTTAAATGTATATTTTAAATGAAAAATTAGTGTGGATAGAATGACTTTCATATTGGGCATGAGATCGAGGAGCACTACATGTTCAACATAGGCAAAAAATAATGTCCTAGTTTGATGGTGATTGTAACTAAGATGATCAGTATTGGGCATGAGATCGAGGAGTTCAATGGTAAGAATAGTATTACTCTTTGATAGAGGCATATGAAACATATCCTCATTCAACTTGAAAGTGAAACTAATGAGCAGTGGGAGATGAAAGAGATTGTTGCTAACTCCATTTGACTTTACTTTTTGGTTATTGGCATTCAGAGTATTAATGTGGAAGATTGAAAAATGTAAAAAATACATCTACAAAAGAATAGAGATTACTTTGTCAAACAAGGTTTACTTGTAGAAGTAATTGTATGTTTGACAAATGCAAGAAAATACAAACATTTTAAAACACTTGTGTACGTTCAATAGTTTGATTTCTCAAGTAAAACAATTTCAAATTGTTGGGCAGACCTATTCTCTTTTTAAAGTTGGTTTCATCTAAATATATTGTTTATGATTTTTTAATATTAGTTAATTTAACAAGAACTATCGGCTACTCTCATTAATTGTGTGTGTGTGTGCGTGCTCATGTGTGTGCATGTAAATAATAAAAATGAATTAAAAATGGAAATGTTTTTTAATTATATATATATATATATATATATATATATATATATATATATATATGAGTGTGTGTGTGTGTGTGTTTTTTTTTAAATATAGTGTGTTATTTTTTGAAATACAATCAAACTGGAATAATTTTCCAAAAGAAAAGCTAATGTGGCCTTTAGCTTTGTTAGGTCTTGGTCATGCACGTAGGTTGTCCATTTTGAAGTGTGGGATGCACATTCAAGAAGGGGAAGAAATCAAATTTTTTCATCTTCTCTCTTGTGTAAGGTTACAAAAGGTTTTTAAATCTTACTCACCTTTAAAAAAAAATAAACAAATAAAAAGGAAAAGGGGATATATTTCTTCTAATTTCTTTTCTATACATGAGAGTTTATGGGTGTTAATGTTCTGTTTGTTGGGAAGAGAGTGTACGTGTTGTGCTCGTGTAAAGGAGATTGTTCGTGTTGTGCTTTTGAGGAAGAGGTTGTTCACATGCTCGTGGGGAGAAGATGATTCATATTGTGTTTGTGGTTGCTTGAAAATTTCGAAGAGCACTAGATCTGGAACTCAAACCTAAAATTTGTTAAGATAATTTTAGGGTATACTAGTTTTTTGTTTTCAGTTTAAGTGTGGTTTGGTTTATATTTAATGTGCATGGTTTTTAATGAATCCTTGGGTGCTCTCATTAAATGAGTGTGTAATTAATATTAAATGAAAATTAATATATATTTTTTAAAATAACTATTTACTTTGTTTTTTAAAATGGAAGTGGTGGCCATGTATTTGTTTAGAGAAATTAAAAAAAAAAAAAACAAGTCATGCACACTCCAAATTCTCAGGTGTGATCGTGACTAAGGAAAGAAAAGGGAAACATCATCCTTCCTTTTCAATTAAAATGGATTGTCCATTTTTGGTGGGCATGCACATGCTACTTGGACGCAAAATGAGAATACATTTCATTTTGTCGTCAGGGTTCATCTTTTGTAGCTTTTCTTAGAAATGGTTTGTATAACATTCTGCAACAAACTTGAGGAGGGAAAATAATATTTTAAGGGGAGTTTTTTCTTCTAATCTTTTCTGTATATGAGGGGCATGATGAGGATGGTGTGATGTTCGTATAGAGGACTTGTGATGTTTGTGCAGAGGACATGTGGTTCCTGTAATGTTTGTGTGTTGCTCACACAGTTGTTTGTGTGATGTTTGTGCAGTGGAGATTGCTCATGGGTGCTTGAAAATTTATCAAATATAAGGATGAGTACTGGATTCAGAAAATAAACCTCCAACTCTAATTCATCCATGTGTTTTTAATTATATTTTACACTTTGTTCTTGAACTAGTAGCGCATGGACATTGGACACTTTTAATTTGTGTATTTTATTTTTATTAAGTATCCAACCTTTTTTGGATAGAATACTTGAGTCTTGACCATATGTACAATTATATTCTATTGGGTTTGGGCATAATATGCATTGGTGATTTATGATTGTGGAATTTAGGTTTTGTTTATATATATATATATATATATATATATATATATATATATATATATATATATTCAAGCAAATTTGAAACTACATATATTATGTGTGTGATGAAAATTGAAAATTTTAACTTTAAAGTAATTAAAATCAAGCAAATTTAATTTAGATTTTAATTTGGGAAAAATTGAAAATTATCATGTTTTAAATTAAAATTAAAATTGAATTTTAATTTAAAACAAATAGAATATATTTAAAATCTAGGAAAATTATTTTGGTTTGGTCGCATTTGGATGATTCAAAATATAACTTAAAAAATCTAAATCACAAGAAAATTAATTAACTTATTTGTTACACTGAGAAACAGTCTCGAAACCATTCTTATTTTTGGGCTCCATCATAGTCAGCCCAACTATTAGTATCAAAGTGAGTTAAATATTTCGTTCTTTTCCAAAAAAAAAAAATAATTAATTAGAACTATTTGGAAAATAAAATATAAATATTTTAAGTGGTTGAATTATCTGATAAAGTAAATTAGGAAAGTAACTGGGTAATAGATTTGGTGGTCACATTATATGTCACTTAAATCTTAACTGGATGGTGATGTCCATGCCCAGGGACTATGTATTAGTCAACATAGGCATTGATGTGAGATGAGTTTATTTGGCATCAATGTGTTTGTTTGGAGGCAAACACATGATGCTGCTTAAATTTGTATGTCCCAAATATTTAGATGAACTTACTATCTCTGGGAATATTGGATAATGTAAGTCATGTGTGAAGATTAATGGAATTAGGGAAAGGGTTGCTTGTTAAATTGAAGGATAAAATGGTACACTCTAAGTGTGCTACCAAACCCCAAGCTAGGTTTAGCATAGATCGATTAAGTGTTTTGAAATAAATTACATGCACTAATTCTAAGTTATATGATTGATGAATGCTAGAAAATGCAATGTAGAAGAATGAAAATTTAAGAAATACATCAACAAAAGATGGAGAAGAACTTGTCACACAAGTTGTACTTGTGGAAATAACTATATGATTAACAAATGCTAGAAAAACACAAATAACTTGTGAGAAAAAAAGATAATGCAGCACTTTTCTTCATATCTTTCCTTGTTATCTTAAAATTTGGTGACCTCACTCTTATGGTGATTGTATATTGCTTTGCTATCATTTGAGAAGAAAGATAAAGAATCAAATGGCGAGTCAATACCCTTGTCAATGAGATCATGAGAAGGAATCAACATAAAGGACAAAAAACATTAACATCAAAAATCCATAGGGAGAAAAAATCAAAAGGAAGATATTTAAATGTTTCCATTTTGGCAAACTAAGTGACAAGAAGAAGATATAAACATCAAGACATCAATCACCAAAAGTGAAATAGAAATGATGGTTATTATTGATGAATCATCAACAATTAATAATCAAATGAGTTATTTATTGCTTATATAGTTGGAGACTATGGTAATGTGGAAATGGAAAACATTGTGAACTCCAAAATCAAAGACAAGAGATGTGTGTGTTCCAACCTATGTTGACACTAATTAATATTGACATACGTGAGGTATATTCTAAATTTGTATCTGAACTTAATATATGAGATTTCCTAGGATATAGAAGGGTTTTAAAATATTTTTAGCAACAACAAGTGGAAGCAATGTGTTATTTATTGTTTAGATGCTTCCAAATCTCACCAATAGAGCAATGATCATTGTAAAAGGCCAACATTGGTGCATTTGGTACAAAACTCAAAGAAAATTCTGCATAAATGGGTTAAGTATAGCACATGATTCTTCTGCCAGCTTGTGGCGCATGATTCTTCCCTCAGTTTGTGGCACATGTTTCTTCACTCAGTTTGTGGCACATGAAGATTGGTTGTGTGAGTAAAAATGAACTACAACTTATGATGAAGATTAACCTTGTTTGTTTGTATAGCATATATTGGTAGTATATATTGTGTAGCATATATTTTTGTATGATCAACTAAATATATATTTTTTATTGTTATGGAACTAGCAATGTATAACATGGAAAAGTAATTAGTACACAAAAAAAAAAAAATAACGATAGCATATACTGTGTAGGATATTTGTATGTCAATCATTGACAATATTTATGTTGTGTAGCATATATTGGTAGCAATGTGTGAAATTTCAAAAACTTTTTCAGATGTTGTTAAGCACAACCTTTGAGCAATGTTTTGGATGTCTCATTTTATTGAATTTATTATTTACTTAGTTAAAAATTGCATTTCATACTTGCTCTTTTTCCATACATATTCTCTTTTCATTTTTTAATATTATTAATAAACTAACATTGTCTAGGATGAGGGAGTGATTAGCATATAAAAATATATTTTTGTATAATAATTTTCTCATGATTTTTTCTTTAAGTAATATTTTAGTGTATTTTGTGCGATACAACTTCTAAATTTACTTGAGAGCTTTGAAAATAACATGCCGACCGAATGAAGCAAGGAAAATGAAAGTTTAAACATTACATAAAGTATATATGAAATTATATAGATTTTCATAAAGAATAGCAAGGACAATTAAGGAATAGAGGCTAAAGCTTTGCAAAAGATACAATTCTTATTCTATGAATGTTTGTAAGGGAACGTGTCAGGTAGTGGTATCCTTTAGTGACTTATAGGGCTTTGTGAATTTTTGAAAAGCAATACTACAAATTATGATATGGAGTCCATATTTTAAGTTTTCCCATGCTTAGGATTGTCACTTAGGCATGTCGACTCAAGCTAGCCAAAACCCAACTCGAGGTTTTGGTGGGCTTACATATGAAAGCCATCAATTACTCGAGGTTCGGGCGGACTATAGATATACAAATAAAACTTATTGAACACCTAATGAAGATAAGATTAATGTATTATGAAGAAAATAAAAAGACTCATTCACTATGAAAATTTCAATAAAAAAAAATTATATTGAATAGAAGACTCTTCAATCATAATTACAAGGATTGAAATAGTATGTTGAATTATATTAGTTTTCTCAAAAAAATAGGGAAAATTTTGTTAGATATGAAAATGAATTTTGATGATTAATTACAAGCCTCATTATAGCTTACCTTCCTCCCTAATAGTTGGGAGACTCCACTAAATGATTATAGTTGGTAATTACATCTCAAAATTGAATTTTAAGAATGAATATTTTAAAAGACAACTTGCTAAATGAAGAAGCTATGGGTAGAGGTGTCAAATGAGCCGTGACGTGCCTGACACGTCATGGTACTAGAGTTGTGTTGTGCCAGGCATGAAATGACTTAATTTTGGCCGGCCTAACATGGCCTGTTGGCTCGAGTCTAGCCGAATTCAAGTCGGGGCATGCCAGTTCGGGCCTAATTTTCCAGCTTAGTGCCTTAGCCTAGCCCTAGTAGAGCTTGGTACTAGGAGGCCAAGACTTTGAGTTCGAGTCCGAGACATACTCGCACAGTCACACCCGTGACTCGACTCACTGCCTTGGTCTCAGAATTTTAGATTAATTATTTCATATTTTTTTTTGCAAATTTCATATTTTAAGTTAATATTAATGAGTTTAAGTGCGATATTACATTATATTATTTATTAAGTTCACATAAATCACAATAAATATCAAAAAAAATACATCAATAATCAATTATCCATTCATCATTCAATCTAAAAATAAATAAAATAACACAAAGTCACAACTCATAAATCATAACAACATAAAATAAACATCATCAATCAATCTCAATAATAATAATAATAATGCAACAATCTCTACTGCCTCAATGCTAACCCATATGAGTATGTTACTAATCATCATCACGTAAGCGTTTGATGGTATCACTAATGGTGAGCTCAACTTTCTCAAAGTCTCATGAGTCATCATCTACTAGTAACTTCTCCGCTCTTATTCCAACATGATCTTGATCATGGATGCCCAACCTCAAATCCTCTTAATCATTCATACATTGAAGTGCTTCAATGATATCCGGCCACATTCTCGATCTCATATCCAAAATCACATTGACTACACTAGAAAAAAGTAGAGTATGATGCTATGCTTGACACTAGAGGAGTCAATATATTTCATGTCATCTTATATCAAGGTTCTTATTATCGATATGTGATAGGATTGAGCAGTAATTGATATCTAAGTACCGAGATAGCTCGCTTCTATTTGATGGTCCACCCCATCATTTCTCCCTTACTAATTGAAAGGAGAAGTCATCATCTCCGAATAAGGTATTCATGTCAATACTTAGAGCCTGGCTACTACTATCAACATACCTAGTATTATAGTATGTAAATAACTCTGTCGACTTCTCGTGAATGAACCTTTCAAGTTGGTGTTCCTGGTTCATGTTCGAGGATATGTGTGTCAAAATATTCTCTACCCCTTTCACCTGGTCCATGAAGGCAGTCAGACAATAAAAAGATAGGATGATGGACCAATACTTTAAGTACTTGATTTCCATCTCAAGAGCCATGTCACTAAATGTCGAGTTATCTCTAAACTTTCTAAACATGTTACTAATGTTGCATATATACTTGAGTGCAATACAAGTCATAGAAGTATAAACTAACGAACACAAGTTCATCATGTCATAAAAAATCTTCAGGAATTTCAAAGAAGAAATTCTTATCATTAATAATAAGTTTGTCACTCTTACTATTGACATAGTAGGGATATCACGTGTTCGTATCCAACACATGACTCCAACATCATATATGTGTAAACAACCTTTATCTCTACTTGTACTACGAGGTTAAAGATGTGACACATGCATTTAAAATGAAAAATCTCTTCTAATGGTCCATCTCCAATGGTCCTAACAAATATGTTAGTGGCTACTCTATTATTAAATGCATTATTGAATGTGAAACTATATATTTTATTTTGAATATTATATTCTATAAAGATTCTCATCATGTCTCAAATATTAGATGGCTAAATACAACTGAATTTCTGTGATATTAATATCTTGAATTATATCAATTTTACAACTTGTATGACTCATACCTGTGGAACTATATTTAATGAGAGTCTATCACTCAATTAGATTTTGAGATTATATCAATCCACAATATGAATTGAGTCATTTGACACCATCGCAAAGTCACAATAGTTTACCCTTACACACCTTGAACACCACATATGCACTTTAAAAGTATTCTTATCGCGTAGTTCCAAAACTTATAACCTTTGATACATTTCTTATAGCCAATGAACTTACACTTTTCTAATTTAAAATCCAATTTGTTTATTTTTTTTAACACTTTGAAATATTCTCAGGTGGAAAATATTTGGATTCCTTTCATACAACACCTTAAATGGTATCCAATCCTTCACTACATATGTAGAAGTGCAGTTCTTCAAGTAGCATAATATGCACCTTGCCTTCTTCATCAACATTATGGCTAATCTTTTAGTCACTCTATTTATTTATGGTGTCATCTTATGATCCTAATCATATTCTACCAAATAATTCGCTGCTCAGCATAGAATTGATCAATCAAAAAATATTTAGTCCCATTTTTTATTTGCATAACCTTTATCTTCTTATTGAATTTGTTCTTCACCTATACTTTAAACACTTTTTAACTTCTCTAAAACCTCAAATTTATTATGGATAAAGTAGATCCATATATACCTTGAGACATCATCAACAAATGACACATAATATCTTGATCTCCTAAGTGATATCTTTGGTGCTTCTTCGAACAGATTAGTGTGAATTAGATTTAGTACTATCATTTAACTAGTAGTAGTAGATTTGAAATTCATTTACTTTTTTTTCATATAGGTATTCCTCACAAAACATGAGGACTGTTATGCAATATGGTAGTCTTTCTACAATCCTATTAGAGAATATAGATATCAAACTCTTCCCATTCATGTAACCAAGTCTTTTTAAAGCCACACAATTATTTTGGGTCATTAGACTAGACCAGGTCATGACACCATGTCTTTACATCATGACATTGAACCCAATCGTGATATCATATTTTTACATCATGACTGGTTAAAGTTCTCCATGGATTTCTTCTTAGAAACAAAAGATCTAAGTTCAACTATGATAGTGCTTCCTAATATTTTATACAAGCTTCCAAACCTTATTATATGAGAAATTACCATTAGTCCATATGTCATCTTGTAAGACTTTTCATCAATTTCATACCATCATCCATCATCACACATACAAAAAGTAAATTTTTACTTAAGTATGAAATATGTATGACTCATAGAATAAATTTAATAGTCTCATCATACATCATCTTCACTTTTCCATTACAATCTATCTTAATCATTAAATCATTTCTCATAGTCATATCGCTTCCAATATAAGGCTCATAATGACTAAATCAGCTTTGATGTGGAGTAATGTGATATGACAATCCTATGTCAATGAACCAAACGTCCTCATCAATATGAGTGATATATGCCTCTAGAAAAGATAAGTCTCTATTAACGGATGGTTCCTTTACTACCAAGCCACCTTTCGTCGGCCACTTCTCTTCTATGTCATGATTTGTGATAATTAAATCATGACTTTAGTTGCCACTCTTTCAAGTTTATGGCAATCCCTCTTAAATAACCTAAGTCTAACATGCTTCCAGCATTTCAACTTTAGCTTACCCACACTTTTTGATCTTTCTTTTGACTTACACTTGCTTCTAGAATGGTTCATCATTTGGCGTTTAGTATTTCCCCTCACAAACAATACATTCTTAGAATATTTTTATATACTCTTTTTTTATATCCTTTTATAGTAGAGCTTCAATTACTATCTCATATGATAATCATGTTGTATAACTTCTAATAGAGATAATTAGATTCTTCCACGAATCAAATAGTAAACATATGAGAGTAGTAGTCTTATCATTATTATTGATCTCATGACTAATACATGATAGTTTGTTTATTTGTATCTATAACTTATGTAGATGTGAGGTAAATAAGTTATTTTGCTCCATGCATAACTTATAGAGCTTCTTCCTTGGGAATAATTTGTTGAACATCATTTTTCTTTGATAGAACATCTCTTGTTTCGTCCACAAGTCTTTCATCATTCTCTCACTAGAAATATTCACCAAGACCTCATTTATCAAATATAGTCGAATCAAACATAGTACTCTTCGATCTACCTTGTCCCATTTGATAGTATCCATGATGATGTCTAATTTCTAATCACTACTTTTAGCTTGAAATCTTTTATCATAGATCAATAATCTATATCAACAAGAGGATCTTTCATCTTTAACTTTTATAATTCAAAACTATTCCCAATGAACTTCTCAATCTTAACCCTATATGTTACTAGACTCGTCATTCTCTAATATACACCCGATCCTTCCTTAAATACTAAACCATAGATCTTATCTAGGTTCTATACAAAATTGTGGCTCTGATACCAAATGTTAAGATCTAGAAGTCCCAATTGTGGGCTATTAGACCAAAGGTTAAAAATATAGACTTTGCTCTCATAACAAATATTGAGAATCTATGAGGTACTAAGGATAAATGATGATTAGGGCTTATAGTCTTTGAGAAGAGAGATAAACAATAAAGAATAACTCTCATAGAAGAAACAAATACATACCATGATAAAAGAGGGAAGAGAGAGAGAAGAAGAGAGGAAAGAAAAATTCTTCCACTATTTATGCTTTGTGAATGAGTAATATTTATGTATTCACACAAATTTTTTTACTCGCTACTAGTTTCCACTATCCCATTATTTCTCATTTATAAGCATTTAAATAGTAACATAAAACCCCTCTTCGACTTAAGTTAAAGTCATGATAGACTAAAGGTGTCAAATGAGCCATGCGATGCTGGCATGGCCCATTTTTGGGTGGCCTAGTCGGGCCACTATGCAGTGCCTGGCACGGCATAACTGATTATTTGTTTAGCTCGACATGGCATGACCAGCATAATTTTGGGCAGACTCATGCTTATCATGTTAGGTTATCTTGAGTCATGCTAAATCATGTCAGTTTTGTGGGCAGCACCATAATAACTACCATCCATTGGCCATCGCCACCACCATCACACATTGATGACTAGTCATCAAAGAAACATTAAAATAAAAAAATAAAAAAACAAAGAAAAAAAAACTAATTATATGTACAACACACATTAGACACAACATTAATGAAACATAAGTATAAGACTAAAAATATATAAACTTGAACTATAACTATGAGTGTAGTAAAAAATAGAATAAAATTTTTATTTCAAACCAGGGTCCAAGAGATAGACATGACATAAAAATGATAAACAATAATTAACAATAATAGCAAAAAGAAATACAATCATAAATCAAAAGCATAGTATCAAATGTGAATTATATCATATGAAAATAACAATCATAAAATAAATATATCAATAAATAACAATCAATCCTAATGTTAATCGGTGTCTATATGCAAATCATCATCATCATGTAACTATCTGATAGTATTACAAGTAGTGGCCTCAGTATTCACTAAGTCTAATGAGTCATCATTAGTCAGTAACTCTTATGCTCCCACTCTATCTTGACTGCCCAACCATGAATCTTCTTAGTCCTTCATGCATGCATGGGCCTCAATGATATTTAGCTACAATCCAAATCTTCTATCTGAAATGATATTGGCTATAACATTAAAAATAGACTTTAATGCTATGTGAGACACCAGAGAAGTCAATAGATCTCGTGTCATCTTAGACAACATGAGATAGGTAGATTCTTATTATTATTATTATGTAATAAGATTGATCAGTAATTAATATCTAAGTATCAAGATAGCTAATTCATATTCGATAAACCACCTCATCATTTCCCCTTTATTAAATGAATAGAGAATGCATCATCTCTAAATATGGTATTCATGTCCATACTTAGAGACTAGCTACAAGTACTACTATACCTGGTATCATAATATGTAAATAAGTTGGTCAATCTTTGGTGAATGAAACCTTCAAGTTGTTGTCCCTAGTTCATGAACATGGATATGTATTTCAAAATATTCTATATTCCTTCCACCTTAAGCTTAGGATTCATGTAGGTAGCTAGACAATAATGAAAGAATAGTGGACCAATACTTTAAATATTTGGTTTCATTCTCAATGGTCATGGCACTAAATATAGGGTGACCTCTAAACTTGCTAAACATACTACTGATGTTGTATATATACCTAAGTGTAATGCAAGTGGTTGGAGTGTGCATAGAGAAATACATATTCATTGTGTCATAAAAAATCTTTAGGAGTTTATTAAAAGAAATTCTTATATCCTAGTCAGAGTTATCAATAACGAATTTGTCACTCTTATTATTAACATAGTCAGATATCATATGTTCGTATCAAACACATGATTCCAATATTAAGTAAGTATAATTCCAATGAGGTCTCACATCTATTTGGAATTTCTTCTTCTTTAGACTCACAAACGAACAAAGACTATCAAACTACTATTATCTACTATGTGTCCCAAGATATTTTAATGAGTTTATTATATTTTCTTATATAAGAGAAACAACCTTCATATCCTATTGTATTATACTATCAGGTTAATAATATGATACATATATCTAGCTAGAAAAATCTCACCTAATGGCATATCTAATGGTCCTAACAAATATATTAATAACAACTCCATTATTATATGCATTATCGAATATGATACTAAATATTTTATTATGAATATCACAATCTCTAAATATCTTTGTTATGCACTCATATATGATCGGAC